>JAOTRH010000010.1:13073670-13107622 GCA_034768845.1 Heliamphora exappendiculata | reverse complement strand
GGGGGGGGGGGGGGGGGTGTGGTTAATATTGGCAGCAGGATCTGTCCCAAACTGTGCTCAAGACTGTATGGCCTGGTTTACCATCCATATCAACTCATCTACAATTTTGAAAATATTTTGTATTTAGGATTTAAACTTCATGATGCGGACTTATTTTAGACTTTGTTTAGATCCGTATTAGCTTTTCTGGCAGGTGTTATGATATCTCCTGCTGTTATGCCGCACTAGATTCTTCTGAGAATTTTTTTGTGCTATCCTGAATGGGTGCCCCCAAGCAAAAATGGACACCAGAAGAAGAAGCAGCCCTGAAAGCTGGTGTCGTTAAGCACGGGGCTGGCAAGTGGCGTACAATACTTAAAGATCCAGAATATAGTGGTGTCTTGTACCTACGTTCAAATGTGGATTTGAAGGTATATCCAAAAAATAATTTGTTATTTTTTAGATGGTTAATTTTCCTGAAAACAAATAAGTTGCTGGGCGAGTCGGGATGATACCCATTTAGATAATTCATTTGTTTTATATTTAGCTCTTTAACCTATTGTATATGGTGCATCAATTGGCTCTTATGTGGAATAGGACAAATGGAGAAACATGAGCGTAATGGCGAATGGATGGGGCTCCAGAGAGAAGGCTAGGTTAGCCCTCAAAAGGATGCGACCTGCCTCTAAACAGGATGAGAACCCTATGGCTCTTAGTACGGTAGATCAAAGTGATGAAGAAATTGTTGATGCTAGGCCTGTTGCAGTTTCTAGTGGTTCTCCACAGACCAGTCATCCAAAAAGATCAATCATAAGGTTAGACCTTGTTCTTATTACTTATTATTTATTTGAGGTAGCTTACTATTTTCTTTAATTTGCCTAGAGATTGTCTTCTAACATACTGGTATTTGTTTCTTATAGCAATTCGGCATCAATTAATAGAGTAATGTTTCAGAACTTGAACTCATGGTAGCTAGATGTTACCCATTTTTCTAAATGATTCATTTGTATAGACATCTTCTAGTTACCACATGGTACTCAAACTTTAAGGCTCTGATTTGTGATTCTAAGTTTGTTAACAATTTGGACATGACTACTGCAGTCGAATAAATAGGATGGACAACTTTTTTTCCTTTTTGATTCGTCACCATTTATTCTACTTTCAGAATTTGGTCTGGTAATTGAAAAATCAAATTATGTTTTCTTCTCATTGTTATAGGTTGGACAATCTTATAATGGAGGCTATAAACAACTTGAAGGAGCCTGGTGGTTCTAATAAGACCACTATAGCTGCATACATTGAGGTATTATATTCTTACGTGATATTTTATGAGAGTTTGTGACCATTTCCTATCAAATCGTTTGTTTCAGCCATCAATTTGTGTGAAGCCGTATTTTTGGGCAGATTAAAACAATTTAGAAATGGCAATAATGTCCACAAGATATAGCCCAAATGGTATATCAAAGTGTCTAAGCATTGTAAAACCCAATATAGTACAATCTTACAATACAAATGCACCTAACTACAAATTCTCAAATGTTAAAGTGAGAAAAGTTATCACTTAGGCACCATCACCTTCATCGTCATCTAGCTTAGTCTCTGCTCTTATTTAAGCTTTAGATTATCCCTGCAAAATATTTTATTGTTTTATTAGCTAATTTCCAAGTATTCCAGCATAACCTTCACACAGGCAAGCAACATATGCAATGCAAGACAATAATCTCGACAATAAAAATCTACTAAACAATTCATCAACCAATAATCAAGAATGCATTTAAACTTAACCATGCATACCCAATCATTCGCAGACCCACTTTCCCTCAAACTCATCATTGCCATTTGTTCTATTTTATTTTTCATTTATCTTTGTCTGTTCAATTTTTCAGAGAACCAACCTGAACTTAAGTTTCATCACGCCTAAGATATCCCCCTCTCACACCCAAGGATCGTCATCCAGGGACAGTTTGTGGGCCACTTCTCGTAATAGCACAAGTAAGCGAACACTTGGCCAAGAATTTGTTTAGGGTGTTTCATCCAAGCGTACCTCAAACAGATGGTAAATTAATTCTAAAAATAGATGCTTCAGACACGTGTTGGGGATGTGTTTTAAAAGCAATCCCAGCATCTTTATGGAAAGAATCAGAGATGCCTAAAAAAATTAGTGGAACTAGAGCAAGAAAAACTCCTATTCCAAAAACTCTTCAATTACTTTCTTAGTATCCATTATCACTTTAATGTCATTTCATTGCATTATACCCTCATCTCAATGGCTCATCATCCCAATGTATCCATGAATAAGAACATGTCCATCATAATATTTAATTAATGGACACAATCTCATGAGTCCCGACAAGAATCATCATGCTAAGATGTAGAGCAATGACATTACCAAATTAGGCACAGTACAAAATATAACTGTCCTGGCAAAGGAGTAAATAAAATGTCAAGAAATTAATGCTAGTGGATGCATAGAGTTTGGTGCTAAGGTTGACACACTAAAGTTTCAGAATCATTGCATAGAGTTCAACCATTGATCTCGCAAAAATTACCACCCTGGCCTTCTTTCATCACTCTATCTAGTTCATCCTTCTAGGGGAATGCCCTCAGAATTGAATTCTACTCATCGCGAAAATATGTCACCCTGGCCTTCTTTCATCACTCTATCTAGATCATCATTCTAGGGGATTGGCCTATTCTATTCATCGAAAACGTGGGAAATTGTTGATTTTAGGTTAGAAATTCAACTAATTAAGAAAAATGTGAGTAGGGTGCCCGTAAATGAATGAGCCTTAACCCTACCAGATCAGACCCTCCTCGGGCAGCCATTTACAAGTCCATAAGCTGTTGGAGTTGCTTTTTATTTTTTTCTCCAATTCAGACTTGTTTCTTTTCCTTTTCGTCTTACTTTTATCTTTGTTTCTTTGTTCACATTTAAGCTAAACCCAAATCCATTGCCTAATCCTCACAACCCAAGTGCTGCCAACACCTGCTAACTGGCCATAGTGCATGACCTGACAAAGACCCATGCACAAATTATGCACGGCTTGCCCTCCTTATGCACCAAATTTATTTGCACTAGTTAGGTTATTATGCAATGATTCACAATCTTATTAAAGCATTGTTTTTGGCTCACGAACACCCTTTTTTTAGAATCAATTACAGGAATGGTCAGTCTATCATCTGTAGTACTAGATGAGTCCACATAACACAGCATATTATAGAATGGTGTTGGAAAAAATAGTGAGACTCTTATTCTTGAAACCATACTTGGTAGAAAACATAACCATGATGGGAAAACCTCAATGTTTCTTTGGTACATAAGGTTTTGGTGCCCAAAGAAAAGGAGGAGGAGGAGGAGGAAAGGGGGGGAGGACTTTGGAGGCAGTCCCACCTAAATCACATCAGAACAAGGATAAAAAAGACCTTCAACTGAAATGCAGGGTCTTTAAGTTGTTGGAAGATGACAAGATGATATTCGAACAAGAAAATTATGCCCAAATTGAAAAGTCTTGTCTCCATGTCATTTGAAGTTGTTAGATCATCGTCCCCTATGTTTCATGGAGTCTTCTAAATGTATGAAGTATTCACATTGAACACTCGATAGTTGTGTAAGGATATGAGATACATCTCTAAGAGTCTAAAAATGGGGCATTGCCGCATTGCACAGGGTCTATGTTTGCTTTAGGCTCAATGTGGTTCTTTGTGAAGCACAAATTAAATTTCGTTTTTGATGTCAGTTGAAGGGCTTTCTCTATGATTTGGTTTGCTATACTATTCAGAATGCGCTAATTTATGCAGCTCCATTTTGTTGATGGATCCTGTGCATAGCATTGCTTCATAATAAGTTCTGACCTTCACCTTCTTTTCTCTAGATTTCTTTTTCTATTAATTGTTAACATAGTAGTTTCTAAATGGAGAAAATTATCATATTATTTTTTTTATAGGAACAATACTGGGCACCTCCAAACTTTAAACGTTTATTGTCCGCAAAACTGAAGTTTTTGACTGCAAATGGAAAACTGATTAAGGTAATTACATGGCACATATGGGAGTGTGTATGATTTCAATTTCAATATGCTGCAAACTTTACTTGGATGCTATGAATATATCTTAATCACGTTGTTCTTAGTTTTCTAACATTTGTAGCATATTGACTTCAAATATCTACTGACGGGTATTTGGACTCTTGAATGGACTGAAAGTAGATATCAATGAATAATTTAAGTAAATGGTTGGATTTTCTTAGTAGGATGATGAAATTCTTTTTGTACAGATCCTTATTGCAGCTTTTGTATTGCAAAGCATTAATGACAATTGTTGCAAGTCATTAATTAACCTTTCGCTTTATGTTAGTATGTTCGATGTCCCATATATTTTGCATTAGATAGTTATGATTTTCGAAATGATGATTACAAACAGCGTCAATTGTAAAGGAAATAAGAACTAAATACAAGGAGAAACAGCTGTCTACACAATTAAAAAACTTCCTTGTCGGCATAATCTTTCTTTTCCTCTTCTTTTTGTGTCTGTTTCGATAAAAAGATTTCCCACTTTCTGAATTTTTGGGTTTAAGAAGAAAAAAAGCACTTTTGAGAGGGACAATAGAGAGAAGTAGAGAGGACAGTAATTTATGATTTAACAAGTTCAACAAAACATGAGAGGATGCCTGTTAACTGAGAGACATTTTTCTTAATTTTCACTCGTTTAACCTTTCCTTTATGCATGGCTGTAGTTAGTTGGAAAATAGTATAGATGCTTTGGAGACAATGAGATCACACTTGGGCTTGGCTTAATTAGTAATTACTACTGGTAGGCTGTAGCAGTAGGAGCGGCAAAGTTAGGGCATCAATGTTGGATACTTCTTTTGGCTTTGTCTGTTCTTTTGTTCATGTATGTGCCAGGTAGTTTTAACTGCTTGAATTATGAAGTCTGAACCAGTTGCTTTGGAAATTTTGGTTCTGTTGAAGCTGAGCCTTTAATAGACTCCCATGATGTGTTAATAGAATGCATACGTTACACCCTAATCATTTGCCTGCTCAAGCTTTTATTGAAATCCTGCTTGTTTTGGGGGGCCCAAGCTAAGATGGAGGGATTTTTTTTAGCCTCTTGAACAAAGCGGAGGTTAGGCTCATTTAGTGTGGGGTGGTGCCCATTTATTTGGGCTTAACTTAAATATTCTATGGGGGTAAATTTGGCCCAATCTTCTTTTGAAAAAAGGTGGGGAACCGGGGGAGGGGGGGGAGTTTTATAAGCCGACGAGGGAAAAACCCTAGGTTGATGGACTGAATTGGAAGATGGAGAGTTCAAATCACGTAAGATTTCTCCTTTGTTTCCACGTAATCCTGTTTCTTTTCTCTCTTTGTAATGGCTTTGGGTTTCGGGTAAGGGTTTGAGATTAAGGGTTGAAAGTACATTGGGATCTGGGAAGAAGGATTTGGGTTTCCTCTTTCCTTATTTCTCTTTCCTGATTCTTTCTATAGCATTTGGAGATAAGTTTCATAGATTGCAGTTCATGCAAGAAAAAGATCCATGGTTTTCTACTTTTGTCTGATCCACTCTCTGGATCTGGATGGATTCGTTCTCAGTGCTTCGACTTTTGCTTCTAGTTGAGCTGAATTCACATCGGCCTGAGCTAGAGTGCGTGCGCGCACGCACACACAGATTTATATAATTATATGTGTGTTGTGTGTGTATGCTTGCATGCATTAATATATGCATCAAATCGAGCCCGAACAGGCCAATTGAACTGAACTTACAATTTTATGCCATGTTATAGCGATTAAATGGAGTCTCATGTTTAGTCAATGATTAATTCTTTCCACTTTGATCGTCGGGCAGTTTCCATGATTCTGTTCTTTTGTAGAGTTTACCGATGATCTAGTTTCATGATCAGAGTGTATTTTTTTGTCTCTTCCTTTATACTTTGCGTGTATATTGGTTGCATTGCTATTGGCGCTTCTATAGTAACTTGTCGGAAATAGAAAGAAACATAATGTCTCACAATTCATGATATTTTTACAGTGATTTTTGAACTATAGTCTACAGCTTATCAATCAGTCTTTTCAGGCAATCATCAAAACCATTTTACCTCTGCCTGTTACAATCAAACCAACAAGGCAATAGATAGAAAGCGTGCATTACAGAGATGAGGTAGCATGTTCCTAGGCAAGCGGACACAACATTGTCTCATAGAATTCATGGCTTGAAAGGAAGCTGCCCAGAGCAATATGCAACTCTTGGGTGGGTTGTCCATGTGGTTCTCATATTTTTTTACTCTGGGTAATTATGATTATCATTTGTCAGTCAAAATAATTATTGCAAGGCTTGCACAGCTTATCTATCTGTTGGATGGAGTACTAGATGAAAATTGCTCGACTCCTATCTTGATGAGTACTGCCTTACAGTCATATAGAACCATAAGTGAATTAGTTCTTATGCAATTTGGTCAGTTTCAGTGGATATTGGTTGTTATCTTTACATGCTTGATACCTTTGTTAATTTTCTTGCAGATGAAACGAAAGTACAGGATTGCACCACCATCGGCATTATTGGATAAAAGAAGAAACCCGCCCATGTTACTCCTGGATGGGAGACACAGGACTTCTCCAAAAGTTGACAGGGATGACATCAATGTTCTAACTAAAGCTCAGATCGATTTGGAGTTGGCTAAGATGAGGAGTATGACTCCACAAGAGGCGGCTGCAGCTGCTGCCCAAGCAGTTGCAGAGGCAGAAGCTGCTATAGCAGAAGCTGAAGAGGCAGCAAGGGAGGCAGAAGCTGCAGAAGCTGATGCAGAAGTAGCGCAAGCTTTTGCAGAAGCAGCAATGAAGACATTGAATGGAAGGAATGCACAGAGGATGGTAAATTCTATCCAATTATTTCCGTCTTTTATCAAGCATTGTATGTTTCCTTGAGTTGAGTTACTTGAGAAGCTAGTTGAGCATTTTTAGTTGCTTCAGGAATTTTAGTTGCATTAGGGAACATCCAAGAGCAGAGCCACATAAGCGCAACTGGAGGTGATTTTTAAAACACATAATTTACTGTGGCTGGGAAATTATTTAAAAATTATTATGAATTTTACCCCCTTAAATATGTATGCGTTGTCCTGCATGAATTGGAGGTAAGGAACTTTTGAGTTTTTTTTTTTTTTGGTGATCGAGTGGTATGCTTTTGGTTATGGATATGTTATTTTCTCCTTTCATTTTTTGTTTAGGCTCGATATCTTTCCTCCAAATCTGGGTTCAAATAAGTTCATGACTAATGAATGGTGATTAAACTCACTATGGTCTGATATAACATAAAGTTCTATTGATTTTTGTCAACGGTGCAGTAACATCTTTGATAAGCTTTAAATGCATTATTTAGGCTTGATATTTTTCTGGTGGGCTTTAAATGCACATTCCAAATAGATGACTTACAATACTTCCTTGAGTTATGACATTCAACTCAGGTGACACACACTCTTCCTCAGAACATAAGTATTTCCTTTTTGGCTTGTAAAATGAAAAAGTTTCATGTGTGGCTCTATAAAGGTTTTTAATTTTTTCGGATAAAAATCCTAGCTCCACCCAGGGAACATCTGGTCATCATCATCATCTTCTTTTTAATGATTATTTTCATTTTTTTATGTTAAATGTTAAATAAATAAAGACATTAATATTTTTGGAGTGTCGTCTGTTTTAAAATATTACTTCAGTATTTCATATTTGTTGTTCAGACTATGGTTGAGATTTTAATAGAAACCTTACGTGCGAAATGATCAGTGCCTTTTTTTTTTCGTCTTCCTTTTTCATTCTTTAAAATATAAGAATCCTATCTGAATCTTCTCTGATATATTTACCCATATCCATTTGGTCTGCAGTCATTCAGCAGTTAGATCTTAGGTGAAGTAAAATTTGAGAAGAAAATCGAGGCTCGGGCATTTATATCAAATAAACTAAACTCTGTTATGAAGACTTTGGCTGCTGAATCCCACAACAATAACTATGTTAACATTTTCCATGTGACTTCAATTAAGGCAGCATATGGTGCAGACATTTTACCTGGGGCATTATTATACATCCATAGCGTAACGAATATATTATATGTTATGTGAGTCAATTCACTGCCATTCTGGATCCCTGGCTCCTCTCTGTCTTGTTGATTCTATTCTTGTTGAGAGGGAGCACGAATTCTACCAGCATTCATATATCAATTTCTCATGCTTAATTTCTTCTGCATTTGATTTATTGTTGTCTTTGCAAAACATGCAGATGGTCCTTGCTTGATGGGAACTTCACAAAATGGGCTGCTGGAATGGATGAACTGGTCCTTCTTCTTCGTTTTCTTCGACGGCTTCTTTCTTTGATCCACACCCACATAGATAGGTTTGTGCTGTTTGGCAAGTTTGTCTCTAGTTGTAAACATGGTAGCATTTCTTGCCTAGTAAAGTGCAGGATATGGTTTTGCCCTTAAGTTCTAGTGAATTTGTAAATTCCTTGAAGAACTCGTCTATTGGTAGTTTGTCTGTGTGGAAACTTTTGCATCTGTTTTTAGGAACTTCTATAACAGGGATGTTGATCAATTTGCTAAATTTTTGGGACCTTGGGGAATCCCCCCCAAACACAAAAACTAGGAAACAAGGAAATAATTGAAGTTGGATTCAAGTGAAATGTTTCCTATTGAGTGCTCCATATCCATGTATTGTTTGTTATTTTTGAGATCAGCTATGAATCCGGAATGCGTGTTTGATATAGTGCTTTCATTTATCCCGTCGATGGATTATGTCACATTAACGCAAAGCGAAGCACAACCATGTTTGATCTAGTGCTTCGTTTTGCGTTAAGCTCCCCTCAAGATCTCTCAATATTTTGTTTCGTTGGTTCTGGGTGAGCCCACAATGATTATTCAAATTGTTCATCTCGTAGGTTTTGTGGGCAATATTATTTATGTAATAATTTAGCTTTGATCAGACAACGATAGGTATAAGAACAAATTGTATTTTGTTTTATAAATTGGATATTTTTTGGTTTAAAATGAGCCACTTAAGTTTAAACAGTTCATTTTGTTTTAAAAAAATGTAATTTGACATGTACTTATTAATATCAAATCAAACTGAATTTTTACTTGAATATTATTTTTGACCTGGCTCACCAGATCAACAGTTCAAATGATTGTTGTTTATTTTGAATTTGCCTATGTTCAGCTGTTTGTGAACGAGTATAAACATATACAAATACATAAACTTACATCTTTGAGTGCAGATCTAAGAAGGTTTTTAATGGAATTCTAATAGATGAATTGACAATTAGAAGCAACATAAGAATCTCCATATAAAACTCAATTGTCTTGTCAGCCAAGCTACCTAGAACAATGCCTTGTCAGGGCTAAATGTCACCACTTTTGTTTATTTTTGTTTTTTTGTAATTTTTTTCGTTTTTTAATTAAATTTTTTTATTTTTTTAAATCGTTTAGATGAGATGAGTTTAAAAAATAAAATAAAAAAGTGATCAAAAAATAAAAAAGTCTACTAAATATAAAAATAAATAACATAAAATTTAATTTTTTGATTTATTTTAATTTATTTTGATTTTTTTAATATTTTAATTAAAAAAATTTATTTTTATAACTCGTTCCGATGAGAAGAGTTTAAAATTTTTAATTAAATAAAAAAAATATATACAACATTAAATAAACAAATAAACAATTATCTTAAAAAGGGCGGAACTCAATAACCCAATGACAAATGGGGGAACCCATCTCATGACCAGAACCATCAATAAACCATCCGTCAAAAAAGGCGGCCATTTAGAAATCCTTTTTGCGCTCTAGAAACCACCCATCATTCTGGACTATAGAAGAAAATAAAAAATTACTTAAAGTTATAAGAGAAAATAAAATAAGAGAAAATAATATGTTTTTTTTTTCTTTCTTGTTTGGATAAATAAGAAAGAAAGGGGGGAGAAAGATAGTTATTTCTCTTATCTTTTTGGATTAGTCTAAATAAAAGAAAAAAAGTGTCTAGGATTATTTGCCAATTTAACTTTATAATGACTAATGAGTGTGCTTTAAGTTTTTGTTTTTAAAGGTTAATTTTGGTATTATAGTGTTTAAGTGTTTTTTTTCTTCAAATATTTTGTTTTTGGAGAGATTCAAAAAGTGCTTATTAAAAGAAAACTGTGAGATCCTGACCCGTTTTTTTTCGGTATTTTTCGACGCGCGTTTAGCGTTTTTACTTTAGTATGTTTAAATTCTTTTTAATGCATAAGCGAGATTAGATTTGTACGCGGGGCAAATTTTCGGGACCGTGGGGTGTTGTGATGCGAATTTCAAAAAATTTTAAAAAAAGATATTTTGAAGGTTTATAAATATTTAAAATTAGATATTTTTAAAAGATATTTTCAAAATTTTTCCAGTAAGTTTTTTTTCTCTCTGCCTTCTCTTTAAGTTCTCGGGGGCCCGGAGCTCAATTTTCAACGATCCAACAGCGGATCCTTACTTTTGGCACAGTGGGTTACGTGTCGAAGCTTGGTTTTACACGTGGTTCGAGACGTCGAGTTTTTAACTCACCGAGGTAGGATTCTAGACTCTACTGCTGCACAAGGGTGTTACGTATAATCGTGTGTGTTTTTACAGGTTAGATTGCTGCAGATCTAATTTTGTATCAAGTTGAATTTTGGGCTAAAAACTTATTTTTTGACTATTTCAATGGATGAAATCGGGTATTGGGTGTTTCTTTAGAGGTTTTGAGGTTAGGCTTGGGCATGTGTATGTCTGAGGGTGTTGGAGGGGAGTTTGGAGGCTTCGAATCGGGGTTTGGAGGTTGAGACCCTAGCTCGAAACCAGTTTCCGCTTGAGTTCAGTCGATTGGACCGTGGGGTCAGTCGACTGGATCTTGGTTCTTGAGGTTTAGTCGACTGGACCGTAGGGTCAGTCAACTCGACAGTGTGTTTGGGCGTTTGGGCCTTTTTATAGTGTGTTTTTTAGTCGACTAGAGGATGGGTCCAGTCGACTGGACCTGGGCTATTTTGTGTGGGTATTTTCGTGGTTGGTTTCTTAGTTTTCAATTGGTTTTTAATAGTATTCGGTTGATTGATTATGGGGTTAGTCGATTGAAATACTGTTGAATGCCTTTTGGGGTTCGGTTGGTCGGGTTGTGGCTTTGGGAGTCGTGTCGTGGTTTTGGGTGTTGGTATCATTACATGTACCGTGTTACATGGTTTTGATATCGTTACGTGTACCGTGCTTGCATCCTTTAAAACTCAGAAGTTGTATAGGCATGATTATATAGAATATGATGAATGAATGCATGCGATGCATGTTGCATTAGTTGCAGGTGTTGTGTGAGTCGCGTGTGTAACATGTGATGTAGTTTGTGTAACGTAGTGATAGTACGTGGCTTTGTGCATTTAAACCTTGGTTTAGTATGCATGTTTTGATGCGGTCTTATCCCGCGGTATACGATTTTATCCCGTAGTTTAGGCATGTGTAGGGATGCCTGTTGATACGAAGATCTGTATATGTTTGCATATGTGGGGAGAATTTTGGTCCATCTGTGAAAGTTCGTAAAGATGTGTATATGAGGGGCGAATAATGGTCCCATGGTGAAAGTCCGTGAAGATATACGTTGGCTCTGGTCAACAAGGCCTTAGTGAGGGTGGATAATGGTCCTACGGTGAAAGTCCGTGAAGCTATGTGATGAGGACGGATGATGGTCCTACGGTGAAAGTCTGTGAAGATGTGTATTGCACGGATTGCGTGCGTTGTGTGTGTTGCACGGGTTACGTGCATTATGTGTGTTGCACGTTGTGTGTGTTGCACGGGTTACGTACGTTGTGTGTGTGTTGCACGTTGCGTGCGTTGTGTGTGTTACACGTGTTATGTGCATTGCATAGACGAGAGCTGTGGTCCTTCAGTGAAAATTTGAGAAGATACATGGATTGTATGAACTGCATTGTGGGACAGATAAAAAAATTTCAAATTATTTTTAAGAATCGTGTGAATCACGATCTAAAAACCATTTTCAACTGTTTTCAAGGCTCCTGTGAATGAGTTAAAAGATGATTTGTATCATTGCTTTCCCATTGCATGTGAAAACTTATTTTAAAGGCTTGAAAGAGATTCTAAAATTGAACCTCGTTTTACTAGCATATTTAGCTTATATTGCACGTGTTGTCTAGTATCTGTTGAGCTTTGACTCACGGTGTGGGATTTGATTTTCTTCATGTACCGGTCACGCAGGTTGATCTGGAGATGTTAGGGAGGTGGAAGCGCTGTAGTCTTCCTTTTTGTTTTTTTGTTACATGTATGTTGTAACATATTTTTTGATGTTGGAACCATGTTATGTATATTGTTTGGCGATTATATAAAATGCACGTATGTTTTATATTAATAGTGTATTCTCGGGTTGGTTGTTTGTGAGTGTTTCACGTGACCCGGAGTTTGGGGCGTGACAGATTGGTATCAGAGCTCTGGATTTAAATACCTAAGAGTCATGAAAAGAGGTTGCATCACCGTGTGAGATTGATTGTGTATGCTTGATTGCATGTGTTTAGATGCTTTGATAACATGAACGTGTTAACATGTTAAGCATGAGAATGATGTGTATATGTGAGCATGAGGGTTGAATCTTAAGAGTGATAGTCCAACCTTTGGACGTTTGGATTAACAAACTTGGGAGCCAAGTTAGAAACGCGTTTAACTGACGTGATTTCTAGCAGAAAATCTGAGTAGGTTATTCAAATTAACGTGCCATTCTTATTGGTTCTCCTCGATATGTGGGGTTTTATTTAGCATGAATCTATGTGCTTATGTGTTAGCATGCTTATTTGGTTTATGTTATGTGCTGCATCTCATGTCCTGTCTTTTTCATATAGACGCGATGTCTGCGAGACGAGGGCAAGGGCGAGGCCGTGGTCAAGGCCGTGGCCGTGGTGTTGGCCAAGGGGATGGTCCTATCCCTGATGCTGGGGATGCAAATGCTCCCCTAAGACCGATGGACGCGACGAAGTTGTTGCGTGTGCTGGTGGGTTCTATCCAGCGGCTAGTTAGAGGTGAGATCGTTAGAGAGAGAGAGAGAGAGAGAGGGAATGCCTGATGCGAGGGCTACAGTAGCGATGCGGGAGTTCAGTCGCTTGGATCCGCCTGCCTTTGTAGGTTTTTTTTGCCGCCTTTCAGCTGAGGGGTATTGCTCACGCATAGTGGAAATATGCCAGGACCACAGTGGAGATCACATGGACAGCCTTTACAGGAGTGTTTTTGGAGAAATACTTCTTGGCTTCGAAGAGGGATTTGTACATGGAGGAGTTCTATACTCTTACCCAGGGGGCCATGGATGTTATGCAGTATAAGGCTAGGTTTACGAGCTTGTCCCGATTTTCACCAGAGTTGGTGAGCACAAACGAGTTGCGATCTAAGAGGTTTGAGCGGGGCTTGAGGCCAGTGATCAGGGAGCGTGTGGTTGTGATGGGACTTCGGGCATTCATAAAGCTGGTGGAGGCAGCAGCGAGGGTGGAGAATACTATGACTGAGATCCGAGTTTCCAGGGAGGCCAGGATACCTCAGGGTGGGACAGAGACGCAGACAGGTGGGCGTTCTAGCAAGAGGCAGAGGTCCTCTGGTCCTAGCTTTCATCCATCTGGATCACAGCAGTTCTGTACACCAGCACCATCAATGGCTTCGTCGGGGAGGCCAGAGTAGAGGGACGTCAAATGTTACCGATGTGGATAGCCGGGGCATCGTGTATCAAATTGTCCACAGTCGAGGCAGTACCCGGATTCACAGTTGAGGCAGTCTCAAAGTTCCATACCTAATCATTCACATGGGAGGACCGCCTACTTGTTTTGGATGTGATCAGACGGGACATATTCGGAGGAACTATCCCTAGAGAGAGTGACGAATAGGGGAACTTCGATTCAGTCGATGCGGCAGCCGACAGCGCCGAGTTATGGTAGACAAGGCAGAGCGACATTGCCCCGAGCGTATTCCCTCATAGCTCCTAGTTCTTCCAGGTCACCAGTTGTGTCGGATGATGCAGATATGCCTTCAGCGAGCAGAGGTACTTTCTAAGTCTACAGGCTTTGAGCTAGATTCTTTTTTGCATCTGTTTGAGTGTTGGTGATGGTTTCCGTGGTGGTGTGCTGTGTTGAGACAGTGGTTGGTGTGGATGTATGGATGGGGAGTGTTGTAGATCCCGTGTTTTTTAGATAGTTGGCCATTGTTTAGGATGCCTGACCTTGTTTGATTATATCCTAAGAATGGTTTGGCTAACCATCTCGTATGCCTGTGTCGATTGTGATCGACGTAGTTGTTTCTTTTGACCTTGAGTTGAATTTCGGGGGCAAAATTCCTTTAAGGGGTAGAGTTGTGAGACCATTTGTGGTTTTCTTTTTTAGCGTTTTTTGACTCGCGTTTAGCGTTTTTACTTTAGCATGTTTAAATACTTTTTGATGCATGATCGGGGTTAGATATGCATGCAAGGCAGGCTCTCGGGGCCGTGGGGTGTTGCGGTGCAAATTTTGAAAAATTTAAAAAATATATATTTTAGGCCTATAAATATCTGGAGTTAGATATTTTCAAAATATCTCCAGTAAGTTTTCTTTTTTCTCTTTGCCTTCTCGGGGGCCTGGGGCTCGATTTTCAACGATCCAACAGCGAATTCTTACTTTTGGCATGGTGGGCTACGCGTTCATCCGAACGGAATTCTATTCCGACGAAACTCAATTTTACACGTGGTTCGAGGTGTCAAGTTTTTAACTAACCGAGGTAGAATTCTAGACTCTACTGCTGTATAAGAGTGTTACGTGTAATCGTGTGTGTTTTTACTAGTTAGATTGCTGTAGATCTGATTTTGTATCAAGTTGGAATTTTGGGCTAAAAATCTATTTTTCGGCGATTTCAGTGGATGGAATCGGGTATCGGGTGTTTCTTTTGAGATTTTGAGGTTAGACTTGGGCGTGTGTATGTTCAAGGGTATCGGGTGTTTCTTTTGAGATTTTGAGGTTAGACTTGGGCGTGTGTATGTTCGAGGGTGTTGGATGAGAGTTTGGAGGCTTCGAATCGGGGTTTGGAGGTTGAGACCGTAGCTCGAAACCAGTTTCTACTTGAGTTCAGTCGACTTGACAGTGGGGTCAGCTGACTCGATCTTGGTTCTTGAGGTTCAGTCGACCGGACCGTAGGGTCAGTTGACTGGACAGTGTATTTGGGCGTTTTGGCCTTTTTTAAGTGTGTTTTTCAGTCAACTGGAGGGTGGGTCTAGTCGACTGAACCTAGGTTATTTTGTGTGGGTGTTTTGGTGGTTGGTTTCTTGGTTTTCAATTGGTTTTCAATGGTATTCAGTTGATTGATTATGGGGTTAGTCGATTGAAATACTTTTGAATGCCTTTTGGGGTTCGATTGGTCGGGTTGTGGCTTTGGGAGTCATGTCGTGGCTTCGGGTGTTCGGGGTAGGTGTCGTCCTCGGGGATGACGGGCATGGTTAGATGCGGGTTGTTGGAGCACGGTTGTGTGCATGCTGGTTATGTGCGGGACGTGTGGGTCCGTGGTTCGATTTACAGGCAGGTTTTAGTGAGAACCGTCATGTGGGAGGTTCTAGTGCTGACCTCCGGGTTAGGTGTTGATTGTCCTGGTGTGTGGATGGGTCGTTCGAGTGATGTTTTGACGGGTGGCGTTGTGATGTATTGCTATACATGGTTATGTGCATTTATAACTGTTTATTTATGTACGGGTTATGTAAGTGGATTACATGATTTTGGTATCGTTACGTGTACCGTGTTTGCATGCTTTAAAATTCAAAAGTTTTATAGGCATGGTTATGTAGAATATGAAGGAATGGATGCATGTGATGCATGCTGCATGAGTTACAGGTGTTGTGTGAGTCGCGTGTGTAACATGTGATGTAGTTTGTGTAACGTAGTGATAGTACGTGGCTTTATGCATTTAAGCTCTGGTTTAGTATGCATGTTTTGATGCGGTCTTATCCCGCAGTATACGTTTTATCTCGTAGTTTAGGCATGTGTAGGGGTGCCAGTTGATACGTAGATCTGTATCTGTTTGCATATGTGGGGAGAATTTTGGTCCATCTGTGAAAGTTCGTAAAGATGTGTATTTGAGGGGCGAATAATGGTCCCACAGTGAAAGTCCGTGAAGATATACGTTGGCTCTGGTCAACAAGGCCTTAGTGAGGGTGAATAATGGTCGTACGGTGAAAGTCTGTGAAGCTATGTGATGAGGGCGAATGATGGTCCTACGGTGAAAGTCCGTGAAGATGTGTGTTGCACGGATTGTGTGCGTTGTGTGTGTTTTGCACGGGTTGCGTGCGTTATGTGTGTTGCACGGGTTATGTGCGTTGAATAGACGAGAGCTGTGGCCATTCGGTAAAAGTCCAAGAAGATACAAGGATTGCATAAACTGCATTGTGGGACGGATAAAACAAATTTCAAATTATTTTTAAGAGTCGTGTGAATCACGATTTAAAAATCCATTTTCAACTATTTTTAAGGCTCTTGTGAGTGAATCAAAAGATGATTTGTATCCTTACTTTCCCGTTGCATGTGAAAACTTGTTTTAAAGGCTTGAAAGAGAGTCTAAAATTGCAGCTCGTTTTACTAGCATGTTTAGCTTATATTGCATGTGTTGTCTAATATCTACTGAGTTTTGGCTCATGGTGTGGAATTTGATTTTTTTCAAGTACCGGTCACGCAGATTAATCTGGAGGTGTTGGGGAGGTGAAAGCGATGTAGTCTTCCTTTTTGTTATTTTGTTACATGTATGTTGTAACATATTTTTCGGTGTTAGAACCGTATAATGTATGCCGTTTAGCGATTATATAAAATACATGTATATTTTATATTGAGAATGTATTCTCAAATTAATTGTTTGTTGATATTTCACATAACCCAAAGTTTGGAACTTGACAAAAACTCCCTCCCTCCATCTTTTATCATCTTTTCATTTCTCTTTTATTTAGTTATCCTAATAAGTGACTAGAGAGAATGAGATTTAATTTTTTTTGGTACAAATCACTCGGTCCAAACGGGCTGTAAGGATGGAGAGAGAGAGAGAGAGAGAGAGAGAGAGAGAGAGAGAGAGGGCCACTTAAAAGTTACCCTGGAACTGGCTGTAATTGCCCTTCTCCTTGAACAATTGGATGCGGTCTGTTGGAGTAAAATATTAAAATATTATTATTATTTATTGTTGGAATTTATTAGAGTTTTAAAATAAAAATTATTTCTGGAATTTTCTTTTCGTTACAAAATTTAAATAGGTTTTTAGTGACTTATTTATTATATTGTTCGTTAGAAAATAATTATAGTATTAATAATCTATTTTAATACCTTACCGTCTAGGAAATTAATATTATTCTCTTGTAATTATAAGGTTAATAATGGTAATTTAATAGTGAAAATTTTAAACTCTATATAAAGGCATACCAGCCTATTTTCTCAGAGTGAGAGGTGTGAAAAAAAAAAAAGTAAATATGAATAAGAAAAAAAATGGTTCTCTAATTGTATTATATTTTCTAGTAACTTCAGTTTATAACTCGTTGGTACTTTTTTTTAGTGTACGTGAATACTGAACGAAGAAAATTTATTAATATTTAAATTGTATTTTAAAATTGATACACTCTATTAAAAATCTTTAGACAGAAAAAATTGTAAGTTTTGAAATAGTGATTGCATACTTCTCAATCTCATGTGTTATAATTTTTTATTTTATATTATTTTCATACTTTATCACAGGTCATAATTTTTGGGATAGTGACTTAATCTCACTTGCTATAGTTTCTGGGATAATGACTTAATTTTTACATTATTTTGTTTTTAAAGAAATAATTATTAAAAGTTTTATTCTAACAAAGCATTTGATACAGCTCGGTACATTTCCATTGAGCATGACCTGACCTCCAAACATACCAAGACAATACCTTCCAGACAATGTAATTTTGCAAGCCTCCCGGGTGAAGGGAAAAAAACACTCAATTGTTATAATAGCATTAATTATAGATACATTTAGGGGTGTAAATAAAGCAAGTTCTTCCTGAACAACTCGAACTTAACTCGATAAAAATTTTCTTTAGTTCGATTTATATATTAAACGGGACGTTCAAAATCTTAAATTTAGGCTCGTTTATTAAACGAGCTATGCTCGTATAAATTTGGCTCAGTTCGTATAAGTTCATGAACAACTCATTTAATAACTCGATTCGACTCGATAATAACTCATTAAGCTCGTATAAAAAATATATAAATACCTTATAAAAATTAAGGCATATTGTTCCTTCCCTTTTTTTTTTGGTTAGTTTTGGAAAGTGATGCTATTTGTTATTTGGCACAATATAAATGATTTAAAATTTGGTAAATTATTTTTTACTTGGTTAAATTTAGTTTTTTTATTTTTTTAAAAGGTTCTTAAATTTTTGTTACTATCTTTCTAAAGAGAGATTTAAAATTTACTTGTAAATAAAAAAACATCAAATTCGAGTTCGAGCCGAGTTCAAACATAATTATATTTAAACGAGTCGAGCTCAAATAATAACGAGCTAATTTATTCGAGCTCGAGCCAAACTTAAACACTACAAAAAAATTTCAAACTCAATTAGGTTCAGCTCTGTTCGTTTACACTCCTATATGCATTAAACTTATAAAGGTTCACTTCTAAAATAATTAAAATATTCAAGACAAGTCATTAGAAGATTTGTGGCAATGAACAAGACATTTAGCATTCCTAATATAAATTAAGTATTGATGCCTAGTTTGGAGGTTGGGCATTTGTTCTAGTTATATGATTCTTGCTTTCGGTGCTAGAGGTCCTGAGTTCGATTCCCCGAATACCCCCAAATTGTCTTATTGTTGACTATTATCAGAAATAAGGCATTGATGTTATTTTTTAAAATAATCGGTAGTGTTAAATATTTTTTTAAAAATTAAAAAATAATTTTTTAAAATATTTATGTAACAACGACAGTTAATAGATGAGTAATTATGTGAAAAGTGAAAGTTGTTTGTAGTGATTTAAGATTATATATGTATCCTTTGTTAATTAAGTAAAAAAGTTATCAAATTTTTGCACTATCCCACGTGTTTTTTTTGGTAACAAATCCCATCAACTGATCACTTTTTAAAACTTTTACTAATCAGTATTTGAGCTGTTTCTGAGTCTATGTTTGACTTAGATTTTTGTATGAGCTTAAAAATTTATTTAAAAAGTTTATTTATTTGATTTTAGTTAATTTTTTTTAACATATTTTTATATTTATTTTTTTATTAAAAATTACCAAAAAGTCTAAAAAAAAACTTAATCCAAACGCAAGTTTATAGAGTCAGAAAGTTGAACCAGCAAATGCAATTAAGTCATTGTTTGGGATAACTTTTTATGTAGTTTTTTTTCGTCTTGTTTTATTTTTTTGATTTAATTTATTATTTTTTAGAATCCTCATTATAAAACGAATCTAAATGTATAGTTATTTTAGTTAAAATTAAAATTTTTACTAAAAATAAAAATAAAAACTTATAAAAGCTTTAAAGTAGCTTTTTTTCGTCTTACGTCATTTTTTTTAATTAAAATTTTTCTACTTTTCTATCATAACGAGAGTAATCTAAAAAGAAAAATGCTACATCCATCGACGAATTCGTCCGATCGGTGCAGAGAGAGAGAGAGAGATGGGAGGAAAATATATAAATATATTTTATTTTTATTATATTTTTTTAACAAATTCTTTATTTTAAAAATAAAACTAAAATATTTTCATCCTCTTATTTTTCTCTCTCTCTCTCCATATGTGCATATCAAATTCATCGGTGCACATAGCATTTCTCATCTAAAAATAATATTGTTTGGGCTAACTTAAAAACATTTCACCAAAAAAAAAATTGCAAAAAAAACTATTCCAAACAGGGCATACAATCTGTAAATCGCAAATAATATGACCGGTGCATCTACAAATAATGCGTAGCATAAAGGCGTATTGCGACTGTGGAATAAAAAAAGACAAGCTCGATAAAAATAAAGAAACAGAATAAAACAAGACAAGATCAATAGACATATATAAAAAGAGAGAGAGAATAAATATGAAGGGCATTTGGTCTAGTGGTATGATTCTCGCTTCGGGTGCGAGAGGTCCCGAGTTCGATTCTCGGAATGCCCCTCTTTGGTTTATCAGTCTTTACATTTTTTACTAAGTTCATATACTTTTCTTACATTTGTGAAAGGATTTAGAAAAAGAAACTTATTAATGATGAAAGAACAATTGTATATATTGATTATTTTTCAGTTAATTATCTTCTAAGTTTCTCATTTTTTTTTTCTAACTTAACATTTTTCTCTCCCTCTCCCACTAAAAATCCCTCCACAAATCAATTATCAAAACGCAACCCTAATGATATTCAACTTTTATACAAACATCAAATGAAACCAAACTTCTCATCTTACCATTATTAGCCCAAAACTCCTCGTCTTGAGATCTGAATGCCTCTCCAGTTTATTGCATCAACTCTGATGCAGAGATTATAATATACCATATCTTCCAAGAAAAAATAGGTCGGCAACGTTACCTGCGTTCACCAAAAAGAGTGATGATGAAAATAAATTTTCTGTGAAGAAAAAAAGACAGTTTGAATTGAAGTTATTAGTCCTGTCAATTCTACTAAATCCTCCTAACTATAGATGCAATCGAGCAAAAAAGAGCTAAGTGAAAGCAGAACATTGCAAATCTACCCACCCACACTGCCATAGTCTTAAAGATGTGAACAACCAAACTAGTTTTAAGTCCATCAGCTGCAAAAGTTTTCGCAATGGTTGATGGTTATCCCAAATTAAACATTAAGAGCATTAGCAATCCAGCGTTTGGTCAATTAGTACGATTCCCGCTTTGGCTGCAAAAGGTCCTGAATTTGATTATCAAAATGCCCTATTGTTTGGTCAGTGGGTTTATATATTTTGTCCCTAATGTCCTCTGTCCCAGTGTTTCAATGTGCCTTAAATTATTGCAGCATGTCTCAAGATTTTTGTGTTTTGAGATTTTCACATAATTCTACCACTTAAAGTGCATTAAGACAAGAGACAGGGCTTCGAAGCCAACATAAAAAGTTAAGACTATCAGCAGAAAATTATTAAATTAGTCCAAATACAAGTTTATTGGATCCTTCAATGGTGAATAATGGCATAAATAAATAAGTAGACGTAGCATGTCCACCAACATGTTTTCGGGTGCCTACTATTATTTTATTGAACCATTGAATGCATTAACATAATCAAAAAGTCAACTTAAGACCATCAAAAAGAAATGTTAATAAAGAGAAATACTATTTCGCTGGATACTTTTGTTAAGCAGCATATGCAGATATCAGAATTTAATCTAACCAAAAAAAATTAATTAAGAGCTCCAGTCAATTCTTTCTTGAAAAAGAGCATTCCAAATCAGTCCCAGAACTACAGCAGGAAAGCCAAATAAATAGTAAATACATTCCAATCTTCTCTGTGACAAGATGCTGCTTAACTGGATTAATGTAAATTGAACACATTGATATAAAGAAATACTCAACAGTAGGGCATTTGGTCTAGTGGTATGATTCGCGAGAGGTCCCGAGTTCGATTCTCGGAATGCCCCATTATAATTAATCTTGACAAGCATATTGTAAAACCCTTCTTTTTAATAATCAAAATAACTGTATAGTTCTCGAGGGTGTGATTTTGTATTGAATCTTGACAAGCATACTGTAAAAACCATCTTTTTAATAATCAAAATTCTTTTCGCGTTCAAAATGTATTCTAAATTCTAATCTACAGTCAAGGTGAAAATCTCACCTGAATATCTTAACAAAACTCTTTTAAGGCTCTCCACTGTAATTGAGAAGAAACAAGGAGCAGATATTTTCACCACAGGCACAAGATATTTTCATCAAATAGGATATTGATTTGCAACTTGTCTGTGCTTGCTTATAAAACCTTGAAAGGAAGCATTTACTTTTGTCTTCCTCATCAGCTCCCAAAGAACAAATAAACTAATCAATCAACCAAAAAACAATATGGTAGTTGCAGTTAAGGATATTGGTAGCAATTAGCAAACAAATCCAAGACAGGATGATCCAGCATTAAATCTGGAATTTCATCATCATCAGTTGCTCATAAACCTGGAAAGGAAAGCATTTATTTGGTCTCCACTAGTTTCTATATCCATGAAGAACAAATCAACTACATAATTCAAGAATTCGGGTTCAGAAAATAGATAGCAATCAATCCAAGATAAAGATGGCACAGCCACACAGCACCAATATGAAAAATAGCTTGTCAACCAGCAACTGTTACCCAAACAATATTTGATAATAAGGATATAGCCGTCCATTTTTTCCACACAATTGGCACAACAAGGTCAGACAAAAATTGAAGGAAAACAAAGAGCTCGTTTGTTTGAACAAGATAACGCTCTAAATTGGGCATTTGATCTAGTGGCATTATTCCTGCCTTGGGTGATAGAGGTTTCGAGTTCGATCATCGGAATGCCCTATTGAATCAGGCTCACTGAGCCCAGAAATTTTAGTTATTATAGTTATTCTTATCTATTATATTTGTTTATTTGCAAAATGAAAGAGTATCAGAACCTCGTTGGGTAACAAGATTATCTAATAACTATCAACACTATAACAAAGTCTCTCACAAATTCAAAAGAATCCATTAAGGGGATTGAAACCTTGTTGGGTAACAAGATTATCTAATAATTATCAACACTGCAACAAAATCTCTCACAAATCCAAAAGAATCCGTTTTCTCTTCAACAGTCATGTTGGGCCATTTATGAGTCCAAGTTGGTTCTATTTTAATGATCTGAATTATTTATTTTATTGTTCCTAATGTGTAGTTTATGTACGGAAAAAAATTAAGTTATCAAATATCATTAAGCGTGTGAACAAATTATATTTTATAAGGATCCCAATCATCAAAATACAACCAACTACCTATAAACGGCCCAACAGGACGGTTCAGTTACCTAAAAGAAACCGGAAAGAAGTCGAACTAAATCCAAAAATATATTTTCTAACAGTATTTTCATCAAATTATTTCTAATAAATAAGCAGCATATATCGATTCGCAGAATTGAATCTGGAACATCTACATCACCTCTTGCTTAGACATCGAGCAAACCAAAACTTTCAGGGGGTCTGATTCCATTCCATATATGTTGGGATCTACACACCATATCAAATCATCCACCAAATGCATTCGTTTGGATTTACAGTTGCCTTAGCCACCCTTATCTGCTGCAAATCTTGACAAAGGTTGACTTAAATCTGGATAGTAAATAAGGCAGCCACCATGGCCACCAATCAAGCCCACACCACAGACTTTGGTAGATTGAATCTCATCACGCATGCATAGAAATAGTGTTCACTTCTCTCCTATAAATAGGTTCCATTCTTAGCTTTGGATGTGCGCTATCAAGAAGAATGCAGAGCAGAAAGTGAGAGATAGATCAAAGAGCTGAGTGAGAGTTGAGTAGAGAGAGTGAGAGAGTTCAATTACTCCTCCTCCATTGTTGTTTCTCTTTGATTCATATTAAATTCTTGGTGCTGTGGGATATATAACCGAACCAAGTAAATATTGTGTCTCTTATTTGTGTGATTGTCTGGTTTGTTCTAACGATCCTAACAATATATTCAAGATTAACAAATCAACTGCACATTCAACCAAAAAAGACCAAATCATTACTAATACGAATATAGATGTCTCTTACAATTCCGGCCAGTAGAGTGAATAAAAAACACAATCAAATATTCAATAAAAACAGGGAAGATCATCACGAAACCTCGAATCTCCTTCACAAACCTAATATAATATATACGGTGCAAACACACATACAAACCAAATTTACCACACCAAAACAAGGAAATTTTCGAATAGTACCTTGGTTCTACGAGATTCGAGAAGAAAACAAAATGCCAACAGGACTGACACTGAGACCGCCAACCTGTTCGATTGCCGATAAAACAGCGGGAAAGCAATGGAAACAAGGAAGTTTGTTGAACTTTATTTAGCTTTGTGTTTGGTTCGAGATAAAAATGGTGAGGGAGATATTATTAATCGGATTTTTGCGATGGAGAAGAACGAAAAATCGGTCTGAGGATGGTCTCTGGAAATTCTTCTTCGATAAACTTCAAAATTTTCCCTCGAAAACACGAAGGCTGCGCTTGATCTTCTTGGTAAATTCAGAGTGCATAATTATTTAGAGGCATGCTACATGTCACACAAATATTTTGACCGAAAATATCTACCAAATCATAAACACTTCCTTTTATCTCTGCTTGTCTCTCTCTCCCGTCACTCTCTTTCTCTCTTTCTCTCTTTCTCTCTTTCTCCTTCCTTTCCCTCTCTGGACAGCCATCCCACCATGAGCAGAATCTTGACCAAATTTCATGGGTGACCAAAGGCTGGCGACAGTGAAGCGGCGATGGGGTTGCCGACGATGGACGTTAACAGCAGGTTATTTTACAGTTAGATACACAGAGAGAGAGAGAGAGAGAAATTTTGAAGTGCTGAAAGAGGAAATTAAAAATCACATTTCTGTTTTCTTTCTTAATTTTTCCTTTTCTCAGCATCCAAACGGAAGGAATGCGCAGCAAAATATTCAAATGATGTCATTGTTTTACAAACAAACTGTGAGAACATTCACACACACACTAGTGAAAATGTTCTCATAGTTTGTTAACACTGAGAATATTCTCAGTGTTTTGAAATTGAAAAAATAAATTTTAACACTGTAGAAACCGCATGTGAGCCATCATTTTCTAGCATCCAAAGCAAGTAGTTTGAAGTAACAGAGAGAGCAAGAGAAGATTTGAGGAGAGAGAGAGAGAGACAGAGTTCAAATGTTGCAATTACCTTACAAACAAACTATGAAAACATTCTCTCACACACACCAATGAGAATGTTCTCACAATTTGTTAACACTAAGAATATTCTCAGTGTTTTGAAATTGAGAAAAGAAATTTCAACACTGTAGAAACCGCATCTGAGCCATCATTCTCCAACATCCAGAGCAAGTAGTTTGAAGTAACAGAGAGAGCAAGAGAAGATTTGAGGAGAGAGAGAGAGAGAGGCATTGTTGTCGAACTTGACGAAATCGAGTGATTTGGCTGGCAATGGAAGGACGGGGCTGGGGGGCATCCTAGAAAGCTGCGTGGCCCGTGTTTTCCTCCACCCGACTCCGCTGGAGATTTGCAATCTTGCTTGTCTCAACTATACCTTCTACGGTGCGGCTTCATCTGATTCTTCTTTTTTCTATTTTGAAAGCTGACGAGGCAAATTTCGGTCGTTTTCCTCGGTAGAATAATTCGGGACGAATAGACTTTCCGAATTATTTAATATTGCATAGCCTATAAAATTTCCAAACTTAAAAAAAAAACATTACAGACCTAATTATAGATTATTTTTCAATAAGGGTTTGTGTTATTTTTTATTAGAAACAAATTATTAATATTAAAAATTTATTACTACGTGATTAATTTTTTATTTTAAATTTATGCACGTGTATACCTGTTCTTTTGTATATACACGCCATCATTAACGGACACTTGGGTTTATTTGGAATATTTTAAAAATTACTTTTTTGTATTTTTTAGTAAAAAAAAAAACTCATGGCCATAAATAGTGGAGCTTGCGGCATATTATATGATCACAAAAAAGTTATGGCCTAGTGTAGGATTATAAAAAAGTGACGGTCTTGGGGATCGGAGATTGCAGCCTGAATGTTTTGAAGGATATAGGGAAGTTTTTTTGGATTTTGAGTTTAATTCATGATATTATTGTAATTGCTCTAAGATATCGCTTAGTAAAAATATTAATCATTGGAGAACGCTTAGAATGAATGCCTAAGATACAGTCTGGTCAAATTAGAGTATTTACAAATAATATTGGTAGGCAAAATACACATACAAAGTGTAAAGGCGATCAATATGAACAATTGTTGTGGAGAAGCACACGTAATAAGGGCAGGTGTACGCAAAAGCAACAAATTCATATAAGTGCGCAAGTAAACAAATCAGATAGTGTAAGATGCCAACGAAATACAACAATAACAATTATTGAATGTTCACAAAAAAGTTTTGAGCAAATACACTAATACAATTGACGTGACATAAAAATGTACACCTTAGGATAAGCGAGTCTCTTTCGCTCTTGATTTAACTAATGGCGATGATCTTTCATGTTGTGTGCATGTAGGAGGAGAAGTGGTAGCATGCTATTCTACAAAGTAGTTAGCTTTATAGGGTACTTGGGTAAGGGTTTTGAGCCCCTCAGTGTAAAATTGCGAGCCATGTTGTTTAAGTGTGGTGTTCGATGACAACGATAGAATTGGCATTAACACTATTTATCTTCAAAGTAGTATTGATAAACACTTTTGTGAGAATACACGATGAAAGGTAGCAATGGAAGAACAAAGGTACTTAGTGGTAACAAGAAGGCAAACTTGACTAAATTGGGCTAGAGATAGAGTTTTGTCATTATCAATAAAAGATAGAAGCAAATATATATATATATATATATATATGATAGATAAAGATACGCATTCCTATTTTTTTAAAATAAATTTTATATAGAGATAGAGATACGACTTTATCTCAACAAAATCTCGAAAACGAGAGATGAATAACAATAATGTAATCCGTTGAAAAAAGTAACTAATGGACTAAAATATAGTGATTTTGGGTTGGATTCAATTTGGACATCTTTCATTTTAATAATTCTCAACTAAAAATTATATTCCATTAAATTCTATCTAATATTTTTCATAATAAAATTACTCATAGTATACCATTCATTCTCTACCATCACCAATACTACCGCCACCGTTGCCGCCACACACCATTGCCACTATTGCTGTCACCGCCACCACCACCACTGCCGCTAAATGAGACATTTGTAGGCAAAAATATCTCATTTGTTTATGTCTCGTTAACAAATGAGTCATTTTGTCTACAAACTTGACAAACAAGACATTTAGTCTACGAAATTAATAAATGAGACATTTTGCCTACAATATTAACCAATGAGACATTTCTTTACCAAGTAAATAGGATCATCAGCACCAACATAAATGTATCATTAATGAACTAAGATAGTTTTCCTACAAACTTAACAAAATGAGGCATTTAGTCTACAAAATTAACAAATAAGACATTTCATCGTAAGAACTCGTTTTTTTAAATTTGAGAAAAAAAAACAAACAAATCGTATAATTAAAGCAATCAAATGTCTCACTTCCAACAAATGTTTCATTTTACCACCACCAAACCCTATTTTTCAAAACAAATATCTCATTTATTATGAAATTCAACAAACACAAAAACACACGCGGGAACATCACCACCGAACACAGAAACACACAAAAACCCGGAATGAGACCTATAATTTTGGTATGAAATGAGACATTTGTTTGCAACAAGACATTGTCTAATTTTCGGTAACAAATATCTCATTTTATCATTGTCCACACACACACACACACACACACACACACACACACACACACACGCACACACTGTAACTCATTTACAATTAAAGGACCATAAAAAATTCCTAACATCATTTCGTTGTTTTTATCATCTTCATTTCAAATACTCTTTTTTAATTTCAAAGTTTGGGAAAAGGAACACAAAGAATCATTCTCTTTGGGATTTGATGATTGTGTTTGTGCCAAACATTTGTAGTAGGTGACTGTACGTGCGATAGCGAACGAGCCATCTCCGGCGACGATGACGAGTTGTGAGGGATGAACACCGTGTTTTAGCGTTGAGTTGACTGAGCGATGAGGTTCGCATAGACAGGTCCGACGATGGTGGCGGATCTGGTGGTGACGGAAGTTGAAGACGACGTCGACGCTAGAGGCCAGTAGATCTGGTCGAGGACATAGCTAAGGCGAGGAATGACGGCGGCAACATGGGGAAACAGCGGCACAGTTGAGAGAGAGAGAGAGAGGGAGTGTGCGATAGAGTCGGGGGGCATATTGGTTTGAACAATCAATAAATTTTAAAATATAGGACCCCATAAAATATTCAAAAAGTTGTTAGGATCTAATGAAATAAAAATCCTTTAAATAGAACCCTGAATTAATTTTTCCAATAAAATATTACAAGACATACTGCGTCAATAAGTTTAAAGTCAGACGGAGCGATGAATTACAATCTACCCACAAACCTATACAAGCCTTTTGCATTTAAAAGAAGTAACATATGGGCCACATCGTTCAGCTTTAAGCTACGTTTAAGGTGGGCCAAGCTTGAAAGCAGTACTGGTAAGAGTCCAATATGTTGGCGTGAGTTGCCAATTAAGAGACAAATCAGAGAGATTATAGGAATAGCCATAACTGTAAAATTCCTTATGTCAAAGGTTAACCATGATTACAGCCCTAAAATCTGTATATCCAAATATAGGGTTGTTAATATCTCTATATATTTGTATAATATCTCTGTAAAGATATATGAGGAAAAAATACAATGATAGAAAATTAACATCGGAGACATCGAAACCCCGATGAAGTCCGGTGATTCTCCCACTGTCCCTAATACGCTCCTCTCAAAATTATTCACCACCAAGATGCCCGAAGCTCTGTCCAAAGCTCAGGCTCCGACTGTGCTTCTTAAACCCGCGGCTATCCCGATTGGCATCAAGTGGGATGGTTTCAACTATGCTTTATAGTCCCAAGTTGTCGAGATGTACATCTCCGACAAAGACAAATTGGGCTACATTAATGGCGAGTTACCTCCTCCATCTCTGACCTACCCATCCTTCCACAAATGCGTGCACTAGCAACGTCATTATCAAAGGCTGGTTGGTCAACTCCATGGATCCGGCATTAATCGGCAATTTCATTCAATTTTCCACGACCAAACTGGTTTGGGATTCTGTTGCTACCACCTATTTTGATGGTGGCAATACCTCTCAAGTTTATGATATCTAACACTGCATCTTTCATCTCTGCCAAGCAGATGACTCCCAGGAAAAATACTACACTGACTTGCAAAGGCCTCTAGCGTGAGATTGATTTTCGGTGTCCCAATCCAATGGAGTGCTCTGTCGATATTCAATGTTATAATAATCTCCTCCAAGAAGATCGGGTCTATGTATTCTTGGATGGTTTTGACAACAAGTTGGACAATATTTTGCAACGACGTGTTACGAATGCACCTGTTTCCCACCGTGAAGCAAACGTATGCCCATGTTTACAAGGAGGCCTTTCGCTAGGCAGTGATGAAAGCCGATGACCACGGACCACATCTAGGGGCAGTTCTTGCTTCGAGAGGCCTCAAACTTGGATCGTCTGATTTCTCTGGATCGGCTTCTTAGCATACTGGAAAATCTTACTTCAAGGCTTGGACCTCATCTGATGGTCTCAAGTGCTCTCATTGTGGCAATACGAAGCACATACGTGAAAATTGCTTCTAGTTGCATGGACACCCCAATTGGTGGCACGAGCTCTAAGCCCGAAAAAAATGAGATACTGCTGGTACGACTGAAGTCACAGGAAAAGGCTGTTGTGGCAGCAGCTGAACCTTATTTCTCTCTCATCTTGCCCACCGCCTCATCTAAACCGGACTTCTCTCATATGGATCCAAGTAACCTTTGTCATGCCTTGCTTAGTCATCGCCATGATGTGGACAACAGTGCTTGGCTCTTCGACTCTGAGGCCACAGATCATATGACTTTTGATCCTGCGAATTCCTCATACCACTCATCTCCAAGGCGCACTAGCATTGCGAATGCTAATGGAGTGGTCTCACCTGTCATAGGGGCTGAATGTGTGACCCTATCACCCTCCCTTCATTTATCCAACATTGTATTTGTCCCCTCTTTATCCCACAAGTTATTATCTGTTAGCCAAGTTACTACATATCTAAATTGTGTAGTGCTAATTTATCCTAATTTTTACCTTCTTCAGGATATTCTCACCAAGGAGATAATTGGGCGTGAAACTAAGAGGGGAGAATTATATTACATGGAAGATTCCAATTGAGGTCGTGCGCATCACGTGTCCTCTTCACTTGATTCCATGGCTCGACAAATTTTGCTGTGGCATCGTCGTTTGGGATCCATGGCTCGACAAATTTTGCTGTGGCATTGTCGTTTTGGACGACGATCATTTAGGTACTTACTCCATTTGTTTCCTGATTTATTCTCCAACGTGAAAATTTCTAAATTTAATTGTGATACTTGTACCTTAGCCAAAAGTCATCGTGCTACTTATCCATTAAGCATGAATAAAAGCAATACAGCTTTTGCTTTAATTCATTATGATGTATGGGGATCCTCTCATTTATCTACTGTCTATGGTGTACATTGGTTTGTGATATTTGTTGATGACTGCACTCGAATGACCTGGCTATATTTAATGAAACATAAGGATGAAGTGTTTAGTGTATTTCAGTCATTTCATGTTATGGTTCAAACCTAGTTTTTCACTTAGATCCAGATTCTCCGCTCTGATAATGGTGGTGAATATGTTAATCACCACTTTCATTCCTATTTTCAACAATATGGTATTATCCACGAGACCTAATGTCCCCAGACCCCTCAGCAAAATGGGATCACTGAATGAAAGAATTGACGTATTCTTGAGACTGCCCGGAATCTCCTTATAGGTGCCCATGTTCCCACGCGACATTGGCCCAATGCTGTTATCACTGCCCTGCATTTAATCAACCCCTTCTTTTAAAAATTTTAAATTTTAAAACCCCGCTACAGTCCCTGTCAGTCTCAGTCTCTCTATATACGACCTTAATGCTCCTTCATTGCATCTTTGGGTGTGTGGCGCGTATGTGCACCTCCCTAAGAACCAACGCACCAAACTTGACCCATGTGCCCTTCGATGCCTCTTCTTGGGATATGCCGCGCATTAAAAAGGCCACCACTGCTATGATCCTGCTACCAAGCATACCTATGTGAGTGTGGATGTCACCTTTATGGAATCCGGACCAATCTATCCTTCTTTGGCATCCACTTTTTATCTTCAGAATGAGACACTTGATGAAGAGTTGAAGTGGCTGAGTTTTGACTGGCTTGGAAATTAGAATGACACACCAATACTTGGCGAGGAATCAACGAATATATCCTCTGAATCTAGAGGGCCCTCGGCAATTGAGCCCACACCATCAAAGGAAGGACTAGAACCTCCCATCTCTCAATACCTGCAGACCCATCTCCTGAGAATATTCCTAAGGTAAGCAATTTCACTACGCTCTCATTTATGAATAACATGGATACTTCTACTGGGTGTACCTTACCTTTTGGGCATAAGCGTGGCAAGCCACCAAGCTAAGATCAAGGTATCCAATTGCCAACTATGTCTCCACCGAAAAGCTACATGAGCCTCTGAAAACATCTGCACATGAGCTTTTCGCAGTCATATTCTCACTACAGTTCATGAAGCATTAGCAGATCCCAAGTGGACTCGGGTAATAAAGGAAGAAATTGGCGTACTACTAAAGAATTAAACATGGACCTTGGTTCCATTGCCCAAATGAAAGAAAACACTCGGGTGCAAATGGGTCATCTTTGTCAAACACAAGGCAAAAAGATCTATAGAATGATACAAGGCAAGGCTAGTCGCAAAGGGATACAACTCAAACATATGGCTTAGATTATCAAGAAATATTTTAGTCGGTAGCCAAGCTAAATACGATTAGGGTCCTGTTATCTCTAGTAGCCAACTGGCCATTGCATTAGTTTGATGTAAAGAACGCATTTCTCCATGGTGACCTTAAAGAGGAAGTCTGTATAGATACTCCTCCACGCTACACAACATCTTCAAAAGTTGAAGTTGTGTGTAAATTGCAACGAGCACTGTATGGACTAAAGCAATCACCTCGAGCATGGTTCGAGTGATTCAGATTGACAATTAAGAAGTATGGCTTCTGCCAAAGTAATTCAGATCATACATTATTTCTTAAGCACCAACGGGGCAAGGTAACAACTTTAATTATATATGTCGATGATATGATCATCACAGGGAATGATACGAAGAAAATTGCTAAGCTTCATAAACAATTGGTGATCGAGGTCGAGATGAAAAATATAGGATGACTTAAATATTTCATGGGAATAGAGGTTGCTAGATCAAGACGAGACATATTTCTTTTCCAGTGAAAATATATATTAGATTTGCTATGTGACGTTGGAATGTTGGATTGTAAGCCAACAAGCACTCCAATCATTCAGAACCACAAGCTCAAAGAATATCCAAGCCAAATGCCAACGAACAAAGGAAGATACTTGAGATTAGTTGGTAAACTTATTTACATTTCACATACTCGTCCAGATATTGCCTACGCAGTGAGTGTAATAAGTCAATTTATGCACCAACCTAGTAAAGATCATATGGAAGTAGTAATCCAATTTTTACAATACTTAAAATCATCTTCGAAAAAAGGGTTTATGTTTTCGAAAAATAACCATCTCAGAGTTAATGGTTATACAGACGCAGATTAGGTGGGAAACGCCACAGACAGAAGATCAACCTTAGACTACTTCATGTTTGTAGGGGGAAATCTTGTTACACAGAGAAGTAAGAAGAAAAATGTGGTGGCATTATCAAGTGACTAAGAGACTTTGTGAACTCCCGTGGCTCAAAAGACTTCTAACCAAAATTGGGTTTGGTCCTACCTTCGAAATGGACCTCTTTTGCGATAACAAGGCAACTATTGCCATTACTCACAATCCTATCCAGCATGATCGTACCAAACACTTGAAGGATGACAGACACTTTATCAAATAAAATCTCGAAACTAAAATAATTCAATTTTCGTTCGTGAAGTCCGAAAACTAACTGACGAATATTCTTACAAAGGTCGTATCAAGTAAGGATTTTCATAGCTCACTAGACAAATTGGAATTGAAAATTTGGATGCTTTGGTCAATTAAGAGACAAATCAAATAAACTATAAGAATAGCCATAACTGTAAAATTCCTTTCGTCAAAGATCAACCATGATTATAACCCTAAAATTTGTATATTCAAATATAGGGTTGCTAATCTCTCTATATATTTGTACAATATCTCTATAAAGATATATGAGAAAATAAATAAAATGATAGAAAATTGACATAATACACATATAATAAGATACTGTTTGGGTTTTTTTATATGACATTTTTTTTTATTTTCTAGTAAAAAACATTTTTTTAATTTCTCATAATGAGAGAAATTTAAAATTTATCATCGTTAGAGCAAAAAATCACTTTAAAAAAATAGAAAGTCACTTTAAAACATTTTAAAGATTTAATATCGTTTTTAGTAAATTTTTTACAACTTTAGCACGAACAATTGTATTTTTAAATTCGATCTATAATGAATTAAAAAAGTAAAAAATACAGGTGAACACACACACACACACACACAAAAAGCTTTTAAAAAAACTATAGGAAAAACTATCTTAAAGACTTAAAACAGTGCATAACTCTTCTAAATTTACATAGGCGTTATGGTATTGAATGCGTTACTAATAATATTATTATTTTGTAATGACAAAAATATGAATAAATTACTAATAACCTATTTAAAATTGTAACTGCTAATAATAAATAGAGAAGTAATTATTGTTTAAAACAAATAATCCGTAACAATAAATAATAATATACATTAATATTTGGTTTTTATTAAAATTCTCCAACACCACTGGCCTTTGAAAGTTCTTTTTTCTCAATGCATCTTGTGACGTGCAATTTTCAAATATTTCCTTTTCATGTTGCAGGAATGGAGGGAGTAGACAGGGAAAAAGTGCAAAGGATTATTTATGAAACAAGCAAAGGGTCAAAGTATTTTGAGAATGAAGAACGCAAGGAGGCATTTATGAAGCAGAAAATTGAAAACATGCGGGCTCAGTGTGCGAAGCTCACGGCTGCTGATATATCTCATTATCAGAAGGTATTCTCTAAGGAAAGTACGTACCTTGTTCTTTGTACTTTCATGATTGGCGATGTACTTCATTGCGTGGCAACTGGAGTTTCTACTG
>JAOTRH010000010.1:13054689-13069475 GCA_034768845.1 Heliamphora exappendiculata | reverse complement strand
ATGTGCGTAATTTGTGTTTCATTTCAAGGCAGTATGAACGAGGGATTTAATCTAACTTTGAGAGTCAATTGCAAGGACACAGGTCATGTTGGCCAGATGGGTGACATAGAAGTTGGCTTTTTTCCTTTTTCCTTTTTCCTTTTTCCTGTGCCTTTAAGTTTGAGTAGTAGGAGTTGGGTGCAGGTGTGGAAGAACTTTAAGGCACATTCAGTAATTATGGGAAGAAGGCTTTTCATAAGATACTTTCTTTACCAAGCCGGAGTTCCTCCTATTATCTCAATACATGATCCCACAGTTCATAAGAGCGATCCAAAAAGGATCATGGCTATAGAATAATTACCATTCTACTGTTATGGAACTGTTTTTTACTGACAATTTACTTTCGTTGTGAATCTTGTATGCTAAGGACATATAGTTACCCTTGTTTTTTCTCTTCTGAAGATTATCAGTTTTGTGACATACCTGTGGCTGTAAGTCTCGTCCTTTCAGTACTCCTGAATTTTTTAAGATGCTCTTCTTCTTCAACCCAAGGGGGATTTCTCACATTTAGAATCTTTCTGCAGTGTGCTCTGTTTACTGTTCTTTCGTACTTCATTTTATCACGCGATAGGTCAGTGAAGTCTGTGATGTTGTGTAGAAAATGGATTTTTCTGCCCTTGTATCTGTTTGTGCTATTTCCCCCCTTTCCCTCATTCTTCCATTGGTGTAACTTTTTGTTCTTTCATTTTTATTGATTGTAAACATGTAAGACATTTAACTGATTTGGTGTTGATATACAAAAACGAATATGCCATGATAATATCCTCTGTTATTTATGCAATGATTCTGGATTAGGAATACTAAAACATTTTTTTTTGTTTTTTTAGTAAAAAAATAACATAAGTTGTTTGAAAAACATAACATATTGTTTGGAAATTCTTTTTTTTTTTTAAAGTTAAAAAGTCAAATCAAACCACTAATTCTTAGGATACTTTGTTCAAAGACTCGCTCCATTTTAAAAAAACAATAGATAAACTGTATTATTTTTACATGATCGAATAACATTTTGATTCCAAACATCATAATGTAGGTAAGCAGTATGTATGTTGGTTATACAATCTTTGCTGTAATAAATAGATACCAAAATAATTATTGAGTTTCTGTTAACACATGCAAGAAGATGTTTTTTTCTTTTTCTTCTTGACAAGTCTTTCTAGAACACAGATGAGGATACTGTGTATTAAGAACTGAGGTCTGCTCCAGGAGTGATAGCAAGCAGAAAAACCTTAATTTTTTTTTAATTTTCTGTTAATGCCAAATAATTTGGAAATTATATATGCTGCTAGTATCTTTTCAAGATAATTAACCAAGTGACTTTATTGGACAACGGTAAGGGACATGATAGTTAGTTATTGCTGTCATACTTAATTATATACAGAGTCCTGGAATTTACCCGAGCCTCATTTCAGATTAAGTTAGAAAGGCCTTTGCCTTATCTCAAAGATAGATAATTTCATTAACTAACCAACTAGTGGTTCTGTTGAGTTGATTGTTTGGTTCTTACTCAGTGTATGCAAACCTTTTTTGCTGGGCTGATGTTGCGGGATACTTGTTCGGCCCGGTGCCTTCCAGTTTCTGCATGTATATAACAATCTTAGGCTTGCCTGTGCATGTCTTATAACAGCATGATGAGCATCGTAATGCTGGGCAAGCTGGTCGAACCACTGATCGCAAAGCTGCTACTGGTGAGTTCCTAACTTCTGATGGTTGGAATTGTTTGTTATTCTAGAAAACACTCTTTTTCTTATGGATCTCCTTGCTTTTCTTCCCTATTCTAATACTAATATGGTTTAGTGCTTCACATCAGGCCTGTATATATTTGTGTCCTTGTGTATGTGCGCGCGTGCATGAGACATATTGTATGTGTTAAGAGTACTATACATATTGTGTCTACGTGTATGTTTTATTTGAACACTATCTAATATCTATTCCTTAACTCGCCTTTTACTGCCTGTGAAGAGCGTGGATGGTGGGGCTCGAAGGATCATCAGCATAGCGGAAGGGCAGCGGTGGAGAAAACAACTCGTGGTACAGAGGAGAGAGATGAGAAATCCCAAGCTCAGGGGGGTGACAACCGTGTTTGGCGCCATGATGGTTTCTATGATATAGAGGCAAACCAACCACCACCTGTAAGGAAAAGACCTTCATTTAGAGAGAAAAAGGTTACAGTGGACTCTGAAACCACTGACAAAGCCGGAGCCGAGCCTGCAAAGCCAAGCCATCCTGACCGTCCTTTGTCAGGAAGTGAAAGACGAGGAGAAAGAGGACACACACCCCGCTATTCAGACAGACCAGAAAAACCATTTGTAGGGGATAAGGAGGCAAACAGGGGAGAAGCGCAGAGGGGTAGTGGCTTTCTGTCGAGAGAGAGGTATGGTGGTGGTGGCAGTAACTACAGGGGAAGAGACTTTTTTAACGGGAGGCGAGGGTATCGTCCAGGTCCAGGCGGTGTACGTGTCGAGAAATGGAAACACGACCTGTTTGAGGAGGCTAACAGGAGTCCAACCCCGAAAACCGAAGAGGATCAGATTGCCAAGGTTGAAGCACTCTTGGCTTCTTAGATACACTAAGCAGTCGGGCTTGAATCGCAGTTTGTTTTGCCATGATTTTTAGTAGGTGTTTTTCGGTTGCCCAAAATATTGTATCGTTCGTTAAGAAAAACGCTGCGCGTGTTTGCATATTGTTTTTGTGCATTACCGGAAATTTAAATTTTGGTTGTCCGTCCGTCTTGTCATGGGGGGCTCGCTGTATTGTAACTGAGAAAAAAGGAGGAATGAAGATTGGAAGCAAGAGGGTGATGGTTAGTTTAATCAGGTTATGTTTCTGCTCCATTCTTGTAAAGAGAGATTGAGAACATAGTCAGTTGTCTCTCTCACAAGTTTTTTAAGGTTGTAATGGGGATTTGGTGTAAGATTTCTCTCTTAGTAATGCATGGTTTGTCCGGCTACTCTTCGATTCTTAGATAATTGGAGAGGCTTTCTATTCAATATTCATCTATTAATAATTTGAACCGATAATTTATGCAAAAATTCAAATTGACAGAAAATCGATGGCCTTATAATGGGATCACATTTATACTAGTATTCAAAAAATAAACAGTTATATTTGGCATCTTTGTTTTTATATATAAAAAAATATTTGTGATTTAAGCAGGTAGTAACTAATTTTTGATTAAATTAATTCTTTTACATAAATAATGTTATCATTTAGCTTGGTATTATGAAAATTTTGAATCTTTAAAATGTACTCAGCTTGATTAATAGAAAGAGCATAGACGAGCCTTGGAGCGGTTGCTTTCCAAGTTCAGGAAAAAAAAAATCATAATTATAGTAGTGTATTAGTTCAAATACTAAAAATTTATATGAATAAAATACATTTTATTATTGTTAATATGTTGACTAGGACCGGAAGCTGGAGTAGCTCAGTTGGCTAGAGCGTGTGGCTGTTAACCACAAGGTCGAAGGTTCAAGCCCTTCCTCTAGCGTTTTCTTATACTTTTTGTCAACTCTCTCTCATGATAAACATTTGAATTATATAAAATATGTTCAGATATTTAATTATTTATTTTTGGATTTACAACAAGACCAATTTAGATCATAAAAGTGAAATTCGGAGTGGGTTTCACAGGCTAACAGCCGAACTAACACGAGGGAGAAGAAAATGGTTGACAAGTAATTATAAATTTTTTTTTAAAGAGGGAAAAATTTAATTTTTTTATATTTAAAAAGCAAATATATATTTAATTGATATAATATGTGACAGGACATGACAAAATATGGTAAAAAATTGAATTCCATCTCCATTCATTTTTTATTGGGGCAGGAGAAAAATCATGAAAATAAAACGAAAAATAATTGGTTAAGGACAAAAGAAATTATCATCATTAATTATTCTTTAAAATAAAGAGATAAAAGAAAAAACAAAAAAAATATATCTACAATAGCCAAGTGAGGAATCTATATAATAACATGATCCAAGGACAAAGCCCTCTTGATTACTATCCCATGTGGTGTTGCAGTCACATTAGAACAGAAAAACCTTTTTCCTTCACAGACACACACACACACACACACACACACACACACACACATCCCTCTTTCACATTTCCTAACTTGGCAGCTAATATCTTTAAGTAGTGATTGTGATGGCGCTTCTATTTACATAAGCAATTCACCTCCTCCACCTTCACTTTGGCCCATCCTAATGTCTAGATGGTGCCTTATCGGCCGCTCACTCGAAGAACCAACCACCAGTGTATGCTGCCCAGTAACCACCTTCCTCCTCCCATCTCCATCCACAAGACTTAGCTCCTTGCACAAATCAATCCTCACCGCCACCGTCTCCGTCTTTCCTCTCTTCACCTCCACCCTCTTAAACCCTACCAACTGCACATTTGGTGTCCCAATCACCCCTTGTGAACTTGCAGGCTTCCAAAATATTAGCACAACATGGGTACCATCCATTGGGCCATCGTTCTTCACTCCGATAACCACCTGAAACTGTGAATTTGTGCAGTTTATCGCAGAAATGTCAATATCTTGACCATTAAGTTGGGAGGTGGAGTTGGGAGACAAGATGCTTGTTGGGTACTTTGCAGGAAGTGCATTTATAAGTATTGTGGTTGGGGCAGATGTTATGAACTTGGAAAACGTCGAATAGCTCAGCCCGTGGCCAAATTCGTATATCGATTCGCCATTGTAGAATCGATAGGTTCTTCCCGGGAAGTTTCGAGTGGCATTAGCCCTCATGTTCATGTCTGTCATTGGCACTTGATCTGCATACTTCTGTGGGTACCAAGTAAAAGGGGACCTCCCACCTGAAAAGCACTTCAAATTATCAGTCACTTATATCCGTTGGGCGACAGTCTTCCTGTTAGACACCAACACGCATCGAACACCACGTGAGGTGACCATTTTTTTTCCTTTTTTTTTAAAATTTTCTCAATCTTGGCATGAAAAAACATCGGGCACATTACAGGATATATTTGGAGCTTAATTTTAAATGATTATTTGTGAAACAAGATATAATGAATCAATGATATCAAGCCTTTCAGATGGATAAATTCCAATAAATTTTGAGTGATATTTTTTTTTGTTGAATTAGTGTTAGTTTTTCGTTATTTTCAATTGTTTGCAAATGATATATTCATATTTCCAAGTAAAAAGTAAAAAATATATAAATAAATAATATCTTTTTATAGCATCCTTACTTGCAAATTGTGGAACACTGACACACATTGAATGCACCTCTAATTTTTTATTTATTTTTTCTCAAACTCATCAATGAAAACCTGGATTGGAGAGAGTTGTTAGGAGAGAAAATTATTATGTACTCATGGAGTATGGGGTGTTTGGCAAAGCTCTACTATTGCTTTTAGTTTTTTACTACTAATTTTAGTTATAAGCTGCAATCTATTCCAAACACCCATTACTTCTGCTACAAAGTACAATTACTTTTTTTTCTATTTCAGTTATAAGTTATCATATTTACCAAATACTCACAACTTCTGTTACAAGTTACAAGTTACAATCTATAAGCTACTAGTTTTAGCAATGTTGGCCATCACGTGAGATAACTTACAAAATACTCACAACAAATAGAAACGTGCAATGTACACTAAGTGAGTCATTCTTGTTTATACATACCCAACAAAAGGCGATTCAACATTGTGCCACGAAGAGTATTTTCTGTTATATAATTGGATAAGAGTATCACGTAGGCAATGCCACCTAATTACTGTGGGAGTACTGAATAATTACTCTGTAGGAGTCTGATTAATTGTTTGGAGAATTCGACCATAGACTCTTATCTTTTTTAGAGGTGTTACATTTTTTATAAAATAGATTTTTTGTGAAACTTAGTTCACAGAGCAAAGGATCGGGTTAATAGGCCAGAACCGAGCTCTCGTTGACAAATCTCGCGGGAGTCTAGGGGCAGCACTCCCAGATTTTTTTTCTTCCCCACCTTTGTATTGTATTGTTTTCATACATAGTGAAATCGTTGTAAACTCCTCATAGATCGAATTTTGAATAAATTGTGTTTACATGTGTAATTGCATTGTTCATTTTACTTTTTGGCACATATAGAGTGAAAGACAGTCAGAGATCGAACCTGGATTATAGTCCCCAAATATGACTTGAGCAATCGCATCCCCTCCGGCCTGTCCAGGATATCCTACCCATAAAATTGCCCCAATCTTACTATTATTCTTTGCAAAAGACACATCAATTGGACCCGCAGACATTATCACAAGAACCACCGCTCCATTTATTACAGCATTTGCCACTTCCGTCACAAGCTTCTCTTGAAATCCCGGCAATGTCAAATTCACCCTATCAAGCCCTTCCCTCTCAACCAACTGATCCAGCCCCACCACCACCACCACTACATCAGCTGCGGCGGCTGCCTTAACAGCCGCCGCAATCCGGTCATCACTGCCACACCTGACGTCTTCGCACCCCGGCTCGTACGTCGCCATTTGGATGTACTTCTGAAGACCTTGTAACGGGCTAGTGTAGCGGCAAGGTATGCCCGCGTAGTTGCTTATCATAACTTGAGTAGCGTTACCTGTTGAAAATAATATAATTTTCCATTTAGCTGGCGGAAAAATGGTGAATACTCATAAATAATAATTAAATTATGCACAATAAGAAAAAGATCAAAGAAAATATTATGAAAATGTACACCCCCAAAGGCCGTATAGAACTCTTACGATTCTAAAGTACCTTTTCAAGACACCATCTTGTCTTTTTTTCCCCCTTCTACAAATACAATGACAATTAATCTCTTTATACATAAAAAATAGCAACTCTTGGACTTTTACTCATTTAACACATTCATGTACCACACACATTTTAATAGATATTTAACATAACTACACACTTCATGACACAAGTAATGTACCACGCACTTATATATTGAACATACCTACACACACTTGATGATACTTAACACAAGTACCTTGTGTTAGGCTAGGTGTCTTATATTCTATAGGGCCCGTTTATTATTTTATAATTGGTCTATATAGGGCCCGTTTATTATTTTATAATTGGTCTATATGTAATTGGTTTGAGGTGAGATTAGGAAACCACAAGCATCCTATTTGTATAGAGTTTAATTTTAAATGGGCTTATGGGCTTCTACGGTTTCCTTGGTGTGTCTATAAATAAGACACTGGTGGGGCTATAGGCTAGCTAGTAAAGAGAAGTGGGATGAGTGTTGTATTCTTTCACATTGAACATTGTGAGATTTTTCTCTCTTCTCTGGACATAAGTTGATGTGGGCTAAACCACGTAAATCGGAGATTGTTGTTCAAATATCAACAAGTGAAATTTTTCTCTCCTGTTTTGATACTACTTGTTGGGAATTAAACCCCAATCTCCGAGCACAAACAAAAGCACAACCATGCACATGCAAAGAGAAAATCACGCAAGAATTTACGTGATTTAACACAACTTGCTTATACCCACGGGTGAGAGAAATAATTCACTATAACCGTATAGTATACAATCATTAGATCAAAAATATCTAAAATTCGACACCCACAACCAAAGCCTTGAAACAAACTCTGTTTTCCCGCTCAAAAGCTATCTTAGTACCCCTAGTATTTTTCGCCTCTCCCTACATCTCTACCATTTTATTCAATTCTCCACACAACTCACTAGAATTATAAGATTCATATTTATATGTAAACCCTAAAACCCTAACCGCTATATAATTATAAAACTCTAAAACTCTAGCCACCATATGATTTCGATGACTTTTCAAGCTACCAAGACTTATGTGAACCATGTGTTAATAATGTATGTAATCAAAATATGAAATTATAACGCCTCGTTTGGCAACCATTAAACTGGGCTTTTTCCCTTTTTACCTTTTCACTTAAAGCCAAAATAAGTTTTAAGTCTCGTTTTTTAACCTCGGATTTTTGCCTTTTTGCTTATTGGTTTTTAGCCTTTTTTGCCTTTTTGCTTAGTAACCTAAAATACTTTTAATATTTTTAAAGAATATTATAACTTCTATTATACACATCTATTTTTATTAGAAAATATTTTTTTAAAATTTATTTGTCGAAATCTATCAAACAAGATCCATATTAAATATACAATTATGTAAAATTAAATAATAAAAAAACTATAACAATTTCTTTTTTACTATAACAAGTTCATTAAGGCAAAGATTTTTTGCTTATTGATTTTTGGCTTTAAGTCTCCCCAAGATTTACCAAATGAATTTTTTGCTTATTTGACTTAAAATAATTTTAAACAAAAAGGCTGACGTAAAACCAAATTGCCAAGCCTAAACTAATTCCAACATTACCGTTGGGGCCTATAACGGCTAGATTCTTGGTGGTGTTTGAGGAGAGAGGAAGAAGAGCGTCGCCGTTGTCCAGCAAAACTATTCCCTGCTTTGCAGCTTCGACGGCCAGCGTTTGGTGATCGTCGGTGCAGACATCAGACGGTCCGAGTTGTCCGAATGGGAGGGTGGTGGGGTCACCGTCAAAGAAGCCAAGCCTCATTAAGACTATGTAGTTGTAGATCAGCGCCTGGTCTAAAACAGATTCTTCCACCTTGTTTGATTCAACTGCATTTTGTGTGTACTTCCCCATATAATCTCCACAGTTCATGTTTAGACCTGCATTGATTGAGCGTGTAAGAATGCCATGTATATGTACAATCAAGATTTTAATTTAGGGAGCAAATGGTTCTCATAATATTTTAAAATAAATGTAAGATTTTTTTAAAAAAATTAAGAGAGATTTATATAATCTCAAAATATTTAATACCAATACTACTGTAATTATTAAAAAAGATTCGAAACTTAGGGGGCAGCTGCCTTCCTCCCATATATGATGTATTTTTTTGCCTTGAAAGTGTAGATAAGTGCACAAGACTCCTTTTCATGTCAATATTAAGAGATCCGGGGGTAAGATATGGAGCCTCATCCCTTATAAACACAGATTCTATGTGCTGTGGGTTTCACCCTCATGTGAGAAAGTTATGTCTTGTTTTGTGAACGAGGTTTATGCAAGTAAAATTTTTCTTATAATTTTTTTTTTCGAAGAAGAGTATTAATACAAGTATCGATATTGATGGTACTGTTAGATATAAACCTCTAACAGACAGTATTACTATTAGGAATAATTGATGGCAATATATTTTGGGTTAGTTACACCAATTGTTATTTAGTGAGTTTACTTAAAAGACTATTCCCAAAAGGGTATTTTGTTGTAGCCGATCCAGCTATATAGCATAAGCCTATATATACTGTAGCATGGGTAATACCAAATAGAACTTTCCATTCTATGGAATATAATTTTCTTGAGATCTTTTCTTTCTCTCTCTAAACTCTTATACGGGTATCAGAGCTTGAAGTCCATTCAACAATGGCAGTGCTTGGATCCTCTAGCTCTACTTCTTCATTTGGATCTACAATGAATGTCAATCCAGTTGTTCTACTGCCAAACATCTCTAATTTGGTTTCTGTAAAACTTGACTCAACCAATTATCTGCTTTGGAAGTATCAAATCTCTTCAGTTTTTCATACCTACTCGTTGTTAGGGCTGGTGGACGGATCAACTCCATGTCCTGAATACTTTCTTGACAGATGATTGTGGCAAAGCTACTGCAACAGAAAATTCAGATTATCTCAACTGGATTACTACTAATCAAGTTCTTTTAACCTTGATAAATTCTACTCTTGCTTCGTTTGCCTTAGCATTAGTTGTTGGTCAAGAATCTTCACAAGGTGCTTGGTTAGTTCTCGAAAGAAGGTTTACTTCTATATCTCGCTCAAATGTTCTTAATTTGAAGATTGAGCTACATAATGTCAAGAAAGGTAGCAATTCCATTGATGCATATTTTCAGAAAATTAAAGAACTAAGAGACAAACATTCTGCTGTATTTGTTAAAGTTGAGGATGAGGAAATTATTCATATTGTGCTTAAAGGTCTCTCTGATGAATTTTAATCCTTTAAGTCCACTATTCGGACTCGTAGCACTCCACTCTCCATTGAAGTTCTTCATGTTCTTCTTCATGCCGAAGAACAATCATTTAAAGAAAATAATTTGTTACATTCTGATGTATCTCACAATGTGGCAATGACAGCAATTGCCTCTAAGCCTTCCTATAACTACTATCAACAGTCTACAAGAAAACGCAATAGAGGTCGGTTTTCTAGTAATTCGAGAGGCAGATTTCTCAGATCTTACAATAAACAACCTGACACCTCCGACTCCAGCAAGGTTTATTCTTCTCCATTTCAGCAAGATTTTTACAAGACTTCATTTCAGTCTCCTAGAGTTGTTCGTCAAATATGTGACAAACCAGGCCATCTTGCCTTTAGATTGCTACCATCGCATGGATTTTTCTTACCAAGGCAAACAGCCTCCTCAAAACTTGCTGCTATGGCTACAACAATGGCCTCGTCTTCGAAGCCAAATTTTTGGTTCACATATACTGGTGCCACGAACCATTTAACCTCTGATTTGTCCAATCTTAATCTTCAAACCGAATACATTGCCAGGACTCTGTATCTGTTGGTAATGGAGCTCTTCGTCCTATTTCTCATTGTGGTGATTTTGATCTTGCTACTTCAAATCACACTTTCAATCTTCAAAATGTTCTTCGAGTTCCACACATTGCATTTAACCTTCTTTCTGTTAATCAACTTTGCAAAGATAATCATTGTTGCTTCTATTTTGATGCTCATACCTTTCATATATAGGATCTCATCTCCGGAAAAATTCTTTATCAAAGCCAGAGTAACAATGATCTATATCCTATCCAAGCCCCAGTTTCATCCTTCTGTCAGCAGCCCTTAGACTCCTCTCCTACTCAAGCTTCTAAAGTTGTTCATCTTGGTGCCAAGGTGCAACATCAACTATGGCATGACTGGATAGGTCACCCTCATAACAAAGTTCTTCATCAAGTTCTTTCTGATGCTGGTATCTCTACTGCAAATAATAGCACTGCTACTGTATGTGAACATTGTCTTAAAGGTAAAATGTCGCAACATCCTTTTTCTGTTTCTGTTTCTAGGTCAAGTTCCCCTTTACACTTGGATCCATGGTGATGTTTAGGGACCAGCTCCCATTTCTTCTTCTGAAGGTTTTCGATACTATGTCTCGTTTATAGATGACTACCAGGTTTACCGGACTTTTCCCTTTGAAAAAAGTGAAGTTTTCTCTGTATTTCTTTAAAGCATTTGTTCAGAATCATTTTTATTCCACCATCAAGATTATTCATACTGATTGTGGGGGTGAGTATACAACTCATGCATTTGCTAACATTTGCTTTGCAAGTGGAATTGAACATCAGTTTTTGTGCCCTCATACTCAACAAAATGGTAATGCCGAGAGGAAACATAGATACATTGTGAAAACTTCTCTCACCCACATGTCCAAAGCCTTTTTGCCTTTTACCTATTGGCCTCTTGCCTTTGCTACCTCAGTTTTTCTTATCACCCGCATGCCATCTGTTTCCCTTCACAACCACTCTCCATATAATCTTCTATTTGGTCACAAACCAGATCTCACTCAACTCAAAGTGTTTGGTTGTGCTTGTTATCGTTTTCTCAAACCATACCATCCAAGTTTCAACATCATTCCACCAAATGTATCTTTCTTGGCTATGCTTCTCATTCCAAAGGATATAAATGTTTGGATATTCTTTCTAATGGCTTATAAATTTCTCAGCATGTTGTTTTTTATGAGGACACCTTTTCCTTTACCTCAATTTGACTAGCTCCTCCTCCTCCTCCTCCTTTTAACTCCAACTCATGGTTGTCTTATCTTCTCTCTTTTCATCCCTACTCTCTTCCATCTATACTTGGCCGTGCTCCAAACACCACTATCAACTGTACTGCTGCTGCATTTTCTACCCAGCCTGCTCTCCACACCACTACCAACTCTACTACTGCTGCATCTTATGTCCAACCTTCTCCTAACACCACTAGCAACTCTGTTGCTGCTGCATCTTCACCTGTTGATATTAGCTTCCCTGCTGCTACCTCTAATATCCATAATTCTTACGCCATTCCAGCTCATTCTTTTCTTACTATGCCTATTTCATCTCTTCCTTCCACTCATATTGATCTTAATAATCACCCTATGCAAACCCGAGCTAAATCTGGTGTTTTAAAATCTAAACATTGTCTCAGCTCCATTTCTTCCCCTACTCCCATTGAACCTTCTTCTTTTTCAGTTGCCATTAAATCTGAAGCTTGGAGGAAGGCAATGGCCGATGAATTTACTGCCCTTCAACGACAGGGCACTTGGACTTTAGTTCCACTTCCACCTGATCGAAATGTCATAATGTCGTAGGTTGTAGATGGGTTTATCGATTGAAATGATTGAAATATAATACTGATGATAGTCTTGCGAGATACAAGGCAAGGCTGGTGGTTAAAGATTTTCACCAACAACCTGGCTTGAACTATGAGGAGACCTTTAGTCCAGTTGTCAAGGCTACCACTATCTGATTAGTTTTCTCGCTGGCTACGCATTATCACTAGTCCTTACGGCAGCTTGATGTTAGTAATGCCTTCCTTCGTGGCTTTCTCAATGAGGAAATATATATGGCTCAACCTCCTAGTTTTGATAAACCTGAATATCCTTCTCACGTTTGCCGTCTTCACAAATCTCTTTATGGTCTTAAACAAGCACCCAGGGAATGGTTTGAGTGCTTTACTACTCACCTTATTTCTCTTGGTTTTGTTACTTCCATCGCTGATCCTTCCCTTTTTGTTTTGCAGCAGTCTCATTCCCTTGTTATTCTCCTTTTGTATGTTGATGACATTGTCATCAGAAGTCCAAATGCATCTCTGATCACCTCTTTAATTCAGCAACTCAGTACTAAGTTTGAACTATTAGATTTAGGTCCTCTTGCCTATTTTCTTGGCTTGGAAATCACCTATTCCTTTACAGGCCTGTTTTTCAATCAGTCTAAGTACATTTGGGATCTCTTACTTAAATATAACATGTCAGACTGCAGGCCTGCAAAACTCCGTCTTCTCCCCTCCACTAAATATCCAAGCAAGGTGGGAGTCCTTTAACTGATCCTACTATATTTCGTAGCCTAGTTGGGGCCTTATGGTACCTTACCTTTAGCAGACCTTATATGGCTTATCCTGTCAACCATATTTGTCAATTTATGCACTCCTCAACTGATCTCCATTTTACTGCTGTGAAAAGAATTCTTCGCTATCTAAAGGGGTCAAACTCTCATGGAATTTTTTGTAAGTCTAGCTCTTTACATCTTTCTGCCTATTTTGATGCAGGCTGGGCCGGTGACCCTCTTAATTTCGAACCATTCATCTTGTAAACTTCATAAAGAAGATTATTAATGCAAAAACTCAACTTGATCAAACATCAATAAGTATATGCACAAATAGCAGCTTATTTTTTTTAAAAAAAATACAGATAATTTCATTCAAAATAAATTTTTGAAGTTTAAATTGTCTATTTTGTAAAACATAATGTAGTTTGTTCATATATTTATTAATGCCTGATAAGGTTGAGTAAACTTGTCTATTTTGTAATTTTGACGGGTACAAAGTGAAGAGAGTATGAAGAGTAACTTCTTCCTTTAGGCCTTACCATACCTGCTTTCAAGGCAAGGGCCACTGCATCTTCAGGGGTAGAAGTGTAGTGTATGGAGTCATAGTAAACCTCGATAGAGTCACAGTCAGAAACAATGTATCTGCATCAAAGCATATACAAAAATCATCAAATTCACCAACATATATAATTGGTAGTTTGAGGAAACCCTAGCTCTATGCAAATATTCAATAGACAATAATGTATAAGAATTCAACCATATTCAGAGCAACTAAGAACAGTTCAGTTCGATTTGATGTTGTACATCAAGAAAAGTGTACATCAAGGTCAAAATTTCATCGTTGATACCAACACTGATATAAATCAACTTGTCTTGGCTTATTTGGAGTTCAAGAATTTTACAGTGGCAAAACTATAATTATAGCTCAGGTTAAGGTTGTCAAATAGGATTAGCAAGACTCATGTTCAATCTAAAATGACCCCACGATCAACACCTACTCCCTCGAAGGTGGATTTTGGCCAAATTTATTTATTAACAAATCCGATTTTGTGCAAGGCTTAAAAGTGGAAGTTTATTTATTTATTTTTAATTTCTAGATTTAATAATGTAACGGAAAAAAAATCAACAAACCATAAAGGGACCAACCTTTGACAAAACTAAACCCAATACTCTACCTAGCCATCATGAGCTATGATGTGATATGACAACATAAAAAAGTCAACTCTCTAACTCATTATATATGTGTTCATCCACTCCAACAAAGGTATGCAAGAACTCCGTCTCTTACTGTACATTATTTTCTCCAACCCCATCTAATTTGAGCATCGAAGGGCCTCTGGCCAGCCGTCGGCTTAGAAGTTTGTTTTGCAAGAACCCAACGATAAAAGCACGTGAGGGCTTTATCATCTTCATTATTGTGCAAGTATGTGTCTTTTAGGCTCACACAAGTAATAACGCAAATCTTGCTATTTTAGTATTTTTTTCATTTTTTTATTTTGGTTCAATTAGTTAGAACTTTTTTTCCCTAGTTTTTCTTAATTCATTAGGGTGGAATGTCTATGTATATCTGTTGCAAGCCCTAAGACTTTTGATTAATAATAAAATATCAGTAAAAGAGTTTTTTTAATTCAATTGTTTGTGATTATCTTTTTGTGTGATTATTCATTTCATACGTATTTTACTGCATT
>JAOTRH010000010.1:13036673-13054589 GCA_034768845.1 Heliamphora exappendiculata | reverse complement strand
AAAATTTTATTTTTCCTTTTTTAAGCTATATATATATACACATACACACGTAAGTATTTTGATGAAAATATATATATATATATATATATATATATATATACATAAGTATTTTGACGAAAAGGAGGTCTGATTCTACATATCGGTGGAGTTTAGCATTACTAAAATTTGTAATTTTTAAATTATAACTTGTAACAAAAGTTATACATATTTGGTAAATATAGTACTTTATAACTGAAACTAGTTATTTGATAAAAGAAAAAATCATTTTAACTTGTAGTAGAAATTGTAAATGTTTAAAACATATTATAACTTATTACTAAAATTAGTTATAAAAAGTTAAAAACTACTCCAACCCATTATCCCACTATTCTATTATGACAGGAATGGAACAATACATAACGGACAAGACAACTCACTCTCTCTCTTTCTTCCTCTCTACATTTATATATACCCCTTCTCAGCTGAGAGAAATAGACGTACATTTTCAATACATAGAGTTTTCTCTTATAAAGTTTTAGCTAATTTGAGCGTCGAAAGCCCTCCATTCGGCCACCAGCTAAGGGTTTGTTTTGCAAAAACCCGATGAACAGAGTACTTGAAAGTCGATAATTATCTTCTTTAATCGAACTGAATTCGTTTTAACTCATCAAACAAATATAATTTACGGGTCACCTTATACACCTTAGATATATGTACATTATAGTACAATTTGGGTAATTTTATATCTTTACTATTTTCATCACCAATGGGTTCTTCAATTTGAATACTAAAAAAATTGATTAAAAAAAAAAACTTTAATTTGGCAACATACTTTCTCAAATTTGAATTGTGAAAAAAAAATGTGATTGATCTAATCATGCCCGTACTTTATTCCACTCTTACCAAACCTATAGGTTACAAGAAGCAATAACTTTTTCATGACCTAACAGTTTCTTCAATTTAATACCTTAAAAAAAAGTCAAAAAAAAAACTTCAATTTGGGAACATATTTTCTCAAAGTTGAATTGTGAAAAAAGAAAAAAGATTGATCCAATCTTATCTCAGAGTTCATCTCACTCTTACCAAACCTATGTAGTAGGTTACAAGAAGCAAGTACTTTTTTTTTTTTTTTGGCTAGTTAATGGGGATGGGGCCACTACTTTAACTTTTTCATCACCAAAGGTTTTTTCAATTTGAAAACTAAAAAAGAAAAGAAAAAACACTATTTTGGCAACATACTTCCTCAAATTTGAATTGTGAAAAAAAAAATTGTGGTTGATCCAATCTTATCCCATACTTCACTCCACTCTTACCAAACCTATAGGTTTCAAGAAGAAAAGAACTTCATCAGCCCAATTTGGTTGGAGTATTGTAGGAGGAATTTAAGCTATTCCATTTCCATATTAATCCGAATACACCCTTATTTAGTTGATCAATTCATGAAAACTTTTAATATTCACACAACTATATAACCTAATACCCAATTCATGGGATAAATCCAATCATATAGAGATGGTGGATTTCTTATTCCTAAAACTATGACTTGGTGGAATAAATAAGCAAAATACAAAATTGTTCCACAATCATTTTACAACTCTATCAAACACGAGATTATTTAAAAGTATTTCTGTATATTACCATATTCAGTTCCACGTAAATAACATTATATCAAACAATATATTATCCATAGATAACGCTATTAATGACTCACGTACATAATAAATTATACTATTAATCTCATTCATAATAATTCACGTAATAACATGCGTAATAAATTATGAAGGTATTCTTCTAGCCTTTTTCATATTTAGGTCCTTCACCATCTCTAAGAGAGAAAAGAGAACAAATCATGATTATTTTTCTTTTGTAAGATATAAATCAAGCAAAGAAGATAGTTTTCGGTTTCATTTGGGCAATGTTTCATTTGGCAACGGCAGAACCAGCACCATTTTTACCAAGACACTTTGCTCGTCGATCAGAGATGCTGGAAATTACATTCTCTGCAACTGATCTGTAGAAATTCTCGTGGCTTCGGAGCATTCCAATCACAAGGCCGAGCTGCTTTTGGAGGACTGCTTGCAAATCTTGCTCTCTATAACTTTAACTACAAAAACGGCTTGCGGAGGCGTATGACCAAGGAAGAACACAGAAAATTTTCCTGTCACAAAAGAGAAATGAAATCTGGAGATTCTAATATGTAAGGGGCAATTCAAGCGCATATAAACCTTTCGGCACCCTCCCCTTATAAGTCAGTTTTTTTGGGTGAGTTCTACCTTAAGAGTTTATAACATAATGACACCTTAAGTAACATGGATACAAACACTCAACACGATCAAACACGACACTGAGACGCCAACACGCCGATTTTCAAAAGATGCAAGGACACTATAGGTCTAGGACATGTTAGAAATATATAATTTTTATATATTTATTATATGTCAGATATACAAATAATTTATTCCATGTTACTAAAAAATACGCAATATGTACTACTAAAATTTAAAAATTATTTACTTCATCTTATAAATGTTTCAAAATATATTCTGTGCACATAAATTGAACTTTGAATGATCCAAAACATTGTTATTATGAAGAGATTCATTTAATAATATATGTGCGGAAGGTTCTAGATGACAAATGTGTTATAGAAGTGTCTGCGTGGTGTCAAAAAAATATTACACGTATAATAAATCTAATTTTTTAAAATAAAGCGCGTCTAAGAAGTGTTGGACCCGCTTTTAAGAGAGTTCAAAAAGCGACGGTATCTAATACGGGTGTTTGACACGTATTAGATAATTTGAGGTCTGGTGGTGGTGTTGTTCAATGCTGCTGGCAGCGGTTTGTCCCTAATGATAATTTGACAGAAACTAAAAAAGGTCTACTTGGCACTTTTTTAGATGTAATTAGAATTATCCATGAAATCCTCTATAGGAACAGGCAATATAATTTATTTGCAAGCCTCATTGCTAATCAAGCAAGGTTTTCACAAGAGAGCTGAAGTGAACAAAGCAAAAAGTTACCGATTTGGGGTTTTCAAAAATAATAAAGCCTCACCCGAGCCATGGCATAACCTTGAAGGATAGGAATAGATCACTACTGCTCATCCTCAGGCAAGTCCTCATCAAGGCCACGTTGTGCCAGTCTGTAGTACAGAATGCCCATCGTAGCCATGCATGCCCTGCATGAAGTTAAGGGGAAGCTGCATTAGAGAAAACAGTGATTGTCTCGTGTCGTCTCTGCAAAAAGGTATATAATTATATATATATATATACACACATATATACAAAAACTTAGATAATCTATTTTCATCCTACTGAATCTTGCATCTTTTCTTGGAATTAAATCCTTCATAGCAATGATGCAGGTGGTTGTTTGCTCCTTTTGTTTATCAAGGTTGATGGGAATGAATGAGACCCTGGGATAGTATCAACGTTTTAAATACCAGCCGTTGCGTACTGCATTAATCGATACACAACAGAAATTTGGACCTTTGATACCGATATTTACCAATGTACTGGCCAATATTGATCGATATATGACCGTAACACCAATACCAATAACAATACCATGATTTAGAACCCTGGATAGCATACAAAGGTGAGCCCATAATTGCTCCACTGGCAGCCACAGCATATAATAATCTAAAATCTGCTAAGCACATAGGTATGCTATCATCAATATCTCCTTTCCCAAAGAAGCGAGAACTAGAGATCCAAGGAGCAAATGGATGATGCAATGGAAAAAGCTTGGGCTGCCTATTCTCAAAATGAGGTTTCAAGTCCTCAAGCAACCAGTTTGTGCAAATAATCAAGGAGAAGATTACCTTAACAATATAAGGCCATGCACCCAAAAGGGCCAGCAGGTTTAATACTCTTACCTTGATTGCACACATTCTGAGGCAAATAATTATAGAAGCAATCACCTAATTTGGTTGCGACATATTCATTTGTAAGTTTGACTCCTTTTGTAGTTTAAGTCTTTTTTCTGCTTTTCAGTCTTCTGTTCTCAGGGAAAAACCAATACATGGGTAAAGTGGAATTAAAAAAACAAACAAACAAACCATTACATGATAGCTAAGATGAGAAGGATTTTTCTTGGATCCATCCTAGAAGGTCTTTGATGCCGCACATGACCCTCGGGAACATCATCGGCATTTGATGCATCTTTTCGTGGTGGTGCAGTCACTGGTAGAGTTGGCAATGCACTTGACCAGAAAGGTAGCAATGCCCTAAGAAACTTGTGGCGGAAATTACCTGCAATTGAAAGCCCTAAAATTTTGAATTCCAAAGTTCTTAATAAAAATGATCTATGAAATCGTATGCATTACAAGAAACAAACTAGGAGGCAGTCAAGATGAAATAAAGAACATCTTTTGTTAAAGAAGTTTGCAAGGCCCTCACTACAACAGCTTGGTAATCTGGGCATATCAATTCAGGATATATTTCAACCAAAAGAATTGAAGTGCAATATTAGGAAGAAGAAACAAGTAGTATCAGGGGTGGATGGTCAAAATTATCCTATGAAAAATTAAATTCCAAAGGCAATAATTAATGCAGAATTTAACCACAAAATAGCAATTATTCACCCCGTCGTGTGTACTTCTTCCGATTCCCATCTTCATCATCATCATCATCATCATAAGATAAAGTTTCAGAGTTTTGCCGGTCAACTTGGTATGCACTCTTCCGTGTTGTAGCACCGGGCTGCATGTTATTGCAACATAAATAAAATGACTACAAGAGATAATAATTTAAAAGAAGATAATATACCAGGCAAATGTGCATGTCCATGCAAAACAAAATGATGCAAAAGGATTTGTGGCCTATCCCAATCATCAAGACACAAGACGTTTGGTATAAGGAAGATGATAAACATTTTAACTGACATAATCCAATTTACATAGAATAAATATGAGAAAAATTCTCTTACACCAGCAGGGCTCGCACCCTTCATCAAATTGGCATGCTGATTAGCTAGAGATGGATTCGCTGAACCAAGGCCTTCTATCTCCACAATATCATTAGAGCCTCCTTCAAAATCTTTTCCTACTGCTGATGGGATGCCTCCAGCAGCAGACACATGCATCAGTGGATCTGAGGAAAAGGCAGGTGGAGGGCTATGCGTTTCTGTTGTTGGCAAGGAAACTGGATGATTTCCAAACAGGTTCTTTTCTAGACCACTCTGCGTAGCAGCAGATTTATCAGAAAACACAATATAAGGAAATTAGAAAGCTAGCTCTCATGTAAAGAATCAATACAAGAGTGCAAAATTTGATGCTGAAATATATATATATTATCCTTAGCAATACTACTATAGAACACGAGTACTCTTCTCAGCTAAAATAGAGAGTCCATCTCAATTCTCAACAACTGGGCCCTCATATATAATTACTCTTTTGTCATCCCACTCCATCTAGGGCCATAACTCCAATCACAGCATTCATTGCCAGCCATGTCTTTGTTACCTCATTGGCTACATATGAACTTGTATACTAAAATACAACAACAGGAGGACCTAAAGAAGAGTTGGCTACCATCTGCACTAAGTCAGAACCATCTAGAAGCGACAGAAACCGAGCCTCGTTAACAAATATAATGGAACAAAATTACACTTATCGGCTCCCCAGAAAATAGCAAGGATTGAATTCAAAACAGCTTCCTAGGCTAAAAGTTGCCTTCATTCACAATTCGGAGACGATTTGAGAACCACAAGGTAACACTGAAAGGGACAGGGAAAACAGTGGAATTAAGAAAATAATAGTTTTTCACTTCACATTGATAAGATCCTGCACTATAAAATGCACCACATAAAAGGAGAGGTGGAACAGGCTTGTCCGGTAAAGACAACTGTAACCTGGCATTCAAGACAAGAAGCTTTGAGTGTAAAGCCAATCAGGCTGGCTGACCAAGTTTTGGGTAACTCAAGCTCAGCCAAAATAAACATTATTTAACTCCGGCTTGAGGTCTGCCAGATTGTAACTCAACTTTTAAGCATCAGGTTATCCCATTTTACTAAAACCAAGCTCAAGACGAGCAAGGATAACACAAGCTCACCACAAAATCAAGTTCGGGCTCAAAGTGTTGGCCAAAGCTAGCTCAGCTTGAACTCGAACTAAGACCAGCTGCAAAAAGGCAAAAAAGTTAACTTACAATTTATTTTTATCTCCAAAACATGACCATGGAGAATTATACAAAAATTATTCTGTGAAATCACTCACTCTACCTAAATCACTTGAAGAGGAACACAAAAGTCAACATAAAGTCCCAAGAAGCAGAATCAAAGAATCCCAGACCAGCAGGATCCGATCAACTTCAGATTGCTAGCCTTTCAATTCAGGCATAAAGTTGGCAGTGTGACAGAATCCCTCTGATAAATCAGGAGAGTGCCAATGTGTATCTTGGAAAAGTTTCCAGAGCTAGGTTTTGAAAATTCAGTTACATAGCCAATCAAGATGATGGCTTATAAGATTCGTACCTGCTTCACCTTCTTAACACGAGAGGAAACTACACATGAAAATAATAGCTCCTCTAATCCACTGAATCAATAAATCATCTGAACTAGCCTTATATTAACCCAAATAACACACATCAGTAACATGGAGACAACAAAGGACTTACTCCTTGTGTCCTGGTAATTTAAAAGGTGATGGTAGAATGGGAAGGTCTAGATCTGTATTCACATACAAATGGGTAAAACAAACTTAAAAAGATGACACTCGTCAAAACAAAAAATAAAAAATAAAAATAAAAAGATGACGATGACAAAGAAGTTGAACTCAAGAATATAGCCCAAATATGATGGCCAATTTTGAAAACATTACAAACATGGTTCTATCTCTGGGCAACCTATCACAGAGGAGTCTAGTCATGTTGAAAAAGTTCAATTGCTGACTAATTTGTTGAAGCTTGTAAACCAACTCCAACTCAGAAGGCCCAGCCGTTGATACGAGGGAATTCTTCCACCTATGCAAGCAACCGGGCCCATTATATGTCTTCTTTCTTGTTGTAAACTTGATATATGACCTTTGATTAAGCAAGTTAACTATATAACTAAGTATTTCTATAACATAGAATAAGTTAAACCAAACAAGTAGAGGCCCAACTTCAAGGCCCAACAGTATAACGACTCCAATATAACTCCCTAATCACGTGAAGAGATATAAGGCTCATCGGAAGCAGAAAAAGAAAAATTGCAATAACCAACATTGTCTCCAGAGTTTCCTTTCCTCTACCAAGGACATACTCGGACAACAAGAAACATAACCTTGGGTCTAAGCTTGCAAACAGAGTACATTGAACAAGGTAAGTTCGATATTCAATAATATGGAACCATACAAAAGTTAAAAAAGATTACAAAATATTGTTAGCCTTCTTGGCAGGTAGGATTTCAGGAAGGGAAACAATGCTGCTCCGATTGTCATACAGTAAGCATTTTTATGATTAATAGAAAAACCCAGCTTCAACATTACCTGCACAATTGCTTCCTTTAGTTTTGAATGAAGCTGGGATCCAGAATCTTTGATACTTTTTGGAGGCCATATCTGCAACAATGAAGCACGGCTCGAAATGATTTGTGAATCATTTTGGAAACAAAGATAGCCAGAAAGAGTATAAATAAGAATACCATAATAACAAAGTAATATTTTGATTCATATATATCAAGAGCCTGATATCCCTTGAAGAGCTTAAAAGGAAGTCCTTTAAAACTCTATCTATTATCAGTTTCACTCATTCTATTTGAAGTTGGTTATCCCCTTTGGTGCTTTCCTGGAACATTTCATTGACCTAAGGCACGATCCTCTTGATCCCTCCGATCATAAAAGAAGCTTTGGGGTCAGCGGGAGATAGCGCCGTAGGCGTAGTGGAAAAGATCCACCTTCTAGTACGCGGAGTAATAACAGGGATAGGATGGATGTGGTTCCCACTTCACAAGTAGGCATGGGTGAGTTCTGGGTCTTAGATGGTAGACCGCTGAGTTTTGAGTACTAATCTAAACTACCTTTTGGAGGCCATGTCAGTAACAACAAAGCACGGTTTGAAATGACGCATGAACCATTTTGGAAACAAAGATAGCGAGAAAAAGTATTAATAAGAACACCATAACAACAAAGTAATATTTTTGATTCCTATATATCAAGAGCCTGATATCCCTCGAACAGGTCAGAAAGAAGTCCTGAGTTTTGAGGATTCAAAACTTCATAGTAGATGAAAAACCCAACAACGAAGTGATAGCAATGGAGCCATCACAATTGATTATGAGAATTTCGCTACTCTTTATTGCAACTAGTAGTTCAAATTCAGCTTCCAACAATAAAAAAACAAGATTTAAGGCTCCTATCTTGGAACTTCCCTGTGCCATAGCTCACACTTTTGGCCTTACACTTTTGGCCTTAGATTCTGGAAACCAGTTAATCTACAGTTTGCCACTCCCGCGTGCATTCTTTCAGACATAGTTGTCTGTATCTCAAGATTCACAATGCTTATACATTTTCAAAAGTAAATAAATACTATCAGAACTATGTATCCCTTCCTGACTGAATCTTAGGATACAATAGATACGATCACAAGCGGAAGAAAATCATACCGGGGTGGAACAGTGAGGACAGGCATATCCAGCAGGAGCAGTGTGAGCAGGAAAACCTTTAATATGTGAAACCAAGCAATTTGTATGTATAATATCTAAATGAGATCCCAAAACAAGGCAAGTTAGTTCGGAATAAGTTCGGAAATATTTCTTCCAAATATAAAAATTTGCATGTATGAGGTTCACGTACGCAAGCAACCCAATCGAGCAGTTTGAGGTTCAGTCCCCTCTTCAATCGGAGCATGACATAGGCAGCATTTAGGAGGCCAATCATAATCTCCATCTATTACCCATTCGGAGTAAGTTCGGGCCTACGCAGTGACAAAACAAATATAGCATAAGTCCTGATATACCACTAAATCCCACCAGGCAAACAAGAACTCTCGATTGATCAAGCAGCTCCAGGAAAATACATAATTGAAAGAGATCAGCACTTTAGTTAAGGAAAAAAGGCAGAATAAGTACACTAAAAAAATCTGAGTGAGCATAGTCAATTAGAAATGGCAACATAAAGAACACAATGTCTTCAAGGTGTGTTTATCTTTGTTTTTTACAACAGTTTTCTGTTTTCAGAAACAGAAAGAAAATGACACCAATTCACATTTGTCTTTGAAAATGTCTGAACACTTATCCTGCAAAACCTCAGCTACAAGAATTAGAAGTTTTTTGCATTTCTAAAATCATAACTCTGTTAAATTAAAATTTAGGGTAAATTACACTGACTTCCCCTGAGGTTTTGGTCAAATACAGTCAACCCTATTTTTTTTGACAAATTACACTGACACTCCTTAGCAATTAACGCCGTTAACGGAATTAATAAAAAGACAAATTTACCATAGCATTAATTCTGTGTTAGGGTTAAAAAAAAAGTGAGAGGAAGAAGAAGCAGCGCAGGCCGCACCCCCCCCCCCAACGCTGCCACAGCCGGCCACCGCCAGCGCCGTTGTCCGCCGTTCATGCCATCCACGCCGACCACCACCGGCGACCCCTCGCCGCCGTTCCATTGCCGGATTCTCTCTCTCTCTCTCTCTCTCTCTCTCCCCGCTCTCTCTCTCTCTCCGTCCCACCAATCCCTCACCGCCGATGCGTTTGGGACGGTGGCGGTGGCGCGGTGGACGGCGGTGGGTGGTTGGTTGAGGCAGGGCGTCGTGGCTTCATGGCGTCGCTCATTCTTCTCCTCCAATGAGAGCGCGAGCTTCAGAGGAAGAAGCAAGCTTCTAATTTCGAAGCTACTGTTTGGGCCGCCATTCTTCCTCCTTTTTTTTCTCTTTTTTTTTTAGCTATTACACTCACAATTAACTGTAAAATATAAATTATTTCTCGATCGATAATATTCACTACCCTTTTGACGACCTAACGCTGCTAGTGAACGGTTTCGATCGCCGGTAAATTACTCTGAAAAATTTAAACCAAAATATTATCGTTGTATAAACTTTAAAAAAAAAAAAAGAAGAAAAAGAAACAGATTTCTGTGTTGAGGGGCAAAATGAGAATATAATGGTCGACAACTTTCACTACCCTTTTAACGACCTAACACAGCTAGTAAACGGATTCGATCGCCGATAAATTACTTTGGCGAATTCAAACCGAAGAATTATTGTTTTATAAACTTTATAAAAAAAAGAAAAAGAAATGACTGCTGCATTGAAGGGAAAAATGGGAATAGATTTAATGACATAAACGGTAACTGACGGAACCCTAACGATTTGAATTAGTTTGTAACAATATTTAAGCCTGTAAAGGAAGTCAGTGTAATTTGTCCAAAAAGGTGGAGTTGACTGTATTTGATTAAAATCTCAGGGGATGTCAGTGTAATTTACCCTAAAATTTACCCCAAAACTGTCACATTGTCATTGTAAAGATATAATTCCACCAACAAAATTATCAAACATTCTGGAAGAAACATAATAAAATTCAGTGTATCAAACAACTGCCTCCCAATGAACTCATGAGTAGATTGAAACTAGAGTAACTCAGGCCAGCATCATCAGACAATTTCCATCATCTAGGCAACACATTTCTACATAATTACTCCATCATGCTAATAAAATGGTTCATTTAGACATGGTGCCAAACCTGACTAGGAGACAAACTACCTAAAATCAATATATAGAAAATACCACATGATCTCTACCTCGTGTTCAATTCCCATCAAATATGAAGTAGTTTCTCCCTAGTACAGTAGATGCCCAATTGGCAAAGCAATATCTGATACACATGTAGCTAGACCCAATTTTAATGACATTAACCTGACCACAGCCTTGAAGGACATTTGAATGAAAAAATAAAACAAGCCAACAGATATGCTCCACATTCCAAACAGTCTTTATCTTGAATTCATGCTTCAAAAGTATCACTATGCCATCAAAAGATTTACAAGGGGCAAAGAGAGAAAAAAAGAAAAAAAAAAGGAATTAGTCCTTGACAGGCTAGTCAAATAAGCTCTTCTAAGCATATAGAGTACTTATTTTGGACATTTGACACTTAGCTAAAGGTATAGAATAAGTGTACAGTATGAATTGTTTGATATCCATAACAACCATGTTTAGTAATTTAAGTTTTACCATATAACTATGCATAGAATCACACATTTTGCATTAACTATCTGGTACATCTTGTAAGAACCATTTAACCTTATAAAATAAAAGTAATATATTAAAAGAGATTATTATTTTGCCTTATCCTGATATGCTTGGATATAGAGATTAAATAAATCTTACACTTGAACACATATATGATATGAGCATCCTACACCCTCACTCGAGTACATATAACCTAGTCAAAACCGATACGTGGGGTTGGGGACAACACACAAGGAAAATGCTTTGTATATACTTTAAACCACAAAAGACATAGAGAACAAATCTTGGCCATTCATTTTGCATCTAGAACCTGTAAGTGTGAATTCCAAATACAATATGAATGAACAAGATTTGTTTTTTGTGATTGTTTGTGGTTTAAAGTCTGTGTTCCTAGCATTACTGCAACACATAATCAACATTAAATCAATGAATAAATTTTATTATTAGCATTCGTATTCACAGGAGACTTTTCAGTATTTTCTCTTAATAAACTCCCTCGGTCTCTGATGCTTTCTGATCAAAGTCTGCAGTTCGTACTTCGTGCTAATGAGCAAAAGTTTGACAACTCCTAGGTACAAACTATTACGGATAACCAATTCAGTATTTGAATTTAAGCCGATGATAATGACACACGTGTAACGATACGAAGACATTGAAATCATAAGCTAACAACATGAAAGGTGTCCAGTTGTTAAAAAAATCCATAACCAATAGCCAGCACACAAGATTTAAGCAATAATTGGATGAGCAGAAATTACATCATCATACCACGCATACTTGGTGTTCCGGGAAACATATGCACTCTCCACAAACAGGAACCTTGTGCACGAAACAATACAACTTCGTCGCCTGAAACCAAACCACCATATGTGTTAGTCTTCGAAAAAGTAATAATAAGTTCAAAAGAAAGCTGGTTAGTCCTTGAAAAAGTAATAAAAAGTTCAAAAGAAAGCTCATAATAGCAGTTCAAAGCTACCAATAACATAAACCAACCCCGGCAGTATTACCTATATGCAGCTACAGTGACTGAACGACAAGGATTTATAATATCTCAAGATAAGCAATGGACCATATTGAGAACATAAATGTTACATCACACTGGCGCACTTATATCCTCCTATCTTGTTTCCATTTTGTTCTTTACCATCCAAATCTAACTAGTCAGCTTAATCAACTTAAATCGCAAGACGCAGCGATCACAAAGATTCAAATTGTGAGTTCAATAAGGTTTTAGAGTTCTAAATTGTTTTGACAATTCCTAGATAAAACCCAATCGAGTTGTATTTGGCTACGTGTGTTGTAATTGGTTTTTGGTGAGAAAATGATTCGGTGATCACGATATCTCGCGCTGATGCAGAGTATGGTTCACCGCTCGAGCGGCTAGTTCAACAATCGACCGGTCAAGCGGCTCCGAGTTAATTTCTTGTTTCGCGTCCCATGCATTTTGGAAGCTACAAGGTTGGGCAAACCTGCGCAAAATAGGAATCTGTAACCTACTATATCTCTCAGGGCATTGTGTCTATAATAAGGCAACCCTAGTATGTGTATATAGGTGGCTTGAAGTGCTTTAAAGGTAAGGAGGCTATAATGAAAACCCTAGATGCCACAAAGAATTAATTGGTCGCTCCCCAAAGCATAAAATCTGAATTGGAGGTTCAAAGATCGAGTTCTTTCAAGGATTCCAAGGCAAAAAAAAATCTTGTCTGATGTTTTGGTGCTCAAGCAAAGGGACGGTGCACCTGAATGCGACAAATTCAACTGAAGTCATCTGGTTGTGGATTCAACCGAGTCTTAAAGTTAGCTCTTGGAATTGTTCATAGTGATAGTACATGTGGACTGATTTTTACCCGAGGTGGACTTTTCAACGTAAAAAGCTGATTTCTTCTTTGTGTTTATTTTATTCTTGCAATCTTGATTTCATTCACGGCTAAAGTATTCCACAGCTTCATGCAAACAACAGTTTTTCAAGCTCGATCCAATCTGACTCCTATTTAGAATACATATTTAAACGGTTTCTAAAGTATTCCGCAGCTTCATGCAAACAACGGTTTTTCAAGCTCGATCCAATCTGACTCCTATTTAGAATACATATTTAAACAGTGCCGGCGAGTGAAAATAACATGTCTAGAATTGAAATAATCACTGAGGGATCAATGGCTACATAAACATACACGAATTCATCCAATGTGTGGTTGCGTATGCGTAGGGAAAGAGACAGAGAGAGCTGGGGGAAGAGCAGGGAGGCGTACCTTGCGGCATTTGCAGATCACCATCTAATTGACTAGTGTAGTTGCAGAATTAATGAACTTCAGAGTTTGAAAATCTCAGAAACTCACTACACGGTTTGAATCAGATGGAAACCAGATTTGATTTGTCGTGATTTTCTAGGGTTTTAGGCGAATCGCCATCGATGCGAGAGAGAGATCTATAGTCTGTGCATGACAACGAATCCATTGTTGTGTTGTAATCTGGATTTTGAAAATCGCTTTGCGATAACCGATCCGTTTCGGTATTTCGGAATTAATGAATTATCATCTTCTATTTAGGGCCGTTTGGTTTGTAGGTTTTTAACTTAAACCTTTAAACAAGCAAAAAGTAATTGTTTAACAATACAGACTTCTAAATTTTTGGCTGAAATATCTTTACATATTTTTTTCCAAAATATCATAATTTTCATTGTACTTCATTCAAATTTTATAGAAAATATACTTTTAAAACCCAAAAAAAAAAGAATGGTATAATTTTTAATTTATCTTCAAAGAGATATAACTCTCTATTTACATTAATAAAATAAAATTACAAAAAAATAAAAAAATAAATTCACAAATCAAAATTATAATCAACAAAATTCTAAATAGTCAATACTTTTTCTTAAACTGTAGTAAAGATGTCAATCATACATAACTTAACAATTGATGATCGAAGCAAATATAATTCTACAGACTTAGTAAACATATCAGCGGTCTGATTAGATGAATAGACAAATGAAAGAGGTAGAGCGCGTGTTAAAAAAAATCTTCAAAATAAAGTGAAAGTTTATCTCTATATACTTGGTCTGTTCATGAAAACTAAATAAAAAGCAAGTATAATGACAAATTTATTATTACAAACTAATCAAGAGGATCCACTTTTCTCAAAGCCTTCTTCAACAAGAAGAGATCGAAGTCAAAATATTTCACGTGACCTAAGCATAGCCTGACACTCGGCCTCAGCTGAAAATTTTAAGACAATTGTTTGCTTTTTACTATTCCATGATATAAGATGATGGTCGTAAAAAGTATAAAAATTATATGTGGATCGTCTATCAATTTTAGATACAGCATAATGAGCGTCGGTGAAGCATGAAAAACTAGATTGAGAACCAACTGAGAAGAATAGCCAAAATTCGGACATGTCTTTAGATACCTCGAGTTTTGAAAAATTGCACCAATATACGACTTGCAAAGAGCATGTATAAATTGACTGACTACGCTGATTGTAAAAGTTAAGTTAAGTCTTGTTTTTGTCAAGTAAACCAAATGACCCACTAAACATTAATACCTAGATAGATTATGAAGTAATTGTCTAGATTTAGATGAAAGTTTAATATTTGGATCTATAGGAGTAGAAGGGGGCAAATCCAATACCAAGAAAGTACTTGAGAGGCATGCATAAATTGATTGACTATGCTAACATTATGATGATTAATGTTGGAAATAGTTAATTCAATTGGCCATTTTTTAGAATTGATTTCTGACAATTATTCTTGAATTGATTGGCAATTGAATTGGCCATTCAATTGGCAATCGAATTCTAGAATCAATACCATTCATTCGCAATTGATTTCATATTATTTCCTTTGTAACCCTCAATGAGAGAAGTTTTATATAAACTTCTCTAGTATTTTGTAGATGGGACATGAGGTATGTACAGAGGTAAGTGTGGAGAAACAGAATACAGGGAGAGGAGAAAGAGAGAGAGAAACCAGATTCCAATTGTAAGGTGTGAGAGAGAGAAAGACAGACGAGGTGCGTTTGAGTAGCCGATCTTTGGTGGTATTCCAACGTTCGGGTCAACCATTTTATCCTGGGAGAGTGACGCCGGTGGAGAAACCTATAATACCCTTGGTAGGCGGTGAATCATTCTTAAGAAAACTGCGTTTGTAGAACTCGGTTTGCATATTCTGTTCATGTTATTTCTGCAATTTCGTTTTCTGTAAATTCTGTTTATTGTAATTTTTGAAAGTTAATAAACATGTATTTTCTGAACCACCGAGCATATCTTGTGTTGCGTTATATTTCTCCCAACAATTAACATTATGGTGATTAAACTGAACTGCCACACTTAGGCTGAGTTTCTATGATGATTGCCTTGCTCTTGTGCTCTGTTGCTTGGCTGCTATGCCTTGTTGTGCAGCTCTGCCTTGCTACTCTATTGCTTTGTTGCTCTTCTGCTTTGATTTGCTATGTTGGTATGCTTATGCTACTTATTTTACTTTGCTTTGATCCATCAACTTTTGCTTTTGATTTTCTGTACTGACCCAATCATCTACAGATAAACGATCTGCTAATCTCCGAAGTAGCTTGGGTATTTTATGATATTTCTACTTGGGTATTTTGTGATATTTCTACTTCTTTAACATTACTTTAAAGCAATCCATTTTCAGGAATTAAATAAAAAAAGCATAAAAGTTGTTGCTTTCAAGTCATTTAGAGAGGATTTAGAAGAGAAACAAAGGGCAGAGCTTGAGCAGAAGGTGCAAATTTAGTTTCCTGCAGTCAATAATATTTTCTCCGTATAACAACTATAAATTTACATTAAGTTGTACTTGAATTGGTAGGAGGCTAAAGCAAAATTGAAGCTGAAATGAATTTGCTACATCAATTACAAGTGAGAAAGTATCCTAAATAGAAAAGATTACACAAGCAAATCTTCATGTATGATATATGTTGAAGTCATGTAGTTGCAGTTATGATTGTTAACTTATACTACCTTATATTTGGACACTATTGAAATTTGATTGGAACAAACATACAAATTTTATCTTCCATGAGAAATTGTTTAAAAAATGATGAAACTGTAGCATAATTCCTTGAATGTTCCCTGATCTATGATTGCACATAACTTTGAGGGTTTTCAAAGAAATGTCCATGGAAATATCCATGAAAAAGTTCAGTTTTCAAATACTATGAAGTAACCATACACATTCAATAAGAAGCTAGTCCTTTCTCATATGTCTCATTAATTAGGCTTGGAATAACTTTTATGGTCCAAACTTCCATACACTACAATATTGTCTTATCAAACATGGTTGTTTTCAAGATTCTTGAAGTTCTCAAAAAAATACAAAAGTTGTATACCAAATGTATTATTATTTTTTGCTTTTTCTTAAATATTATTCATCTATAATATTTAATCATATAACTTATTATCCCAACAAAATAAATTAGTAGCGCTACAAAATACTAACCATGGATAGCACAATCGACTTTACTAGTATATATATAGATATGCAGTAACTCGATGCTATCTTTATTTGAAGCCAAAGCCAAAGCCCAAAACATCTCTCAATACGTTAATTTAAGCTGAATTAATCTAGTTATGGCCGTTTTTGTGCTTTTAATATGAAGGTACTGTGCGAGGGATAGTTTTTTTTATATGTTTTTCTCATTTTTTAGTGAAGTTTTTTTTTTTATGTTAGTTCAAACAATAATATTTTTTAAATTTCTCTCATTATAAGAAACTAAAAATGTGAAAAAAATTGACCAAAAAATTAAAAAAAAGTTTGGACAAAATGAAAAAAACAACTTTAAAGTTTTTATATGGCTTTTTTCTTGTTTAGTGGATCTTTTTGAACTTTTTTCAAAATAACTATACTTTTAAATTTATTTTATCATGATAAATCAAAAAAATAAAAAAATCAATCCAAAAAATTAAAAAAATCATAAAAGATAAAAAAAAATAAGCCACAAAAAAAACCCACTAAAAACACTATATCGCAAGGCTATTTTACTAATTCGGGTAGAAACCCATATTCCTTTAGCTTCACATCTTTGCAAAGAGTGATGTTTATAGCTTAAATCTGTTTGGAATTGGAAACCTACTTATCGGCAGCTTGGCTATCTGCATCTTGTTTGATGATCAATATAGATAAAGTGAGATTAATAATAAGGTAAAATTAATAATAAAATTGTAAATAAGGAATAATTAATAATGCAATGGTATTAATTATAACATATTTGATTTGTATGAAATTAAATAATAAAGTAGATTAGTATACATTTGATTTGTATAACTAGAATCGGATTAAACTTATTACTTTACCATATCACCCTCGCAGAAAATAACAAATAATGTAGTGAATAATACTGCAATCGTTGGTGAATTGAAGCAACGAGTGAATAATATATTCAATTTCTAAATAAAAGGGTGATAGAAACCTTAAGTTTAAAAAAAAACACATTTTGCTAATATTTACTTGTGCGCGGTACAAACTGTTTAGACTTGTTCGGCACAATCAGGACCAAATGAACTGGCCTAATACTGATGAACTCGAACAAAGTATGGACCGGACTCATTGTCTTCCGAACTCACTGGATGCTCCTTGCTCCACCGCCAAACACCTGCAACCACCAAGAACACCATTAGCGCCTACCGGCCGGTTATGGTCGGGAGGCACTCCGACGCTCAAGTTAGATATCTCTCATAGAGGTTTATAAGCAAGAGTTTTGGGGTTAAGAATTGCCTACCTGGTGGTGTAGGGGTGCCTCTCTTTATATATGGATCAAGACTG
>JAOTRH010000010.1:13015815-13027585 GCA_034768845.1 Heliamphora exappendiculata | reverse complement strand
AGGAGGAACAATGTCGATTGACAAACAAAACTCCTGATAGAAGCCCAGTTTCTTTAGTAGGAGATCAACACGTTGTAGTGGTTTTGAGATAAATGAATCGTACTGGAAGAATTTGGTTGTAAAGCGCGGAAACCCTTGGCTCCGAGTGATAGAAGCATTGCTGCTTGACCATATGCCATGCCACAATTCACTGTGTAGACATCTGATTTGCAGTACTAGGGTCAAAAAGAGAAAAAAGGAGAAAAGAAGAAGATAAAATCAAAGAATGTCAATTGGCCGAACAAACAAGTTATTAGACAACTAAAGAAGGAACTCGTCAACAGAATTGAGCAATATCCTTTTCCAAAAAATATAAAGAGACTTTGGATGTGGACATTTAAGGAGATATCATATTTCCCTTCTGGGTATTCTTACAAAGTTCACTTTTACTTATAGCAAAACCAATTTCTTCTTTAAAAACTTATCACAATTCATGAACTTTTATGCACCATTTACTTAATCTTCTGGCATATATTTGAAGAAACAATATCTTATGAGTATAATCCTTACAGCCATGGTGTCAGCAATGGCATATGCCTCTGTTTCAGAACCTACAGTCTCCATCTTCTCATTCTGGGCAAATGAATTGCAAAAAACAAATCAATACAGATAGGCATACAAACTTCAAATAGAACGAATAAGGAAAAAAAGTAAATAACAATAGTATAACAAGCAACCAGAAATGCCATATCTTGCCTTGGCGACTCAAATAAATGTATTGAAAAAGCAGAAGAAAACAATGGGAGAAATGGAATACGTGCAAGTATCAACCTGGGTCCCAGGAGAATTTATGTACAGATATATAGGCTTTGATGGGCTATCATAATCCAACCACATAAACTGAGCAACAAGAAGCTCAGTTACTGCTGGTACAATCTGCAGCAACCAGATAATATCAACATGGTACAAGTAATAGCACTCAGGTATGTCAAGAGGAAAAAGGTATAACATAGATAGCTAACTTACTGGCATGCCCAGATAGACAATTCGAGCATCTAAAAGCAAAGATGGCAAATCTGGAGGAGCAGTCCTGGGCCTTCCATATCCTCTGGCTCCTCCACGATACATGCTTACACTCATGCTGTAATTTGAAGGACCTCTTTCAGTCATGCCTGACAGACTCCACATTCCTCCATGGTTCAAATAATTGCTGGAGGATGATATGCTTTCCTGTCAAAAGTTTCCAACAATAAGGATTCAGAAGGAAACTTGATCGGTTGCAACGACATCTGGATCAATTTGAAGAGATCAAAGAAATAGTAGTGACAATGAGCAATTATTATGGTCTAAAAGCAGCAATGCTATCTAACACCATACATAGCTACTTCAGGTGCACAGTAAATGGAGTATGAAGCAGCAAGAAAAGAAAGTAAACCTCTGTGACACTTTCGGACTGCCGGCGGATGGGATTATCTTCAGTCATGAACATGTCCATCTGTGAAGGAGTAAGGCCATAAAGATATTGAGGGGCATTCTTGTAATTATCCATCACTACAAGAGAGAAGATGAAGAAGTGGTAAGTAATCGTCTAAACAATGTCAATCTCAGATAAAACTCAAATTAAAGATAGAATGGAATTGTATAATGCAATCAGCTAATAATATTGAAACTTGATTGCTTTTAAATTCTAGCACCACATACTTTCTAAGTTTCTAACTACTATTAAACTTACTGCTACTACTGATAATAACAATGTTTATGGCAAAGTAACAAACTTTTGCACAAGGAACGCGGAAAAACTACATCTGTAACGTCAGATCAGATGGAGTTAAATAGTTTGAAGTTTGAACATGCATGCAGAGGAATCAGGATTACTGGATTAAAAAAAAAAAAGGAAGGAAGAAAGAAAAAAGAAAAAAAAGGAAGAAAGAAAGAAAGAAAGAAAGAAAGAAGGCTATGCCATTCCCTAATATTTTAATTTCATGGTTTTAATTCGAGAAATTGTTAGCAAACTCAATACCTGATTCAGATCCATCCCTGTGTCTGCTAACTTAAATAAACTATTTCAATAATTGGTCCTACCTACAACTCCCGATTTAAATGACTTGTGAAAATCTAAAATGAGATCTTAGATGAACATTAATTTACAATCCAATAGAGAAATAATAAAGCACCACAATATTTAGAATGAATTTGCACAACATGGTTCAATGTGGACATTCAGGTAAAGCCATTGAAGTTAAGCCATGCTTGAAACATCACGCAAAACATGTTTTGACAACCAAGTTATCATGCCAATACCACGTACCCTTGAAAGGGGATTCCAGTGTTTTATTCAGTCTTTATCAATGGTTTCACCTGTCCATGCATCTCTTAGATACAGAAAAGAGTAGAACCATAACACTGATGATTATCAAGCACTCTCTATATCCTCTCAAGGACACTTTAAAATCTTGTCAAAACAAAATTCTATGCCAAAAAAATAAGGAACAATAGTCATAAATGAGTGGTTCCCTACAAGTTTGCTCAAGGGAAAAGCCCCACAGAATTTAAGCTTGAGTTGACACGGTAATTAAAAATGCATAAAACTGGGAAAATATATTAGACTGCAACGGATGAGCATAGTTACAGGAAAAACATCTAAAAAGCTATTAAATGACTTCGCATAAAGGTGTTTGGCTAGATATCAAAGTCTAGAGAAGTTCCCAACTGTTAAACACCAGAATTGTGAACTATCGCAAGGTGGTAACAACAAGAAGGCACCTTTATATGCCCACCAATGCTCATGGGGTTGAAAGTGAGTAAACAAGATGGGGGTTCAAAAGCTGAAAGGAACAGGCATATTGTGCTGCAACTTTGAGCTGGAATCTCGAAGCATGTGGAATTTCCCCATATGTACATTGTGTAACAATGCAATACAAATTAATTATACTTGGAAAACATTTTAAAAAGTTGAGGGCTCTTCCCCATGAGCATTTTAGCATCAAAACTTCAATAAAAGGGATCCATTTGATGTCAACACAATTGCGCACCTAACCTCATAAGTTAAACCTCAAAACATGTTCGAGTTTCCTACCAATCAAATTGTTTAATGGACATAAAACACGCACCCCATTTCTCTATCATTTTTTGAAGACCTTGTTGTCAAAGGCCATTTATATTCGTGCACTTCAACTGTTGGTATCGCAACTATTTTTTCAAGAGGACCTCTCCCCACAATACTATTAGCACACAAATCCACTCTCAATTGGTATGGCAACATTCTGAATAATGCCTGATATCTCATAAATTCTTGGCCGCACGCATGTGATACGAACACCAAGAATCTAAAATCCAATTAAATCTCTATGATCTTGAAGTGGAAGTGCATACTTTCACTATTTCACCGTTGGAGCCCTCCAAAACTGATGTATCTAATAATTATTCATTTGTCATTTGCCTTATCTACCTTGTACTTTGAATAATCCCTCTTTAGATGATATTCTCGATCGCAATAATAACATGTCATCTTGCGACCTCTTGACTTGGACCGATCCTTTTTCTTCCTGGACCACTCCTCCCTATCTGTCGTCCTGCCTCTGGTTTCTCCACTCCTTGATGCCATCATGATCCCTTTTCTCGATGATCTATTGCTCTCCCTTTTCCGTAACATTCATGGGATATGAGAGTTGCAACAACTTCATCCAACTCAACGATAACTTTGCCGAACATTAGTGAAGTACGCAAATGTTCTTAGGATGGAGGTAAAGAGACCAACATTAGAATTGCTTTATCTTCATCATCGATATTTGCGTCAATAGAAACCCAATTCCATCAATCTTGTTGAACTTGTCCAAATACTCTATGAAGTTTGCATCTTCTATCATTTAAAGTGCATAGAACCGCTTCTTTAAAAACAACCTATTTGTCAACGTTTTGGACTTGTATCTGGTCTCTAATTTAGTCCAAAGTTCTACCGAATCGCTTTTATTGATGACTTTCCGAATAGTATTGTTCCTGAGGAACAAGTGGATCGTATTGTTCGCCAAGTCCCTCATTCTTGCCACTCTTCATTTTTAATTATATTTGGTTTTTAAGACTTATTCTAGAAAGTTTTGATGAGTCCCTTGTGCGTCATGATATTTTTTACTCTTTGCTACCATAAGGTGAAGTTGTTATGGCCGTTGAATGGCTCAATCGCAGATCCCAAGTACTCCACAACACGAACAAAGTAGGAAACACGTTTGGGCAGTAACGGCAAGAACTCGTGATAAAATTATAACTTCTTAAGTTATATCACAAAATCTCACACCGAAAATCAAGATATCGGCTACCTGATCACTTTATCGGCTACTACGAACAAAATCTCAAGGCTATGGTGCAAGATATATCGAGAAGGCATCAAAATCTAGTAAAAACTGTTAATATTTCGTGCAAAACAGTTTATTTCTCACAAGAACGGTAAAAAAATATAAATTTATGAGCTGGATTTAGAAAAACGAGCACAGTTGGATCCATAACGGCCAAAAATCTTAGGAACAAGCTTACTTCCAAAAATGGCCAAAGTTAACGCCGGTCAAACAATCAAAATGCACTTCTAGTCAATAGCGAGTTGACTCAGTCAAAGCGGGTAAACTCGGTTGTTGACTCAACTCAGCTCGGCTTATTGTGCTTGTTGAAAAATATAGATAAAGGGCGCGTTTGTCTCGCTTCAATTCACAAAATGCTTTATTCACAGTTAGAGGGCTCGTTTCAACTCCGTTTTCTACGTTAATATATCATCAGAATAGTCACGACGATATCTATACATTGGTGTAATAAAAAATTGGAAGTTGGTTTCAACCAACTTTGTTTCTGGGCAGATTTCTCGAAAGTCTCGAACGCGGCTCTGATACCACTTATTGAGATTCTAATTAATACACACAAGAAACAAGCAATTTGCGTGGTCCGGCCTTAATCAATGTCCACAGGGAGGAGAATTAATTCACTACATGGAACGAATGAATTTTACAAAGCAAATGAGAGAGAAACTCACTTCTCTCTACCACTCAACACTTTATCTCTCAACTCTCACACACAATTCACTTCTTTTCTTTCTTATGCCTATCTCTACTCCACAGATTGCCAAACCTTTTTATAGCCACAAGGGGAAATCCACCTAGGGTGTGAAAGCTTCACAAACTTTGTCAAAAGGTTCGGTTGTGCCTTATCCATTGGCAGCAATGTCAATCCTAGCTGTTGAGGATTTTCCAATCTTCAACAATGGAGGCTCCACAATGGTTGCTGTAGCCACCTCATGGGCAGCTTTTGTGGAACAAATGTAGCAGCCATTGTGAAACTAAGCCTCTATTGTTGAAATGGATCTGTGAGTTCACACTTCACTATGGAACTTGGCCTATAAAAGGCAATGTAGTGACGGCACTAGATGCACAAGGTAGAGGCTCTGTAAGAAGTGAGCTTTGTGTGAAAGTTGAGATACAAAGAGAGTGTTGAGTCGTAAAAAAAAGTGGGTTTCTCTTTTCTCATTCCCTCTGTATTTTCATTCGTTCTATAAATGAATTAATTCCACTCTCCTCGTGGGCGTAGGCTAAAGCCGAACCACGCAAATTGCTTATTTCTCGTGCATGATTATCTGCGGCGTATCAATGCGAATTTCAACAAATGGCATCAGAGCCGCATTGAAAGCTTCTGAGAACTCTTCCCATAAACGAAGTTGGTCGAAACCAACTTTTGAGTGCTGTGTATAGATCTCGTCAAGACGATTTCGACATTATATTATACGTAAAAAAAACAGAGTTAAAATGAGCTCTCTAGCTCCGTTTAAGTCACTGCACTAATTACAGCAAGCCAAACACGCCCTTCATACGAGCCGAGCAAAGTCGTGGAGTCAAGAGTTGAGTTGAGTCAGCAACCGAGTTGACTCGCAGTTTGACTAAGTCATCTCACTATTGACGGTTGCCCATTGACTACAACCTAGTTTGACTATTAACTAGAGTTGACCACGGTTGACTTAGACCATTGTTTGGGGTAAGCCTGTTCATAAGGTTTTCAATCGTTCCAAATCGAAATGCAGTGCCCGTTTTCCAAAATTCAGCTCAGAAAATTGTTTTTTTATACTATTCTTGCGAATAATTGACTGTTTTGAACGAGATATTGACGATTTTCGTGAGATTTTGAAGTGTTCTCGAGATATCTTTCACCACAGCCTCGAGATTTTGTCTTTAGCAGCCGATAAAGTAATCAAACAACTGATATTTTATTTTCGGTGGGAGATCTTGTGATAAAACTCAAGAAGTTAATAGTTTTATGGCGAGTTCTTGACGTTTTTATCGCGAGATAATACCCCAACATTTTTTTTCTACTTAGTACGTGTTGTGGAGTCACCTAAACGATTATGGTTGTTCATATATGTTCGATTGGACTAATCAAATGTGATCTAAGGTAATCAAGAGACATGGAGAACAACTGGAGGCAATCAAAGCTACAATTGAAGAAGAGTTTACAAAGCTGAGATTGCGACGAGTTCATATTATGACGAAGTGTCATATGCATGGTATCGAAGCATTCGGGATTTGCAATTGAGCCGTTCAACGACCATAAGGACTTCACCTTATGGTAGCTAAGGGTGAAAAATATTCTGACGCGCGAGGAACTCATCAAGGCTCTCAGGAATAAGTCTAAAAAATAAAGCGTGGCAAGAGATGAGAGATTTTGTGAACAGCACGATCCAGTTGTTCCTTAGAAAAAACATTCTTCAGGAAGTCATCAATGAAAGCAATCCAACAGAACTTTGAACTAAATTGGAGAGCAGATACAAGTCCAAGACGTTAACGAATAGGCTGTCTTTAAAGAAGAAGCTCTATGCACTTCAAATGACAGAGGTGAGAGAACATAAGCTTCATGAAATATTTAGATGCGTTCAACATGATACTAATGGCATTTGATTCTATAGGCACAAAGATTGTGAACAAGGATAAAGCAGTTCTCATGTTGGTCTTTTTACCTCCATCTCACAAGGATTTACAGATTACACTGATGTTCAGCAACGATACCCTTGTATTAGATGAAGTTGTTGTTGCTCTCATATTCCATGGCATGTTACGGAAGGGGGAGAGCAATAGATCATTGGGAGAAAGGATCATAATGGCATCAAAGTAGTGGAGAAGCCAGAAGCAATACAACAGACAAGGAGTGGTCTAAGAAGAAAAAGGGTCGGTCCAATTCAAAAGGTAGCAAGATGACGTGCTATTATTGCAATTTAGAAGGTCATCTAAAGAGTGATTGTTCAAAGTACAAGGCGGACAAGGCAAAGGAGAAATCAACAAAACCATCAGTTCCAGAGGGCTACAACGATGAAATAATGTTAGTATGCACAGCCTTCCATTTCAAGATTTGAGAGATTGGATTGGATTTTAAATTTCGGGTGTTCGTATCACATGTGTGCAATTAAGAATTTAGTTATGACATATCAGGTATGTGACAGAGCTATTGTTTAGATGGCAAACAATGCAGTGAGTAAAGTTGTTGGCGTAGGGACAGTGCAAGTTTGCATGTTTAACAGAAGCGTTGTAATATTGACAGAGGTTAGACGTGCTGAGTCTAAGGAAGAATCTAATTTCTCTAGGGAAGCTAGACTCGAGCGGAAACAAGGACATGATGAAATGACAAATGATTGATAACTTATACAGGCTCGTGGAAAATATTTTGGCAAGTAGAGCTACTGTCAAACATCAAAGGAGTAAGATGACGATATACGCAGGCAAAGCGTATAGATGAACAGGGTTAACAACAGTTGCAAAAAAGCATACAAAATAGGCACAGGGATTGCGGAAGCAACGAAGCCACATAGGTGCCCAAACAAATCGACCAAAAAGTGTGCAAGATTCTAGCCAGGCTAGATGGCAACAGCTATTGGATGTTCAGACGAAAGAAACAGGCAAAGACACTGAGACGATTGATGTAATAAGAAGATGTACATCTCAGTAGAAGCGAATATCATTTGCACTTGATTTGATTTTGTGGTAGTGATCTCTCCGATTTTGTGCACAAAGGATAAGGGATGGAACCAGTGTCGTCAAAAAATAAGTGAGATTTGCCAAGCACCCTAGCAAGGGGGTGCGAACACCTCGATGTGGATGTGTCGTCCGTGCAGGTTCGTGTACGAAAGATGAGGGCATTCCAGTGAGGTGGTACGGGCCATGCCAGACAAAGTGTGGCAAAGCAATGATCGACGGTGCTGATTGCAGGCATGACAGATATCCCCCTATATGCGCGAAGGGGGTGATTGTTAGCTGAGCCGCTCACATGGGGCAGCTTTTCTGGACCAAATGCAACAGCCATTGTGGAACTAAATGCCTAAGCCTCCATTATTGAATGGATCTGTGGCTGTTCACACTTCACCATGGAACTTGACTTGGTCTATCAAAGGCAAGGTAGTAAAGGCACCAGATGCGGAAGGTAGAGGCTCAATAAGAAGTGAATTGTGAGAGAGTTGAGAGACGGAGAGAGTATTGAGTGGTAGAGAGAAGTTCTTTCTCCTTCTTCCCCTTGTATTTTTATTTGTTTGATATAGTGAATTAATTATCCTCTCCTCGCGAACATGGGTTAAGGCCGAACCACGTAAATTATTTGTTTCTTGTGCTTGATTGTCTATGGTGTATCAATCTGAATCCCAACCGTTACAAGATCTCAACATGCCCTCCCTCCCTCTCCTACATCACTGCTACCCAATTTATTGATTCCTTAAGAGCATGTTTAATTGACCGAATTAAATGTAGGATTAAATTATACATTCCACATAGTTGAATTTTCTTTGTTTGAATGCAATAAGTGGTGGAAGGATAATAAATCATTTGATAACAACTTCCACAAAACGTGGAATACAAAATACTTAGAAGAACATGGCATTAATAATCCACTTACTATTAATCCCATCAAATTAATAATCCTGTGAATTATATATCCCTTCATTATTAATCTGGTCAATCGAACAAGGCTGGAGTACATGTAGAACACTTTCAACTAATTGATCAGACATATATAAACATATAGGCGTGTGTGTGTGTGTGTGTGCGCGTGTGTGTGTATTAGATAAGAAAGAAACCCTGCAGAAGTTCGATTGCATTCAAGAAACAAATTCAGCGGTGCTATAGTTTTCCAATTGTTGAGATTACATACAGAACTTCATTAATCAAGAACGGTAACTAGGAAGCCAAGATTAGAACAAAGAATAGAAAGAAAACAGAGTAAAGCAGGCACAATACTGAACCGGATAACGAGCGTTCCATTACAAGCAAGAAGAAAGGCGATAGGGTTTAGGGTTTAGGGACTCACATCCGTCTTTGAGGTTTTCCTCCCTGAACTGCTTCGGTATGTGGTCGAGAGGATTCTCCGACCTCGGAGACCTGAATCGCCATCTCCGACCGGCGCTCACTCTCGCATTGGCGGCCGATGGAGCGAAAGAGATATTGGTTCCGTGAAGGAAAGAGGATTTGGGGATTCCAGTAGCAGTGCCCGCTTCCCTGTTGTCGATGGCTCGAGCGTTGAGAGGAGAGAGAAGCGAAGTCGCCATAGATACTTTCTCTCTCTAGAACTTCCAGAATCTTGTGATTACTTTCAGAAGTCAGAAGAGTCTATTAACCAAGAAATGAAGATGATGACGAGGAGGAACGAAGATGACGAGGATGTGAGGTGAAAATGGGGTTGGGCTTCCGTATGTTTATTCTTACATAAAGCCCAATTCAAGATTGGGCTCGAACCTCAGAAGAGAGAATTCTAACCGGTTGGAGATTTGAAGTAGTAGGCCACGTTTGGTTTAGCTTTTTTATTGACTTTTTTTCATTTTTTATGATTTTTTTATTCTTTGGGCTATTTTTTTTATTTTCTTAATTCATCGTGATAAAATAAATTTCAAAATATAACCGTTTAAAAAAAAAAATTTAAATTTACTAAGGATGAAAAAAACCACATAAAAACCTTAAAATAACCTTTTTCGTCTTATCTGAACCATTTTTTTTATTTTTGGTTAAACTTTTTTATTTTTTTAGTTTCTTGTAATAAAAGAATTCTAAAAAGTATTATGACAAGGTTTAGTTTGGTTTTTGTACGCGTATACACCATGCAACAATGCTCCCTTTTTGCTGGATTTAACAGAGTTAGGTGGTGTTTGGCTCAAGTTTAAAAGTGAGCTTTTTTTTCAGGCTATATTAGCCGAAAAGACAAAAAAATAAAAAAGCCATTTCTATTAGGCTTTTGAGAAAAGCCCACTGTTCTTTTAGCAGTTGCCCAAACTATCCATTTTGCCTTTTCAACATGTGGGCATAATTGGGCTTAACTTCAACCAAGCACCACCATAATAAATAAAGGCATCGTTTGGGATAATTATTTATTTATTTTTATATTTATTTTATTTTATTTTATTTTTAGTATTTTTTACTATTTAATTAAACTATTATATTTTTTGACTAAAAGTCTTTTATTTTAATGAGACGAGCCAAAAAAATTAACTTTTTTTTAATCAAAAAATAAAAAAATTTGTAAAAAATACTAAAATAAGCAAGATTATCAAAATTTAGCCTAAACAGGGACCAAAGAAAAATTATCAGTTGGGCTCATTTTAGAGAGTTATTATTCACAAAGTCCTAGCTTGTGTTTAGACTATTATTATTATTATTTTTAAATTTTTTAATTTTTTAGTTTTTTTATAAAAAAATAAATATAAAAAAAAGTCAATTTAGGTCAAATCAGCGAATATATTTTTTAAAAAGATAAATGTGTATATATATTTAAAATATAAAAAAAACTAACTTAAGCCAAATCAGTAAACTTTTTAAAAGATTTTTAAACAAAAAATTTATTAAAAAATTAAGCCAAACGGAGGCTTAGTGATAAAACTTTAAACTGATAATTCTTCTTTATGGAGTGAATAAAATAAATTTAAAAAGTATTATTATTTGAGTTAACACAAATATTTTTTATTAAAAATAAAATTAAATATTTTTAGTGAAACATTAAATTCAAATGAAACATTAAATTCATATGAGGACATATTAATTATAAATCGTACATGACATCAAGTTGCCGAACTTCTAGCTCGTAGCTGCAACCAAAATTGGGGCTCGAAAATACAAGGACAAAGCGGTCATAGATTTTAATTTTTTTGTATATATATATATCTTATACACTCTGATAAGTTTACACGTTTTTTTGATTAATTTTAAGAGATTAATCTGACCGTTCATTAATAGGCTTTAAAAGGATAGCCAGATCATTTCGAGAGCCTTAGACCATATTTAAAATTATGGTCTTTTTTTTATATTTTACTTTTAATGATTATGGCTCAAAAACTAAGTGAATAGTGAGTCATTTATATTAGAATATTGGATTAAGTACCACCAATTAAAAAGTTGAAAAAAAAAATCTATAAAAGTAATAAGATTATATAATAAAATTAATTCAAACATATTCTAGTACTTTATATTTATATATTATTTATTTATATTTACAAGAAATAATATGTATTTAATACTAATTTATAATATTTATTCATATTTTAATATGTACTACAGTTAAATTAAAAAAATATTTCTTAGAATTAAATTGATAACAGCACTAATTCACTTAATATTTCTGGTGACATAATTGATCTCATATAAAATTTTATTAATAAATTATTTTATTTGTGGGCCAAATAAATAATATACTTTTTGAACTTTGTCAATTATTTTTAAAAAATTCATATATAACAATTCATATAAAAAATGCTTTATTGGACCTAATAAATAACATTTTTTTATAAATCTTGTCAATATAA
>JAOTRH010000010.1:12979713-13011372 GCA_034768845.1 Heliamphora exappendiculata | reverse complement strand
ATTACATGAAACATGCACATTATTTATTTTTTCTAATTCTCTAATTTAAATTGAGGACATCAAACATGGTCTTAAGTACACGGAAGGAACATCCTAGTTGGAATGTTTACAAAGTTAAGTTTAGCTTTTTTTTAAAATAAATTATTTAAAATAACTTATTTAGCATAATTTTTTAATTAATTTTTAATATGTTATTAGTTTTAATTTTAAGTGGTAAGGTTTGAGATAATAATATTATTTTTTTATTTTAGAGTAGATTTATTTTTTTAATTAATAATATTATAGTCATTTTATTAAGAAAATTAAAGTATTTATGCCTCGTTTTGCATCTTGGCTTTAAGTCAGACTTTTTGTTTAAAGGCACTTTAAATCAAACAAGTCAAAAATTCATTTGAGAGAGAGGTGAGTGACTTTAAATCAAAAACTTAAAGTGACTTTAAATCAAAAAGTAAATTTTTTTTGTTTAAAATTGCTAAGGTTTTAAAAAGTTATTTTTGGATAATTTTATATTCAATATAAATATTGTTTAATAGAATTTGATGAGTACATTTTAAAGATATAATTTTTATAAAAAATAGATTTATATAATAAAAGTTGTGATACTTTTTAAAAATATAAAAAAAAATTATGTAAAAAGCTAAAAGGCTAAAAACTTTTGAGTTGAAAAACGAAATTTTTTGACTTTTTAATTTTAAGCAAAAAGGCAAAAAATATGACTTTAAGTTGATTGTCAAACGAGGCCTTAAAATATGTATTTTTTTGAAAAGAAAATAACTTTAGTGAATTTTTAAGAAATGCTAAACATTGTATTTTAAAAATTAATTTTTTGACAAAAAGGAAAAAATATTAAGCTTCTATTTGAGATGTTTACAAAAATTTTATTTGTTAGAGCTTTAATTTTTTTACAAAAAAGAAAAAAAAATTAAAGTGTTTTAGATAATTTGATTAGGATTTTTTTTTCTTTTCTTAAAGTGTTTAAGATGTATTACCTTTTGTTTTAAAATTTTAGTATTTAAAATATTGGTAAAATTTTATTTTATTATTAAAAATAAAATTGACTTTTTAATTAAAGTTATTATAGATACCTTACTCCCAAAAAAAAAGGTTAGCCTATTTAGATATGTTTAAATTTTTTTAAAAAAAAAAATAAAAAAGTAATAGGCTTTTTGCATACGCTAAACACTATATATTAAAAACCATTTTTTAATAAAAAAAACTATTTTTTTAATGTTCCCAAACCTGAGCTAAGTGATTCACAATTATTTGTATTTTGAATTATTATAAATTCTCGTAAGTATGTAATTATAATAATTTTGGAACAACTTACTCCCAAGTTTCTTTAAAATTAATCCCTTAAAGATGGAGCAAGAAAGCTGAGGAGTGTCAGTTTTGGCGTGCAGTGCTGCCAGTGCACAGAAAAATTATGGGTGTCCAGAAACTATAAATCATGAACACAACTGAGAAGGTTGCCTACTTTCTCGTGAAGAATCAAAGACAAAAAATAAAAAGAAAAAAGAAAAAGGAAAAAAACCCCTCTAAAGAACGAATTTCAATGGGTTTTTACTTTTTCCCTTTTGTCATTGTTGCATAGAAGATCGAAACTAGGAAAATTCTGAGGCGGAACTTTGGCTGTTCTAGTTCTAGCAAAAGTGGTAAGCACTTAAGCAGCAGCTTGTTTTTTCTATTTCCCTTTCTTTTTCAAGTGTAATTCTTCTATGGGTTCTTTGTTAAGTGCAGAAATCTAGAAGCATCCCATTTTCTGTTTGGTGTTTTGGGTGGGGTTTTGTTGGGTTTTACTTACTTTTCCTTTTTTTTTTGGATAAAGGGTTTTACTAACTTGGGGAGTGCCTTTTTGGGTTTTGTTTTTGTATTGATTACTGGTTGATGATGAACATAGTTTGATTTCATGTGGGTTCATATAAATTTCTTTCATATACAGCCTATGATAGTCAGAGATCATGGGTCCATTTCTTTACTGATTTTTCTGAGATGATCTTTTGGGTTCCTAAGATTTCTTATTATACCTGATTTCTATGTAGGGTTTGGAACTTGAAACTTTAAAGGGCCCCTGGGGGTTTCAGAGGTGTTAATCTCTATGTTTTATATAATAAAAGAAAACAAAGAAACAGAGAGAAAAAGGGCAAGAAAGAGAAGGATAATGAAATAGAGGGAGGTGGGAGTTGTGAAGTCAGATTTCTGCTTGTGCTTGTGCTGAAGGTCTGTTGGCTTTGTCTCCTGGGCAGACTGGGTGCGCCCAGGGACCATGGGCTTTGCCGCCGACCAAGGAAACAACCACCCCTTCTTTGGCTCTCTTCCCATTCAAGTGAAAACAGAAATTTGGTGATACTCAGAGATCTAGTTCCCACCACGCCTTAGGTTTAACTTCCATTTTCTGGATATTTCGGTAGACTTTACACCACTTGATTCAAAACAGAAACCTACAACCAACTGCGAAAACTACAACTTCTCCTCAACTGGGGTTATGCTCGATCATTGGGGATGTGGTAGTTGTGGTCGCGGAGCACTTAGTCTAGGTGTGATCAGCTGAGTAGTGAGGAAGGATTTTTGGGGTGCTGGAGGAGTGGCAGAATTAGATCTTTTTGCTTGACAAGATGAAGTTCATGAAGCTTGGATCAAAACCGGATTCCTTCCAGACAGACGGAAACAATGTCAGGTGAGATCTTCAACAACCTGCTTATTTTCACCTATTTTTCCCCCTAGCTCAAAAATGAAATTTGTCATGTAATTTATCATGATGTAAACCAGTTTGTTCAGTATAAACTTAAAGTATGTTTCTTTTCATTGCTGTTATCTCATTCTGTTCCCTTTTTCTCTGTCTATTTGATGGACAGCCTAGGGCTCTTTGGGGGAAGTTTAGAAATTTGATTTTTTTCCCCTCACTTAAGATTGATCAAAACCATCTAGTAGAAGCTAAATAAGTTCAAGTTCCTTTGTCAGCTTCCACTGGTGGCTAGTAATTACTGGATTGTTAAATAAAATTAAACAGCGTATGTTTTTAGCATATTTTAGCATAAAAATAAAATATGGAGAGGAGCTGGATCCATATTTTCGCATACACTTTGGCAAGGTTTTTGTGTTTCGTTGATTGTTCATTTTTTGTTCAGCCTGGCCTTTGTTCTTGCCAACAAATGATTAGTTAGTTTTTGTACATTGATCATTTACCTGCTGTTGTTTTCTATTTTGTTTTTCCTGTTAACATTAGTGAGGCTTAGATATCATATATTGTTTCTGGTAGGTAAAAATAAAATGCTTTGATAACTTTGTTATTTCTTATGTTTGTCTGAGAAAAGGGGAACTTTCCTGCTACAATTTTTATTTTTACTTTTTTTTCATTATTTGAGTAGTCTTCAAAGATTCAAAACTTGCTGTTATTTTCAATTTGTCAATATGTACTATGATATGCTTTAGTAGTGTTAACAAAGTACCCTGATTCTTGCCAGCATCCATCACTCTGATGTGCATGTTGCGTATTTAGTATTTACTGAGACACGAGTCATTGTGGAATAGCTAATTTGTCCCAAATATCGGATGTGTATATACCAAGAAAAATTCAAAGTATTTGATATGCCTAATAGTGGATGTGAAAATGCTGATTCTCGGACTTAAAACCTGCACCACAGTACTGGGGCAGATAAGCACTTGCCAGTCCTGCCAGTATCAATGTGGGATTTCAACTAGACTTTTAAAAATACGTAGCATGTGGAGATAAATTTAATAAAAAAATTTAATAAGAGTTGGAAAAATGACAGAATTTGAAGACATTGATGAAATACCATGAGTTATAACTTGCGATTACCTGTAGATGTCTGTATAAAATGTTATTCGGTATGCAAAATAGACCTCTTGTGATTAATCGCCAGGTATTTAGCTGGGATGGTTGTTAGGGTGTAAGACAACCTGAAGTTAGTGCTTAATGTATGCATGCTAAGTTAGGTAGCCAACCTGAATTCAAGGTTTCCCAACTATAGTATATGACCTATTTATCAACACTGGGCAAGAACTACAAAAAAAAAAGAAAAAGAGCTGAGGTGCTATAGAAAGGCACAATCATATGTATTTTAGCATAGAATGGTGAAATGATGTCTATAACCACACAAATCACTAGAATGAGACTTCTGTCAAGTTAAATTGTGTAAGTGATCCTTTCTGACGTTTTATTTATAGCCATATCGCAATTTGTTCAACCCTCTGTTGTTAATTATTATTCGACCCACTGTTCGTAATGATATAGATTATTCAGGTTTGAGTTTTGTTTTTTTTCCCTCTTTTTTCTTTTGGAATGCATAACAATTAAAATGAATTCTCATACAAATTATTATTTGAAAACTCTTCAATTGAATCTTCAAATTTTGAAGCTAAAATACTTTAGATTTTGATTTTAATATCTTTCTGAATGACCTTGCTTAAATATCAAACTTTTACCCCTTGAAGAATTGAGGAGAAGATAGTACTTATTGTAAAGTCTAGATTCTCCATGAACCAACCGTGCATTATAATTTTTTCCATCTCTAAAGCTGTGTTATAATAGAATGATAAACCTTTTTTTGTTTTTTTGAAGTTTCACTGATAACGTTTAGCAACATATTCTGATTCGTAGGTATGTAGCTGCTGAGTTTGCAACTGACATTGTTATAAGCATAGGGGATGCGAAGTTTTATCTTCATAAGGTATGTTTTATACCATAGCCATGAATCCTTTGTAAACTTATTGTGTTTGGTTAGTAATTATTTTTGTCGATCAGTTTGTTTGGTACATTGGAGTTTGTGGTCAGTGAATTATTACAGAAGTACTTGAACACTTGCAATGCTTTTAACCCAGGTGTAGGGTATGAGCAGTGATAACTACTAGGATGAACTACCAAACCATATGGCATCAATTCTATAGAAGTTTATGATGTTGGACCTCCGAAACATATGCAAATGCCACTGGGCAGGGGTGGGGTACTAGAGAATATTCAAACGTTTAAATTAGTTAATCTATTTTTAAGACGTCGTCATTGTTCCTCACAGTTAGGTTGTGTTTGGTTCACTGGTATATAGGCTGTAATGGAACGGTCATTCCATTGGAATGCCCATTCTCATGTTTGGTACGCTAAAAGGAAATGGAAAGTACATTTCAAAACAAATCGCCAGTTACCAATTCACAGGAATCAACATTCTGGTTTGGGGCTACATAACGGCCATTTCATTCCTTCACTTTTTCTGTCGAGACGAAAACATTCTCCAATATTTCACCATAAACAGACCCATTTCACAAACCATATTCCAAAAACTGTTATTCCCTAGTATCTATAATACAAATCACAAGGGTGTTAATGCTGATTGGTGCCCTATGTGACTCTCTCTCTCTCTCTCTCTCTTCATTTGTAATTTAAGTTTTTTTACACTTTTAATTTTAAATTCGACATTTCTTCTTTTTTTTATTTCAAATTCAAAATTTCTTTTTATCATTGATTAAATATATATTTTTAATATATATGCAAATCACCTATTTTGTTACTTTTAGTTTAAATTAAATGTATGCTTAATGAAAATATTTTGAATATCTACCTTAATAATTAAAAATGTTATTTCTTATTTAAATTAATTTTATAATTAAATTATATTCAAAGTGCTTTTAGACACGGGTAATTACTAGTATATGTATATATATGTATATGGTGATCAAGTTACGAGTCTTATGAAACATTTTCAAAAAGTTATAATTTTTACAAAATGATTTGTCGTTTGATGACTTCATTATTATGATGAATTATGTATTTCAAATGTGGAGGAAAAAACAATGGATACAATTCCTAAATTGATTCAATTAGCAATGATTAATTTAAAAGCAAAAAAGAATGCCTCGCTTTTCATTCTTAGAATAATTCATGCATATCACCAAACATTGAAATGGGATGAATTATTTTTACCTCATTCCATTCCAAGCCCATTCCAACCTCCATTTCATTCCTCTACGATTTCATTCCCACGAACAGCACTAGACTCTACAAGGATTGTTTATATGGGCTGATGCCAATAGTATGAGCTTGCTCAGCTTGTCATGAACTGAATCTGTGCTACTGTGCTGATGAGCTCATAGAGCAATAGAATCAACCTAACATGCACTCATTGTTTGCACTTAAAATATATAGATTCCAAATAATTTCCAATACATAATGTAACAGTAACACATGATTAGAAATCTTAAATATGGTCGCTAGCCATTTAATTATTAGTTTGTAACTTACAAGTTACAACTAATCAGTACGCGGCATGACAAAATTGTATGGAACAACAGTTACCATTTTGTCGGAAGTATTGGAAGATTCTAAAGCTAAGTAAAAGTTATAAATTGAAGTTGAGCCCAGCTAAAACCAAGTTGAGCTGAACTCTATTGAAACCACAAGTAGAAAGCTTGAGCAAAGGTTGGAGAACCCATCTCGGATCTTCTCATTTTGTATCTCTAGTCAGAACATTTCAATCCATAGTTATAACATTTATCGTATAAACTGATGAACTGAAAAAAATGATTCCGCAGTTTCCTCTTTTGTCCAAGAGTGCCCGCTTGCAGAAGTTAGTTGCATCCGCAGATGAGGGAAATGGTGATGAAATTGACATTCATGACATTCCTGGTGGACCTGTTGCTTTCGAAATATGTGCCAAGTTCTGTTATGGGATGACTGTCACCCTCAATGCTTACAATGTCGTGGCAACTCGTTGTGCGGCCGAGTACCTGGGAATGCATGAGACAATTGAAAAGGGGAACCTCATCTTCAAGGTCGATGTTTTCCTAAACTCTAGCATTTTCCGCAGCTGGAAGGATTCTATTATTGTTGTTCAGACTACCAGATCTCTGTTCCCTTGGTCCGAGGAACTGAAGTTGGTAGGTCACTGCATTGATGCTATAGCTTCCAAGGCCTCCGTTGATATTTCCAAGGTGGATTGGTCGTATACTTACAACAAGAAAAAACTCCCAGAGGAAAATGAGAATGATCCTTACTGTAATGGTGTCAGAAACCGGATGGTTCCCAAGGATTGGTGGGTTGAGGATTTGTGTGAGCTGGAAGTGGATTTATACAAGCGGGTCATAACTAACATAAAAAATAGAGGGATAATTTCTGGAACAGTCGTTGGAGAAGCCTTGAAAGCATATGCTCTCAGATGGTTGCCAGGATTCAGAAAAGCGGTGATTCAATTTGGCAATGTGTTGAAGACTCGATTAATAGTGGACGTGATCGTGTCGCTATTGCCTGCGGAGAAAGGCAGCGTCTCTTGTAGTTTTTTGCTCAAGTTGTTAAAAGCTTCTATTCTGGTGGAATTAGGGGAAATGGTAAAGCGCAATCTCATGAGGAGAATAGGATGGCAGTTGGAGGAGGCTTCTGTGAGTGATCTTCTAATACCATCCCCAGAAGTTGAAACTATGATATATGATGTTGAGACTCTGCATAAAATACTAGAGGAGTTCCTGATGCAAGATCAGAATGCAGAAATTCAATTAGTAGAGGGCCATGAGATTCAGGAGATTAGAAGGGTAGGGATATTGACAGAAGCTTCGAAGCTTATGGTGGCGAAGCTGGTTGATGGCTACCTTGCTGAGATTGCAAAGGATCCTAACCTGCCTCTATCGGCATTTGTTGATCTTGCTGAAATGGTGTGTGGTTTCTCTCGACCTGCTCATGATGGCCTTTATCGGGCCATTGACATGTACCTAAAGGCAAGTGCTTTCCCTAAGCTTTTAATCTATGCTCCCATTATAAGAATATATTTAGTTCGTCTTTGGTTGTCCTTTCTTTCTTTCTTTTTTGTGTGTGTGGGTGTGCCTGTGTTTTTGTAGGTCCTTTGGTGCTGGGACACGTAACAGACCACTCAAAAATTGAGAAATAAGCTCCTTTTTTTTAGTTTATGAAAATATAAAACTATATAATGATTGATGATTATGGGAATCAGCCTCTTCACAAAAAAAGAAAGGGGCAGGTGATAAAATTATCGATTAAACCAGTCGAAGTAGTTTAGAACTAAGTTACTTGAAACACAGATTCGGAATGATACGAAAATGGGAATGGAAATGTGGAACATCACTTGTTCTAAATTGTGGTACAATAGAGGTAGGTTTCTATAAAAAGTTAAAATGTACTTTCTCTAGAAGATAAACTTCACAAAAAATATAGTATTATTTTTAAAATTATTAATGTAGAACACATTTATGAAAGCATTATAACCAGTTTTTTTTTCCATATTGTCTTGCCGAAGCTTTGCTTTCTTTTTAGTTTATTACATTTATTTTTTTTCTTATACATGAAATATTAAGGAAATAAATACCAAAGATTTGGAGGAACACTTTGAAACGCTAAATTAACCGTTTTGGACGAAGGAGTATCATGTTTCGGAATGTGGATTCCAAAACGTAAATTGCTAGGATATTAGTGTTTTTTGTTAACAAAAGCTTAGAAAACAACATTTTTTAACAGTAGCAGGTTTAAAGACAGGAACCTCCCTCCAGACACATTGTTTCAACGTTAGGATTCATATGTGGTTTGAGTTGGAACGGTGGCTATTTCCACCAATTCTTAATTTCATCGGTGGTGTTTTTTTTCTGCAGGAGCATCCCGAAATTAGCAAGAGCGAGAGAAAGAGGATATGCAAGCTGATGGACTGCAAGAAGCTATCCGTAGATGCATGTGTGCACGCAGTGCAAAACGAGAGGCTGCCATTGCGTGTAGTTGTGCAGGTCCTCTTTTTTGAGCAGGTCAGGAAAGCTGCCTCGTCAGGGAGCACCACTCCCGACCTTCCTAAAGGCATAAAAAATTTAAACAGCGGTTCCCATGGGAGCACGAGGTCAGCAACAAGTAACACGGACGAGGTCTGGGATGCAGTGGCCACAGCTGAGGAGCTCAAGGCTTTGAAAGCCGAGGTGGCTGCTTTAAGGCTGGGAAGTGACAGAAATGTTGCAAACTTTGGAAGTAATGCTGAGAAGGCCTCCATTAGTAAAACAAAGAGGTTGCTCGTGTCGAAGAAGATCTTTTCAAAGATCTGGTCAGGCAAGGTTGGCAAAGGCGAGAATAGCGGCTCTGATTCGTCGGAGAGTCACGACTCTGCCAACCCACAAGATGCTAAATCCACACCTTCAGGAAACTGGAGGTATTCAGTCTCTTAGTAGAAAACATGTTGAAGAATATGATTTCAGGTGGGATTTTTTTGGTTTTATTTGTTTCCCTTTGTTTATTTTGTAGTGACTTTTCATCGGCAAGTGTAGATGTGGTGATATAACAAATAGTTTGGAAGACGAGTTTGAACTGACTTGTGCTGGGAAATTTAGATACCTTGACAAAAGATACTTGAGCTTTTACCAGGGAATCTTTCTATTTGCTTGGTTATGCTGGCAATGTCGCGTGTTTGTCGCTAATGTTTTTTTCCCTCTTAAAAAATTGAATGTTTAGACATGAAACGAAGTTTCACATCGCTTGAGTACAAAAATAATGTACAATATATAAGCGTAAATGTAATCTCACCTCAATATTTAGCTTTTAAAGTTGAGTTCCATTCCAAATTGTGTAATATAGACATGAATTATCATATTTGTCTTGACATGGGAATTCTTGGATAGTTTTATTTGAAGCTCAAATGGTGTCAGCAAAACTCCGCTTTGCTCCGGACATACCAAGCATAAAGTAAGTATTGAAGGTTGGAACCTTGAACCAGGCAAGAATGTAGTACCGAATACAAGTGAAGTAATGGAGATTGAAGAGGACACTCACTAAAAGGGAATATGTAATTAATTGGTTAAAAATTTGTATTTTGTTTTTATATTTAGACTCAAAACTATTTTTTAATTAAAAATTTTTATTTATTTATTTTACTTAAAATTTTAATTTAAAATTGAGTTGTCAAACGACTCCCAAAGTTATATGTCAATCATGATATCGTAAATAAATTTTAAGGAGTAAAAAGGAAAGATAATATAAAAAAGATAAGATAAAAAGATAATAAAGTGAAACTATTTCTTTATTTCTTTATTTTTTATTTTCTTATCAGTTTTCTGTATCTTAGTTCAAAGCAAGCTGGCTTGGCCTTGTTATAGAGTTTGGGTCAGTTTTGTACAAAAATCATAGTTCTTGTTGGTCCTTAAGATTGATTTCAAATATTTTATAATTCGAACAATTCAATTCATCTCTTGTATTTGTTAAGTAAATTATTTATACACAAAAAACGAGTTTATTCAATTAATAGCCACATAATTCAATTATACTTGTCTTAAAAAACAGTGAATATAATTTTGAAAATACTAAATATGTGCTAATATAATAAGATCAAATGCATATAAATATATATATATATTGTATGAATAATTTATTGAATAAACACTAACATCCTAATGTACCTCGAGACAGAGTCAAAACTAAGAGTGCAAATGAATCGAGTTCTTGATGAATAGTCCAAGCTCAGCTCAATTAAAACTTATTAGAGATTGATTCGTTTAATAAACAAGTAGTTCATAATTCATTAACTCAAAATTAGGCTCGTATAAGCTTGACCCGACTTGAATAAACTTCTAAATAATTTGTTTATTAGATATAAGCTCGTTAAACTAATTTAAGAGCGTGTATAAATATTTCTACAAAATCTAAGAAATTTAATCTATTAAATTTGTTCTTTAAAAAAAGGAAAAAGAACTCGAATATAAGGTAAACTTTGAGCTCAATCTCGACCTCGAGTTGGCTCGTTTAGGTTATTTGTGCCTATATTGAGTTGAGCTCAAACATGATCATTTTTACATAGGCAGAACTCAAATGTCATATAAATTTTTAAAGTTCATTCTTTAGGACCCTACCGAAATTCATTGTTACCAACTCTAACTTGCCAATTCTATCCGATTGTAGACTCCTTTCAAATTGAAACTAATTTCATGAATCCAAAAAGACTCGTATTTTTAAATAATGATACTATGGTGATAAAATTATTTTATCAAATCTATTCCATGCACCTAAAGTTTTGTATTTTTTTTACCGACATTTGCATATGATAGTTGTAAGGAATATAAATTCTACACCATCCAGTTAAGGTCTCTCAACTCCCCTTATAAGGTAAATTCTACTCTCAATTTTCTAAGAGGTTTTTTTTTAAGTGAAGAACATTGTGTATGCCCCGCGACAAAAATTAAATAATATCTTAATACAGACTATGACAGAAGAAAAGTCTCCTTGTGCCATTGTTGTACCAAATAATATGTTATATGAAACATTTTATATTGAACAAAAATGAGTAAACATAAGAAAATCAAGTGGGAGAGGGCTTTTGCCAAAAGTGATAAAAGAATTGCTCGTATGTTCACATCATAGCTCATATAAGAACCAAGGGAATCGTACCTAAATACTGTTACAAAATGACCAAAAATACTATGCATAAACACGCCAAAGGGTAAAATTAAAAAGTATGGGAGGTGTGACGGTGGCATAAAAGGGAGACGAGGGGGTGTGGTTGGTGGTTGGTGGCGGGCCTGGCGACGGCGGGTGGTGGCCGAGTGGGTTAGAATTAGGGTATGTTTGGATTAAAGGATAAAGAGGGTACTAAATTGGACTAAAAAATATGGAACCAACTATTTTAATTTTTGTCTTTTGAGATAAATAATTACGTGTTTACATCGCGGGAATAAGATTAATTGTTCGATAGATGAGAGAAATTATACTAGATCTTCCTCGGTATTATTAGTGTTAGGTTTCAAATTATTATTATTTATTTAAACAGTAAAAATAATTTTATAACTCTTATCTTATTGTTCATCTCACCTTAAGCAAATGTGTATCAAATTTCCACAGTACATAATTAATTCCGTAATTTACAAAATAAAGTGAATAATTTAATAAAAATGTTCATTGAAACAAATAAAGAAAAGAAAAAAAAGAATAAATAAGGGGAATGGCACTTTATTTTTATTATAACAACGAAATATAATAAAAATAAAATAAATACAAAAAATATAAAGATAATAAAGAGAAAAGAAAGCGTCGTAAATAAAAATGAGAGGGGCAATATAGGTACTGATGAGAGATGAAAAACTATAGTGGTGAAAGAATAATTCTTATACACACGTACACATGCATGATGTATGTTTGGCTGATCTTTTTGGGCTGGTTTTTAATTTTATGTTACAAATATCAGTAATAAATTATAATTTTTATTATAATTTATAATTATTTTTTTTTTCTATTTTTACTATAAATTCACGTTCATACTGGGCACTAAAAGATAAAGAGAGCCAATTCAAAATTTAACCCTACTAATCAAATATCGAACAACCCAAACAAGTCGTGAGGATAATCAAGGAGTTTGATCTTCCATTTCAAGGAACAATCACATTCGTCAGGCCATCTCGATTAGATAATCAGGCGTCATCTCTAACAATTTTTGTCAATAGTGTTATTAATAATTTGAATTTTATTAATTTTATAGTATATGATTATATCTATCGATTGCATATTTTTAATGAATTTAATTAAGTAATTTGAATTTCTAGAATTATTTTGAAAAAAATAATGATACTATCATTTTAATAAAAAGATATATAAATACATATATTTTTATAATTAACTCCGACGAGATTTTATATATTATAAGCGTTTTTAGATAACCTCGTTATTATTAAATACATCCTTCTTAATATATATAACTAAGCAATTATTGATAAAATTTACCAAATAAGTAATTGAAAAAAATGACATGTGAGATTTTGTACAAACTTTAATAATAATATTTGAACTAAAAAGGTAGAAAATAAAAAAAATAAAAGGTTGGTGCCGTGAAATTTTTTTTTATTATTTTGTTTCTAAACGTTAAAAGAGTAATTAATTTGAATATACAAATCTTGAAAGGTTATGCATAGCGTGCTAAGAAACAAATTATGTCCATTTAAAATTTTTATTTACCTTTTTACTTGATTATTTTTCAATTATAGAATGGTGTCAACTTACATAATTTAATAAATTTTAAAAATTATACCTAATAAATTTTTTTTTTTTTATTTCATTGGTTTCAACTCACACCACAGTCGTAGCTGTAGCTGTAGCGTCACCTATGGGTGTCATCATCGTTCCTCTTGGTCCGTTGACCAGTGAAACCTTGGTGTCCCTCGTAGCATCGATATTTGAACAGAATTGGTCTTGATCAGACTAATGTTGTGTGTCTAACTAGCAAGGGCAAGTAGGCTCATGAGGCGATTAAAGTGGGTATAGATCTAACGATTTTCATACGTTATATTTGTCACGTGGGATGAAAATCAAGTAAAAAGTGTAACAGAGAGAATTTAGGTATTGTTATCTTTATTATTTTTCTCTCTACCACTTCGTTGGCTATTACTCTACTAATAAACTGACTTGACTGTCCTAGGAAATTTTGTTGGTAGATCGATTTTATATCACCTTTTAATTTGAATTAAACGAGTTATTTATATTAGATTATTGGAGACCGATGCCTATCCTAGTGATTTTTGTTTATTATTTCAGGTAAGATTCACGACTCTTGAGGACAATAAATAAAAAAAAACATTATTAACTCACAATTTTTATATATGTTATAATTTTAAAACTATTAATTTTAATAATATCAAACATCCACCTAAATTACAACAAAATATTTGAAAAAGCTCTTTTTGTGTTGTCGTGGTTATCACTGCAAGTGGAATAATTATTCATTACCCTCAAAATTTTGTGTGATAAGTTTACGTGCTACTTCTATCTAATATGATACAATAAATTTTACGATAGAGATATAATAATTTATCTTTATTAGACGATTAAAAAACAAAATATGCCCTATATTATGTAATTTAGGGTTATTTATTTACTTAGAATATTATATAGTAAGCCAAGATTATTTAATAATTTTCTTGCAAGTGCGGGTGCAAAAGAAAGTAGCAGCACAAGGAATCCTAAGGTGGAGGGTCCGCCGGTTCGCGGAGACACGGAGCCGCTCTCCGCCACACACTTTGGAACCCCCTCAAAACCCGTGCACAACTTCTTTTTTTTTTTCCCCCAAAATTACAAATTATTTTATTTTAATACATTAAAAATTCTTCTACCTCAAAACCTTGTGTACGTCATGCTTTAAATGAATCTATATTAGTTATTTTAAATTACAAGTAAAATTTATACTATTATAAAAGAAATTTAAATATTTGATTTCTTAAACCCAACTAAACATTTGGGTCTCGTTTGATTTCGTTTTCAAAACTCAATTTTCGGAGCAATTTGAGTTCAAAATTTTAAAATATGCATTTGGTAGAATTTTTTAGAAAAAATTCTCAAAAAATCAAGTGCAGAGAGTTAAAAAACCGGGCTGAAATTGAGAACTACAAAAACATGTTTTCAAAATTTTTGAGCTCGCCTCCCATGTTAGGGTTTCAAGTTTCGCCGCCGCTGCCGCTGCCGCCACCATCGAGTCTTGCAGCCGCCACCATCGCCGTCGTTGTCAAGTCTCGCCGTCGTCATCCTATCGCCGTCGTTGTCAAGTCTCGTCGTCGTCATCCTATCGCCGTCGTCATCATCGTCCTAACGTGGGTTACTCAACGTCGTTCTGTTCGTAGATCGCGCGTTGGGCCTGAATCGCTCGTCATTGGCGTCGTCTTGTGACCGTTGGTGCTCTGTCAACTCGCATCGCAAATCATCGTTCCCATCGAGCATCCACCATCGTCGCCGGCCTATCATCGTCGTCGCCAAGCTATCGTTGTCACCGAGCTATCGTCGTCGCCGAGAAGCCTATTGATACTCGTCGCCATCGTCGCGATGCATTTTTTTGACAAAATCAAATACAGATCGTCGTTGTTGTCGGCATCGGCATCGCGAATAGGTTTTCTGATACTCGTTGGCGGTGGTGCCAGTTTTGGTTCATTTCAAGTGGGTCGTCGACATTAGGGTTAGGGTTAGGATTATGATTTTTAAAAATAGTATACCAAATACAATTTCTCTTTTCAAATTTATTTTTTAAGAATAATTTTAAATTACAATTTTAAAAAATACAACCAAATGGACCCTTAGTTTTTCAAATATCATCTATAGTAGTTTGAATTTTAAAATTTAAATATGATTTTCATAATTACCCTCTCTCTCTTCTCTCAAACAAAAATAAAAAGTTATGGCGTACTCTCTCTCTCTCACACGGTTGTAGATAAAAGTAAATAAAATAAAATAAAATAAATTTTAGTATATTAATTTATTATTTTTATATTTTTTAAATTTCACACTCATTACGTGTGAAATTTAACGAGTGTCCAGACCACTAATTATAACTAAGTAAACTTAACGAGTGTCCAGTGTTAATGATTTTTCCTAGGTGCAACCTCACGCTTTACTCCATATTTTATGATTAATTAATCAAAAATTTGAATCATTAAATGCTATTATTTATGTAATATTCTCATCTAATTAATATAATAAAAAAATATTTTAAATTAAAAAAATAATAGCCTACTTCCTATGGAAAGCTAAAAGACAGACAACGTACCTCAATCAGTATAGAATAATTATTTAGTAATTTTGGAGTATCACATGCCAATTTTACGTAATATTTTCATCTAATATTGTAGTATTTTTTTTATATGATATCTCACTTTTATTTGGTGATTAAAAAACAAAAAATAACTCATATAGTGTAAATTGTAATTATTTATTGGCCGAGAGTACCATCAGCTATATAATAATCTAAGAGTACTTAATAATTTGTCATTAGGAGTCAAACTTTTTATTTATAAAAAATAAGTAAACTTGTATTTGGACTAATTTTTTTTGTGATTTTTTTTTGTTTTTAGTAAAAATTTTTAGTATTAGTCTAAATGAGTATACTTTTAGATTTTTCCTGTAATAAAAAAACAAAAAAGTAAATTTTTTTTTTTTTATCAAAACTTAAAAAAGTTCGGAGGAAAAAAATTTACTTAGCAGGCATTTTGGCTTTTTTTTAAAAAAAATTTGTCTTCAGTGAATTTTGTTAAAAATGTGGCATAAGGGGCATATTTTTTAGAATTCTATCGTCACAAAAAAAATTAGAAAAATAAAAAATTTAAATTAGAATATAAACAAAATAAAAAAAAAGTCACAAAACTTTTTAATCCAAAATAGAATAAAGAATGAAGAAAATAAAAACTCCGGCAAGGTAACCTATGCAATACTCCCGCATGTACTTAATACTTTTACTTATTCTATATATTTCTTCCCTACCAGTGCTCCTCCAACATCTCTATAGTTTGTCCAACTTCATTTATTTTCTTGTGCTACAGAAGGAAGAAAATAAAAACCCCTCCGTTTTGGATCAAAACTGAAATCGAGAGACATAAAATAAAGAAAAAAAAAATCGTTGAAGATGAGTTGCAATGGCTGTCGAGTTCTTCGAAAGGGTTGCAATGAGAATTGCATACTGAGACAGTCACTTCGGGGTATTGACAACCCTCAAGCTCAGGCCAACGCCACCCTCTTCGTCGCTAAGTTCTTCGGCCGCGCCGCCCTCATGTCCTTCCTCTCCGCCGTCCCCGACTCCCAACAACCTGGTAATTTCCTCCGCTCCTAATCTCTCCACACCTATCTATATTTGCATGTGTGTGATCGGTGATATAGTTATATATTAATCTATTATCGGATATTGAATAAGATTAGTCGATACACTGATGATTAATCGGTATTAGAGATTCAAGATTTTATGTAACGGTCATATTCAAACCCTTGGTTATGATGATGAGGCGTTGGTTTGTATACAGATCTGTTTCAGTCTCTGTTGTTTGAAGCCTGTGGACGAACTGTGAATCCGGTGAACGGAGCCGTGGGACTGCTATCGACGGGAAACTGGCACGTTTGCCATTCGGCGGTGGAGACGGTTCTCCAAGGCGGCGTCTTACGTGCGATTCCGGAATTTTCCGGCGAAGCTTCGGCGGACGAATTTGACGACCGCTCGTATACTACAAGCATCGACTTCTTCGGATCCCTAGATCTGCAATCGGCTCGTGAAGTGAAGCATTTTCATGAATTAATGGCAAGACCACAGCCGACCACCGGTGTCGAGCTGTGCCTTGCGCAGATATTCCCGGAGTTGATGATGACGACCAGCGAGAGAGTGAATCGCCGGCCGGATAAGCAGCGGGCGGAGACTCCGACGGTGAACTCGGAGGAATCGGAAACGACGACGTTGGGGAGTGGTTCAACCTACCATCAAACCCTAGGAGGACGAAGCGAAACAAAGCTTTTGAGATTGTTCTTTTAGTGTGGTGGTAAGTTGACCGGCTACCGGATTCCATGTTCACCACACAGCACGGTTTCTTTGTACTTTAGGTCTTCCCGGTAAAAAAAAATAACCGGCGAGTTTTGGCGTTCGGTGGTTTTCCGGAAGCATTTTTTGTTTCTCTTCTTGTTTATGCGGAGAGAGAGAGAAACATGAGAGTTACCGTTTCCCCTTACTTTTTTTTTTCAAAAAATAATAAAAATTAAATAAGACTAAAATTCTTACTACTCAAAATTTATTGTCAATAAATTTTTGAATAGTTAGAATCTTAGTTTTTGTCGCTAATTTCGTCACGTCCTTATTCAATTTCGACCTCTTTAATTCGAAATAACAAATAAGCCATAAGTGTATCACCTTTACATTGGCTAATTTGGTCACGTTCTTATTCAATTTCGACCTCTTTAATTCGAAATAACAAATAAGCCATAAGTGTATCACCTTTACATTGGCCCTGTTTAAAAATTTTGCTTATTTGCTTATTTATTTATTAGTAAATAAACTAATTTACTAATAAGCCACTTTATTTGGATAAATTTGCTTATTTATTTATTTAATTATTTAATTATTCATACGAGCTTATTTACTTAATTGCTTATTTGGCTACCCAAACGAGTTTATTTGTAAATTTACTTATTTATTTTTGACTTATTTAGCTATCCAAACAACGTGACTTATTTTTAATTTATAAGCCAACAAACAAATAAGTAACTTTGCCCAAATGTGACCATTAATTAATACCTTTCATTATAGTGTAAGTACTTACTATAAGGTGTTTATCGTAGAGAAAATAGTTTAACTTATAAATTACAGTTATATATTATGATTGTAATTTTAAGTAGAATTAAATGTTTAGTATAAGTTTTAACCTTATAATTTAAAATGGTAAAATTTATATTTATTAATTTAGAATCAGAAACAATGAGTATTTTTATTTGTTTTTTAATTTTATTTGCTAAACTGTAAATTAAAATTGATAATTTAGGCAAAAATAAACACCTCAATAATATTTTCTACGGCAAATGGAAATGGACTATTTAGGTTTCTAAATTCTAATAAAGAAAATGCATTGTACACAAATTTTTAATTACAAAAATTTAATTATAGTCATTTATTTATATTAAAGTTTTAATAGAATCCAGTATAAATAAATAACTAAAGAATAAAGATCTAATTTTTATAATTAGTATATAATTAAAAGAATGAATAAGTAATATTAGTGTTATGATAAAAGTTAATGCGGGGACCACTCAGATGCTTTTCTAACTGCTGTGAGTAGCTGCATATGCATCGGATGTGGACCTCTTTCCCCATCGCTTTGGCATCTCACCAAAAAAGCTATAAATGAACTATATAAGGCCATGTTTGGACTTAAAATTATTAAGAGAATGAGATTATTTAAAAATACTTCGTATATATTATTATTTAGCAATTATTTGGAGAGAGTTAAAAAAACCACTCAATCAACTTAACACCGAGGGCTATTCTAATCTCATGGGAGGGATGGATTGCATGGTTACTCTAAAAATTATTTTGAGAATTTTTGTATATAAAAATATTTAATTTTACTAAAATTATGTCAAACTAAACAACGTACTATTTATTCTTAATTATTATACTCTCAACCAAACATCATTTGATACAAAAAATACTATACTAATAATTCAATTCATAATTATTTAGGCACGAATAATTTGAATATACTAATCATTCCACAAAAATAATTTTTCAACCAAACCAACTCCAAATGTGTTGTGAAATAGCATGGATCACTTTTATGAAAAATCATGTTTCTTTATTGTAATTTATTAAAAATTATTGTATATATTTTAAAGTATTTTTTATATCTTTAAAAATTATTCAACGACTTTTAACGCATTAAAATATAAAAAGGTAAATTATACTTATCACCCCTCTAGTTTATGATAAAAACAAAAATTTTCAATGTAGTTTCTTAAATGTCACTAGCATTTTTTCAAGTTTAATTTTTACATCAAATTAATCCAATCGTTAAATTTTTTGCTCTGCTGTGTCTTGTTTGACGTATTTTTTGAATAAATTTTTATGATACAATTCGTTTATTATGTAGAACTCGTCGAGTTTGTTCAACATGTAAAATTTGATATTCATACCTATAACTAAGTAATTAAGTAATATTTGGTTAACAATATTTTTTAAAATTGTAATATTTATTTATTTATTTATAAAATAATATTAAGGGACTCTATTCAATCACTTAACTACAGATATCGGATGAATCTGAATTTTTACATAATAAATAAACTCGAAAAGTTCTACGTAATGAACGGATTTGATCATAAAAATTTGTATGATAAATGCACCGAATAAGGCGCAGCTAAACGAAAATTTAACGGTTGGATCAATTTGATGCAAAAATTAAATCTGATGGGAGGTTAGTGACATTTCAAAAACCAAAGGAGATGTCAATGTAATTTACCCAATATAAAAACATATAATTTTCTGCTGAGTTTATATTTTATATTCTACGAATTTACATAATTATGATTTTTTTTTACATGTATTAAGATTGAGTTAGAATCGTGAATCGATAAGAAACCCAATACGTATAAGGTTTTATAATTATATGACAGCTAGAATTTTTTGAATTTGCATATAAAAATGAATTTTATAATTTTAGAAATTTTTAACAAGTTAAATTAAAAGAATAAAGATGTAGGAAGAGCTTAAAAAATACTAGGGGGCCGAGGTGACTTTTGGGTGAGGAAACGAGATTTGTTTCAAGCATTGAATTGTAACAGTTGAATTTTAGGATATTTTTAATTTCATGATTGTACATTCTATGTTTATAGTGAATTATCTCTCTTATTCGTGAATACAGACAGGTTGTGCTAAATTACGTAAATCTTGATGTAATTTTTCTCTTAGGTGTGCATTGTTTTCTTCTGTTTGCTTTCGGAATTTGGTAATTCAATTCTACACAGAATTTGTGATAGTAAGGAGTAATTATTCGGTAGCCTTAGAGCACCATAACATTACTTACGCGGTGTCCCATCAAATTATATAGTAAAAAATATAATATAGATCCACATTTATTAGATAGATAGAAAACAAAAAAAACTTACTTAGTATTTATTGTATATTCTTATTTGTGTAAAACACCATTTAAACAATAGTATTAGTTTTTTATGGTCTTGTTTGATAAGAATTTTACACCTATAAACTAGTTTAGTAAAAATGTGACCTTATTAAGCTAATGTTTGTTTTGCTAGCCATGGATTAGCAAAGCTGATGGACTAGTAATCCACCAAATTGGGTGGACTATGAAACCTCTTTTGTGCAAGGTTTGGTAGTCCAAGGCATCTATTTAAAAAAATTCGGACAAAAATACCCTTCTTGTTCTAACAGAATGCTCGTCGTAGCTCAAGGTTGAGTCTCGCCGACGCATCTGGACTCTCTCCTAGGGAACCTAGCCTCTCCTGCTTAACCTCACCTTCATATCAATCCAAGTCTTTTGCATCACTGATGGTGTTAATCAGGAAGTTTAAGAAGGTTAACTAATAAGAATTTGGGCTTGGTAGATCAAGATGAAACTTTCTTATTTTAGATGAATTTGGCCTCTCCGGCGAGCAAAGCTTTGAGTTGTTGGTGCCGGATTTGGACATTTCGGCGATCTTGTCGGATCTGGTAGAAGCACAGGTTGATGGTGAGGCGGGTGAAGGAGGATGACCAAAGCTGAGATGGGTGGAGGTATTGGTCAGCGACGAGGAATAACCGGTAGTGAGGGAGGATGACCAAGGTACCGGCAAAAGGTAGGGCACCGGTGACGACGAAGGAGGGAGAGAGAGAGAGAGAGAGAGAGAGAGAAATGAGTATTTTATTTTTAATTAAAAATAAAGAACATAAAATACATTTTTTTAGTTTTTTACTACATAAATTTTATTTATTTATAACATAAATTTATTTATTTATTTGAATAACATAAAATATTTATTTATTTATTTAAGAAACGAAAAAATTATTTTATTGTTTATTTAATATAAGAGTAATATTAAAAATTATTCAATTTAATTATATTTTACATTATCTAATTCTACTAAAATTAAACATGAATTTGTTTAGTCTGTTACCTAATTTTATTCAAATTAAACACAAAAAAACAAAATTTATTTCATTACTAATTTATACACTAATACTATGTCACTATTAATTCACTTAATTTACATCAATTATCAAACAAAGCTTAAGAGTACTTAATAATTTTCCAATTGCAAGTGTAAGAGAACAAATGTTCTAAAAATCATATATATCATTTTGAATACATTGAAATCCCTTTTATATGTTTGAAGATTTATGTTTCAAAATTTTTGCACAATTCATCCGAAGAAAGGAGATACTTTTTATAAATAAATAATGTGTGTTATTCTAATAAATATATAGGGGCAAATTTGTCATTTACATTGAAAATTACTATTCTAATGAATTAGACTCTGTTTGACCTAATTTTTTTTTAAAAAAAATTTGCTTAAAAATTTCTTAAAAATTCTATTTGTTCGGCATTCCATTATAACAAATTGACTTTTTTCACTTCTTTCTATATCTATTTTTTTTATAAAAAATAAAAATAAAAATAAAAAAACCAAAAAACCTAAAAATCTATAAAAAAAAAAAGCTCATTCATCTTTAATGCATTAACATTGAAACATGCCATTTTTTTTTTTAATAAAAAATCCCAACTCAAATATAGGGAAGCTAAAAAGTGCAAAGTGCAAAGTGCGTGTCCAATTGGTTGTGCTTCTGCCAAGAAAGATGAAAAAAAGAGAGTCACGAGGCGCCCTAGTTTCTTGACTTCTGTGTTTCTGTTTGAATACGGCGGCTTTTGCAGAACAAGGCGGCTGTTTCGTCTCCCAAAAACGGATTAGGGTTTGGTCGATCTGAGATTTTCTCTTCTAAAATTTATAAGTTCTTTAATGTTTTAATGTATAAGAAATCGTTGGGTCCAGTTACAATTTTAAAATATGAGAATTTTAAGATACTAAATGAGTCGGTCCAAATACATATGGTCAGGTTCGACTTATAATTCAAATTTAAGCTCAGCAAGTTAAAAGACCAAGCTAACGAGAAAACTCGCCATAAAATCCTAATGTTCGGCAAGATTAATCTTCTAACTTTGGACAGTGCAATGATTATAGGCATAATCGAGGTCAGATGACATTTATAATGATGGGACAATCGAGCTTAAAACATTAATAGCAATGACATATTTGTACGCCTCTACATTAATGACAATTGATGTTTCCTGAAATAATTTAACAACTCACCTCCTCATAAGAAAGAGCCTCAGGCAGACCACAAAAAGAAAAAGACAATTCCTGTCAAGACAAAACCTGAAAGATTGTCACTTTTCTGCCAAAGTCTACACAAAGACTATTGTAAATACCGAACTCAGACTACAAGAAGTAGATATACAATACTTTACTTATCGATACTCTGTCAAAATCTATCCATAACTATCTTCTTCGACTTACAATACTCTAATTTAAGTATCGGAAGGACTTTTCAGTCAAAACTCACCGGATAGTCTCACCATGTTCTCTTGTGCAAGAAATATCAAGTTGACGAGTTTGACAACTTGAATCTAATTCTTTTCGTCCTATCTCACTCTTACAGATTCACCACCGTGCAGATACATTTAATAATTTTTATACTTTTGTAATTCAAACAATTTATTTGTAATATTGACTAAATAAATCAGTTATACAAAACTCAAATTATCAAAAAGTTATAATCATGTAATCAGATTTATTTTATTTTTACTATTTTTGAAATTATATTTATTAAAATAAATGAGATTTAATCACATATTTATTATTGCTACATCAATATAATTTTTTATATATTATTTATTTAATAAATATTATAAATAACAAATAATTCAGATCATGACGAATATTTTTAACGCCATTAAAAAAGCTTGGAGTGTAAATTGTGCCTTAAGCTTAAAGTTGTTATGGGCGCACCTGGTGCCAATTGACCGAGTAATTATTTGTTAGTCTTGGAGCATTATATCAATCAATTTTGTTCATCAAAATGTTTAAAATTTAATTTTTTATTTTTTTAACTTAAAATCAAAAAAATGAAAAAATCCCGTTTGAAAACTCAAAACCTTTTAACCTTTTAGTCTTTTTACTTTGTTACGTAACATAATTTTATATATTTTTTAAAATATCATAACTTTTATTATACACATTTCTTTTTATAAAAATTATACTTTTAAAATGGACTTTCAGTCAAATATCTAAAAAAATAAGTTTTAACGGAAAAAGTCTATCAATAAAATTTTTAACGTGCGAGATACAATCGCTTACAATACAGATAAATTTAATACAAATAGATAAATTTATATGTAATGCATACAGAAAAATTTTGCATTACAGATAAATTTATCTGTCGTTCTTTTCTAGTATTGACAAATGTTAGACAGATAAATTTATCTGTTAAGTCAAATAAACACAAGTAACAAATAAAATTATCTGTTTCGTGAAACAAACACAATTTGTAAAATAGATAAATTTATCTGTTTCTTTCTAGTATTAATAAATGTTAAATGAATAAATTTATCTGTGTAATAAAACAAGCATAATTTGACAGATAAATTTATTTATGTGCTTATTTATTATACAAGACAGATAAATTTATCTGTAGCTTAAAATTCTTTTAGTTTAAATTCACTTTTAAGTCAAATTTTTTTTATTTTTTGATTTATTGCTTTTTGGTTAAAAATCTCTTAATCGATTTATCAAATAAACTTTTTATTTATTTAACTTAAAATAATTTTAAATAAAAAATTTTAACTTAAAATCACATTTGAGAATCGCTGGTATCTAACAATTTGGCACTAGAAAGTTTGGGCCGGTTTCGAATCTCACCAGAGCATTGTACCACCCCACCTAATGTTGTCTCTTTGACCTATCGATTAATAGTTATAATTAAAAAAATTGCTGAAAGGAGTTTAATGTGGCTTGACTAAGGAAATGACTTGTTTGTTAGATATTTAATTTTTTTAATAATTTATATTTAAAAATTTACAAAATAAATAATTTAAACCATTAAAGTAAGATACAACATAAGTCTTTGGGAGCCTTGCTGTTGGAAATTGATGAAGTGAGATATATGGACTACAGAAATACTAATACTAAAATTTACAAGCTTGATTAAACTAATGACCGGTCTTATTTGGGTAGTTTGTTTATTTGTTTATTAGTAAATAAATCAAATTTTATTTAAGACACATCGTTTGGGTGGTATGTGATTTATTTGTTTATAAATCAGGTTACTCAAACGAGCTTATTTGACTTATTTTGACTTATTTGACTATCCAAACGAGTTTATTTAATTTATTTGACTTATTGGCTTATGGGTAAGCCTAGTTACACAGATAAATTTATCCGTAAGTTATAAATATTTATTTTTAATAGATAAATTTATCTGTAAACTATAAACATTTATTTATAATAGATAAATTTATCTGTAATTAATCGTCGTTGAGAACGCCTAAATGAAAAATCGAGAAGAGTTTAATCTAAATAATTATAAACTAAAAGGTTGAGATTAAGCTCACAGATAAATTGTTTAGCTCACAGATAAACTAAAAAGTTGAGATTAAGCTTACAGATAAATTATTTAAATTAAATTAAGCTCACTGATAAACTAAAAGGTTGAGATTAAGCTCACAGATAAATTATTTAGATTAAATTAAGCTCACCGATAAATTATTTAGCTCACAGATAAACTAAAAAGTTGAGATTAAGGCCACAGATAAATTATTTAGATTAAATTACGTTCACAGATAAATTATTTAGCTCACAGATAAATTGATATGTGTAAGTAAACTTTACTCATTAGCTTATAAGCCTGCTTATTTGCTTATTTGGTTACGAAAACGAACTTATTTATTTATTTGCTTATTTATTTGTTTTTTTATTTTTATCTTATTTGATTACCTAAACGACGTGGCTTATTTTTTGGCTTATAAGCTAATAAGTAAATAAGTAAAATTATCCAAACGTGGCCATAGTATCTTTAATAATAATTATAATTAAAAAAATCTCTCAATAATTCATTTGAATCAACAGTGGAATAACTCTATGACTTGTTACAATGTATTTGTAGAGGCAAAACTCTAATCGAATGAGAAAGCTACCAATGAGGTCCTCACATTCTTGCCAAATCTGTAATTAGAAAAAATTATCTATAAGACAAATTTAAGTTAAGATCAAATTTGATTACTAAAATCATATTAAAATGTGTTAAAATTTTTTGAAGAAATTATTATTAAAACATAATTCTTTTAAAATATAAAAATTACAGAGATTTCAAGACCTAAACGGTAAAATTTGATCAAAAATTGACTAAAAACATGACGTAATGGTGAACCTTGTTTGTTATACTATTTTTTTTTTATCAAAAATAAGTTTATAACTTTTTATTTATTCAATAATTATAGATCTTTATAAAAGAAGAGCTCATAAATCTTGTTTTAGAAACTCTAGCAAGACAAGTTCAATCGTTGAATAATAAATAAATAATTTATTAATATCTATATAAAGTGTTAATATCTAATAAACTTCATTTTAAAATATATTAATAATATTTTTTATCCTTATTAAATTATTATCGTTACTCTGTCTTCTTTAGGATAGGACCCTAAGAAAATACTGTTACAAAGTCAAATTGACTTGCACCAACAATGCACTGCTTTTATAGGGTAATTATTATCCTTACCCATACTTTATGGAATATTTATTTATTTATTTATTTATTTATTTTTGTTTATTTTTATTTTTAGTGAGTTTTTTTTATTATTTAGTTAAATTATTATATTTTTTTTATTTTTTTATTTGAAAAAAACTAAAAAAGTAATTCTTTTTAATTAAAATATAAAAAAAATTCAAAAAATATCAAAATAAACCAATAAACTAAATTTTATATTGCTTATTTTCGTTTCTAGCAAATTTTTTTAATCTTTTGATATATTTTTTTTTTACTTTTTGGGTTCATCAAATTAAGATGATTCAAAAAAATAAAAAAATTTAGTCAAAAAAAAAATTTTTTAAAGACAAAAATAAGTAAAATTCTCGACATTTATCTCAAATAGAGCCAATGTAGCAAAAACTACTTTTAAGTGGAATAATATTGATCTCTTTTATATGGTTGATAAGAAATAAGAATGACTTACTTGGAAAGAATTATTAGGTACTTTTAATATACTACGTGGTATTACTTATATAATATTTTTATATAATATTCTCAGCAAATAAAAATGCGCGATGAACACTAAATAAATTATCATTTTTTTTCACCAACCTAATAAAAATAAATCAATATTGTCTCACGGAAAATATTTTTTACTACATAATTGGTTAAAAATATTACACATACAATGCTGCATTATGCTCTAAAACTATTGAATAATTATTTATCATTTTGTATACATCAAATGTTTTTATGTATTATAAATACAAAATGACATCATTTTTATAACACTTTGGGAACACCTTTTAATTTGTCTCTTTTATGTATGCTATATGTATACACAATAAAAACATGGGTACAGTTTCAACTTGGTCTATATATATTTATATACACAAGAAAAATATGGGTGAGCAGGGATTTCTTAGACAATAATGACAAAATATAGTGGGTTGTGAGGCCATCAATTTTTCCATAGTGCATGAACCACTAGGAATTCATTTTGACACACACCCAAATCTTAGGATTTGACAGTCATAGAGATATGAATGAGTGGTGTTCATGAAATGATTCCATTTAACTCGTTTAAATTGTCTAATTTAATTTAATTAATATGATAATAAATAATTTTGTTTATGATATGATCGAATAACAAGTTTTTAAAACTTTTTTTCTTAGATAATAGTCAAGTTATAGGTCTTTAGTATAGTCACCTGTTGAACTCAATCCAACTAATAAATATTTAATTTTATAAATTTTAAACTTATTATAAAATTAACTTGTTTGCTACTTTAATATTTTTGTGTAAAAACTATATAATTTAGATTTATATGCAGTTTAATTAATAAATTCATAATCTTTTGAGTTAAATATTTATTAAAGATAAAGTTTTTTAATTAAGAAAACTGTTATAATTGGCTAAAAATTAAAATGAACTCAACAAAAAAAATCTAAAATAGGTAAGTTTAAACCGTTAAATTTGACCGCACCCACCTATGAACTCACCAAATTCATGGGTTAAAAAATACCGAATCCATTGATTGATTGCATATGACAAAATTAACTGCAGAATACATATAGTCCAATGATAAATTAGAGGCCAAGCCAAGCTACTTATGAACACCACTAATATGAACCCTATTACCCAAGTGGTCTTTGCTGCAAATCATAATATCTCGGTCTGTGGGGTTTAAGATCATCAACATGCTAGCTGATAAATAAACAGACCAACTTCCTGTTTGGGTTAAATTTCAAAGTTTGTTTATTATGTGTTTTTTTTTTGGAGTTTTTTAAAAATTTTGATTAAAAACTTTTTACTTTTCTAAATCATATAAATGAGATCAATCTAAAAAGTAAAAAAACTTGATCAAAAAATAAAAAAAAAGTTCAACAAAGACAAAAATAAACAACATTAAATTTAATTTGTTAGCTTATTTTATCTTTTAAAACTTATTTTCTAATATTTATATCAAAAAAATTATTTTCCTTGCTTGTTTTAATGAGAGAATTCAAAAAATATACTAATTTGACTAAACAGTAAATACAATCCACTAAAGACAAAAATAAATAAAATAAATTATCCCAATTTGGGTCTAATGTCTATTCAGGTTAATAGTTTATTTACTTATTTTATTTTATATACTTGTCTTTATTAAATGTTTTTCATATCACACTATTATCTTTTTTAGACTTTTACCATCGAGACTAGCTACAAAATAAATTTTTTAATTAAAACAACTTTATTTTTTTAAAAAGACAACAATAAGTAAAAATAAGCCACTCTATCTTATAATAATTATTTGAATGACAAATGTGAATTTGAAATTAAATAATCTATTTTATTTAAGATTAATGTGTTCAAATAATATAACTATTGATATTCAAATAATTTTTTTTATATGGATAATTTTTTTAATGAGCCATACAAAATGAACCATTCGGATTACATAGTGAGCTTAAAATAGACCCATAACAGTTAAACTATACACTAAAATTTAAAATCCAAACTTCAAAGAAGCCCAATCCAAATTTTGACACACCCAAACCTTGGATTTGACAATTAGTGAGGAGACATGAACCCTGGTGATCTTTGCTCCAAATCATAAGATCTTTGTATGTGGGATTTGAGATCATCCAGTCCTGCACCAGATACAAGCTGTGGCAAACAATTAGGACTTATTTGTTATTCCAGACTTTGGGGATAAAATTGTCTAAATATTTTTAATTTCTACTAAATCAAAATTTACCTCTCTTAATTACCCAAAAAACAAAAAATTTACCTCAAAACTACGAGAAGTTAATGAGTAAAAAACGTCTTGCGTCAGCATGCTGATATAATGCGTCCACTCAATATATGCACACAATATATTTATAATTATAAAAACCAATCCTACATTTTTAAAAAAAATAGTTATAACATATCAGTATTGAATGAACACATTACATGAAACAATCCAGTGAATTGCGAATTGTACTAAACAATTCAGGAATTTTGCAAATAGAAAATGATTTTAACGCTCATTTTCCAAATACACTCCTTTTGTCCTTTTTAGATAAAATTACACAAATACCATTTAATATTGGTTCAATGTAAAGAGTAGTTTAAGAAAATTGAAGAGCTTTTGTGGAACTTCACCTAACAAAGACACCAAAAAGTGCATTTGATATAAAAAGGGAGTGTCAAAATCATTTTCCTATGCAAATTGCTAATACTGAATTTAAAGGTTGAGATGATACCTACATGGTTTGTATTCTGGTTTTGTGGGGAAAAACATAAAAGAGATGGGAGAAGAAAGGAAATAAAATGAGGTGGAAAACGCCATTTTTTGGTTGGGTTAGAAAAATGATAAGAAAACAAATAGATAAAAAAAACTTGATTGGTTACCCATAAAAATTGGAAAGTTTTGAGTAATTAAACCCATTCCCTTTCATTTTCCTTTCCCTCGACAAGTTCAAGATCCAAACATAGCATTAGACATAAAGAAGAGCATGATAAGAGGGCAAAACAAAGAATTTATCCAAGAACTTGCTAAATAACAATAATCCAAGTATTACATATATACATGTAGGCAAGTTCCCCTTTCCTGAAGAAAGGGGAGAAGGAATTAGCTCACATTAGCAGGAGGAAAAGACCATTGTGTATAATTTTTTCCATACAAAGACACATGAATACATGACAGAACAACCTCAACAGGTTCCAAAAATTTCAAACGAGAAGCCAAAAAAACTAGTCATTCGGTGTACGATTAATACCTCCCAAGCGAGCTGTCTCTGCTAGGTTGCAAAGTCTTGGTATAAAGTTAGCGTTCCGAGTAGAAAGTCACAAAGGATCAGATCTACACATGTGTTGTCAGACTGTTGGTACACGATGACGTTGTAATCTATGCGTTCTCAAACTACAGTACTTAACCTGTTAATGAAGAGTAAAAATGGAAAATTCGTCATATGTGGATGAAGTGGGAATTTTTTGTGCACAACAAAATTGATGGCAATATCTACCTGCAGGGCTGCTAAAATGGACAAGAAATCTTTGCATTGCTCAAGCAAAGCCCGCTCTTTGGCAATCACTTTTGCGAGTTCGGCTACCAAAGAATGCGCTTCCTCCACCTGAAAATGATGAATGGTGTAAATATAAAAATATATCAAATATCGGCTAAATTTAGCTGTCAACAGATATGTTCAAATCTGTGTCTGCCCCCCCAGCTTTTTCCATCAGAAATCTCCAAATTCCAATATTAAATTAATCAGTCTTCTTGTGATACTAAAGCAAAGAGGACCAAGAGTTTCAATAAATCTTGCTTCATAACAACAAAATGGGATGGAGAAAGGAATACAAAATCGGTTCCTCTATGCACCAACTTTATGCCAAACAGGAGGACTAGAGTGTACTCTTTTATAAGCGATGTGAAGGGAACACCCGTATTTTCAAGATCACTAAGGATGACGAGTGTCCCATCAGCCATTGGTTCGACTGATATGACCTTCTAACTCTGACGGTCCGTATGATATGCTGAGAGAGTATCATACGACGTATCATACCGTTTGCAGTTTTGGTCGGCTAGATGCCAGCTTCTAAACCTGAGAGACCTCTGTCATAATTGGGTGCCACTCTCTCTCTATGACCAATCAAATGAAGTTGCTTGAAGGGCACTCCATTAAAGAACCCTAGAACTCTAACCTTCAAAACCACATGCCTCCTTTGTTCCCAAGCAGAGAAGTGCTTAGACCTTGCTTCCAGCCTAGGGCCAAGTTGACATTGGAGATAGCGTGGGTTGTGGTCTGGCCCATTTGTCTGAAGAAAGTTGGCCTGAGGCCTACTTGCCTGAAGGCGAGGAGATTAGCTAAATGGCCTATTTGTCCAAAGGATGGCCTCACGGCCATTTGCCTAGAGGCGAGGAAATTGGCCCAAAGCCTGGAAATTAGCCCAACGGTCTATTTGCCCGGAGGCAAAGAGATTGGCCTAAATGCCTGGAGATTGACCTAACGGCCTACTTGCCCAAGGTCAACTAGATTCCCACAATCATCATACACTAGAAGTCAAGGTTTAAAAAATACATTATTTCGTGGGCGAAAAAGTGAAGGCATGATAGTTGGATTAAGTAGCATATTATTACAAAGAGAAACTTCATATTCTTGTCTCCATAATTTGGTGAATTGTTAAGGGGTTTTGTTCAGGCTACAATAAGTTCTGCAGTGGGAATGACGTACCTCAACGAGGGTTTGTTCATAGTGCGTTGAGGTGAGTGAAATCATTTTGTTTGCTTTTGTTTTGCATAAATAATAGCTTCTCATTTTTCTTCTTTCTTATCAGATGCTGTTAAAGATTTGCTGCGGTTCATCCTTCACTTAAATTATGGTTTGTTATCTTTTCAAGCAAATGATGAAACAAAATCATTTTAGTCGAGCAATTGGTTCAGTTAGGTGCTAACCTCTCATACAGATGTTAAGAATTCATAGTTGATTTTGCAGGATTTCTTTCTTGTTTGATCCGCAATTTCACATGAATTCAAAATAATGATAAATCTGACTGTAGTTATACCCTAAGGGAATGTTTAATTGTAGGATTATTTTTAAGGAATTGAATTATACCATGGGATAAAATGTTGGAATCTGTGAATTTCATTGGCCATGGAAATCCAGATTTCAAGAGCAGATTCAATTACAATTGGATTGGCCA
>JAOTRH010000010.1:12925615-12979613 GCA_034768845.1 Heliamphora exappendiculata | reverse complement strand
ATGGCAGCAGGTGGGAGAGGTGTTTACAAGAGGTGGCGATTAGTTGGGGGAAATGGTGGCCAAAGCTGGTAATGGAAGCAAAAGATAAGAATAGTTGGAGATGATGAAAAACAAATGAAAGAATAAAAAGTTGGTTGCAAAACAAGTTAAAACACATTTTTTCTGTTTACAAGAATTTAGTAAATTTTGAAAACTATTTATATTTTTTTTTAAATAAAAAATATAATCAAATGTGTTTTTGTTCATAATTTATGAAAATCTTGAAAACAAAAGTAAAAACAGTAAACGTAAATGTTACAAAACGGGTCCTTATTGTGTCAATAACTTGTTGCAATTGTTTGTCTTAAAATATCTTCCCAAAACATGATACACAACCTAGGCTTTCCTTTTATCCCTTTGAACAGTCAAATTCTTTTCAAAGTTGCATAGTGGCTTAACTAAATGCCCATTCATATCATTCATTTGTCTATACTCTATATAGCTATGGCAAAAGGGGCATTCCATGTGACTTTGATATTTTTAAGAAATTTATAGAAAAAGAGTATAATTGGTGCCAATACTTATCAAAAAATTAAAAACAAAATGAAGAAGATCAAAAAAGTTACAAGAAAACATCTCAACAGAAACATAGTTGCTTGTACATTAGCAACTTATTTGTTATGTTGGTTCAAAGAAAGATAAAATGTTGCTTTAAAGTCGGCCATTTTGGGTTTGATAAAAAGTACAAATGATGGGGTGAAGGAGCATCATACCAGTTCTTTTACATCCTTCCTTTGTTGTCTAGTTGGATTATCTGGATACTGAAAAAAAATGCACACAAGGGCAATCCAGTTCAAAGGAAGGTCAATGAATGTATAGTATGACATGTTCATTGATTCATTACAGTTTTTCCGAAAGCAGCACAAAAAAACTCCAAAACCTCCGTGGATCCATGATTCACAGGAAATTTACCCAGGACCTCAAGTCAGGAATAGCGATTTGGCTTAGCTCATTCACTCCTAAACTCATTCAAACATTTTCTAATAATTACAATTTCAAAAAAGCAGCCTAATAAATAATATGAGAAGACCTGAGCAGCAAGAGTGTGAAGAAAAGTCCAGGTGGCCCTGCCAAGCTCTTCTTTAGTTGCAGGCGTGGCAGATTTTCCCTGGAGAAAAGACCAACAACCAATGAAAATTAAGGGAACATGCTACTCTCCAGAGAAAAGAAGTACAAGGCCTAAATCAGAAATGCAGTAGGAAGTTGTTGAGAGTTAACGATCTTTTACACCAAGTAGTGGTTATGGTGGAGTAAGGTACTTATAGAATGACACAACAATTTCAGAAAGTATCCGTTAAAAGGACTTTTATACAGCTAGTTTTATTTAGAGTTTAATATTGAACAAAAAATGATTTTAAAAAGTGAAAGACCACAATTGTATCATTATCTTTGCATCACAAGAAGATTGATAAAAGCCTACTAAGATTTTTTTTAAAGACAAATATACGTGTTTTCCAATGTTTATCTTGGGTTGCTGCTTTTTGGATATAGGCTCAGTATTCATACATCCTTCATATTGTCCGTATAATAATGCTTAACTACTTATCACAGATAATACCAATGATGTTCTACAAAGTTCGCAATTGGACGGGAGCAGGAATTGGGATAAAACCCCATAGTCAATGTGTTTGAACTTCTTGTATGGAAAGCCACATCATGTAAAAGCAATCATGGCACGATCTCAACCCTGGCTCTGCTATATAGGATCCACTCGGTTGGAACCATTCGAACAGCTCTACTTGCCATATCTAGTCTTCTAGATCCACTTAGTTGTATCCACTTGGAATTTGCCACATCTACTCGGCCACGTTTCCAGATCCGCACGCCTCACCTTCTACAGTGAACCTTGATTAGAACAACACCATAACGCCATTATATCCATCTAGGTCAAGCACAGGGGCGTAAGGACCCATTGGGGTCAGTGCCTTGGTCATGGGGCGCCCAAGTGATCCATGACACACACGTGATCACAAGGAACTTGTGAATTAGTGGCTAAAGTTGAGATGTCATTAGGGTTACTTGGCTTGCCTTTCGAGGTGACCCCAATCTGACTAGTTTTAGACATAATAGAGAGAGACCTTAGCAAGAAAATCAAAGATACATGATACATCATAAGATGTATCACACTTACTCAGCGCAACTCCTAAGAGCAAGTTGGTCCATGTCCCAACTCTCCTTTCACAACTCTTTTATAAAAAGAGGTCTTTCACTCCATATACAAGAAATTCATTCACGCGGGCGAGCTCCATCTAAAAGGATTCTCCCACACTGCCCCTCTCTCTCTCTTAAGACTTCCACAACCCTGCTCTCCACTTTTGGTGATTTTGTGCTATCTTAGTACCTACCATCTGCCTAGATCATGCTACTCCAGCCATTCCCAACACTAACCCACAAATCCAAACCCATTCTATGAATCATTTGGAATTGCAATACCATCCAAGGATGCTGACGTTCTCATTGTCCAATCTGTAATAAGTCTTGGATGCCAGTTTCAACCCATCTACCGTTTACAAATAACTATTATTCACTAGTCATAAACAACCAAAATTGTATGTACTATCTCGAGTGACATCATCTTGATAATTCCATTTCTCTCCCTATCATAAAAAACAAGGGTGTCATTATGAATTAACACAGTTTCATGAAAGAAAAACTTGGAGAGAAAGGAGGAGAAAATGAGAAGGGAAAAACTACTTTGGATGCTGAAATTGAGATGGCAAAGATATGGGGAGGCAAAGGATGGTTAATCCAGATCCACTTGTTTTTTCAAGTGAGAGAAGTTGGCAGATGAAGTCCTTGATGGCTTTGCCCGTGAGTCTCCGTGGCCCCTTTGTTCCTTAAAGTGCATTGCATTATCATACCGAAAAGAAAAATGCATTAGAGAGAGAGAGAGAGAGAGAGAGAGAGAGAGCTTTTATTATTTTGTTGAATCCAGTCTGATTAGATAACATAAAAGTCTCCAATCATTATTTTGGGTCCTTCATTGGTTACCTAATTAGAGAACAGAGACAGGAAGATTGCTCTCACTTTGTTCTTATCTCTCCCAAAAACATCCCAGCACGGAGATGGGCTGTCGCTTTCTTCCTTTGTTTACTTTCTCTCCATGTTAGCGGTCATTCGTTTGTTTTCCCTCCTAAACTCCAAAAGGACAATGCAAGCAATATCGTGAAACACAGATAAGTATAGTTGAAACAAAATGTAGCTCGTGCTAGTCCAGGTCCACAAACTAGGAAAATGATAAAACAGCGTTCGTAGTTTCGCATCTAGATATAAATTCAGGCAGAAAAAAGAAACTCAAAACATGGACGCGTAACCAGAGGGAACCCATAACAAACAAATCACGTCAGACTCTCCGATCGGGATTTTTATCGAGCAGTTACTGAGCTTCAGCTCAATAAATAGAACCTCTAAAATGCAATCGACACTACAGTATTATATTCAGAAAATGAAACGCAAAACATGGACACTTAGCCAGGGAATCATAACAAACAAATCATGTCAGCTCTCCATTCGGAACTTTTATCGAGCAGTTACCGAGCTTCAGCTCAATAAATAGAACCTCTAAAATCCAATCGACGCAACAGTATAATATTCAAAAAAAGCAAGTAGATTTAAAGGATGAGTAGATTCAGAGGCTTAGGAGAAAACTGGTACCTCAATTGGGATCTCTTTTGGCTGGAGAAGACTGGAGTTACTGCTTCCGTTCAATGGGAGTGCCCTGAAGGACGACGCGAGAGAAACAAGAGGTCGTCGTCGTCCATTTGCGGGTGACGGGTGATTGACAAGGCCAGCGAATTGGGACAGATGAGTTTGAATGCCCTGCGAGATTTTCTCGAAGGTTTTGAAGACGGCCTCCAATGGATTCTCAGACATGGAGCGAATGCGAAGCGCGAGGGAGAATGCTTGCAGAGGATTTGAGAATCATAAGTCTCAACCGTGCAATTTAAGATGCCAACAAAAACAACAATGATGACATTTAATTACTGCATCATTAGTTTTTTTTTAATGCATAATGCTTAAAAATAAATGATAAATTTATAAATTAACATAAATATTATATATAAAATATCATATTATACAATATTTAAATATTATTAACAAATATGATCATCGCTATATCAATAATAATAGAAAAAATGTCACTATCCTTGTTGAACAATTTAAATCCTACTATAATCTTTTAGTTTAAAAATCACAAAGATTAAAAAAATATTAAATGCATAGATTTGGACGTCTCTTTTCACGTGAGGTGGTCGATCTATTCTATGTGAAAAAGATGTATTCGAATATGTGATTGACAGTGGCAATTTCAAAAATTTTTATTGATAGAGTTATTTAAAATTTTAAATTCTATTTATTCTATAGAATAACAACTTTTATACTAATTAATAATTAATAATTTATTATCAGTATACTACAAATTAAATTATATGTATTAATTAATAAGTAAAATACACTTTTAATATAATTTTTTTGTTGTTTTAACAAAAAAATTATAAATATATAAACTTTTTACAATTGTATTCAATGACATTTTATATTTTAAAATTGGTACATAATAATTTAGTTGTCAATAGTATGAAAATATCATTTTTAATTTGTGCGACCAAACAATAATTGAATCAAATCATACAAAGAATTAACTTGGTATTGAACTCTTCAAAACAATTGTTAAGCTCTTGAATTGCATATTTATGATTGTGAAAATTAGTTCAATACGATAGTTGTATAATTAAATTTATAATTTGTGAAATTTTGTGTCATAACTTTTTAAGAAACTACGAATATATCATTTATGTTTGAAATAAAAATATTTAAAAAATAATTTAATGTAACGTATTAAAGATAATTATAATATTTTATATTATTATGGAATTAATTATATTTTTTAAGTGAGATCAATTATATACCAATTAAAAATTACTATAATAATAATTTTTGAAATTTTTTTTTGATGGGGCCAATTGATCCCATAAGTCCACATTTGGCGTTGCCCTTCGCGGTTGATATCTATGTATATACAAAACTATTTAATAGTCAAATTATATATATATACTTTTTTGTATGGTGATTTAAACTCACTTTTCACATATTAATTTTTTAAAATATTTGACTTAAAAGTATAAAAAAAAATTAAAAAACTGATTTTAAGCAACGTTATCGAGGCAAAAGCCTAATGGGAATGAGATGTTGTGTTAGGGCTTGGTGGCACCATCTTGGTCTATTATGAAGATTTGAGTAATTAATTTTGTAGAATATATTGAGTAAATTATATATATATATATATATATATATATTGAAGGGACCATCCCTCTGCTAGATTCTGCATCAAGATATTGTCTGATTTTCGCCATTTGAGCACACACGATTTTATTCTTTTTCTTCTTAAAAAAAGGTCACTTTGTGGATTGAGAGTGTAGTACACCTTATAAAGTGAGTTAAGAGCCCATAGCCGGACAATGTAAGATTCTATCATTTTACAATACTCCCCAGCGTGTGGGTCCAAGTGGTAGAACTAGAGTTCTCACAGACGGCGCCAATTGACGGGATTACCTATCTGCTAGATCCCGCACTAAGATATTGTTCAATTTTCGCCACTTGGGCACATACGATTTTATTCTTTCTCTTATAAAAAAGTCTATTGGTGAGTTGAGAGTGTAACACACCTTATAAGGTGAATAGAAAGCCTCTAACCGGACAATATGAGATTCTATCTCCTTATATATATGTATATTTTATCTAATAAAGGGAGAACACCCATTTGGTGCTCTCAAATATTGAAACTGTGTAGACTTTTCTTATTTTCTAAATTACCTTCAATTGTCTACAATTGCCTATTTTTTTCTGTCTTTAAAAATAAGCCTATAACTACCGGACTCTTTTGATCATTATTCATTTAATTGCTTGAAAATTAAAATTTTGTATATGTAAATTATTTAAACAAATATATTAATTATTTATATTTAAAAATAATTTGAGTTGTACACATGCTCCGAGGTGCTAGTATATATATAAAGTTAATAGAACCATTATATCTGAATAATCAAATTACCTTCATTATAAAAAATAAATACCTCCCGTCCTCCGCAATCCAAGAATTGCCATACAACCCAACATTTCAAAAGTATCTGAGCTGCTCATTTCTTTTCCTATGGATTCTTGCTTGGGTAAGAAGAAACAAAGATAACCACAACATGTTTGGAACCTTGGATTCTTGGGCAACATGAAGAAGGCATGTTGATAATAAGGGTATGTTTGAAATGTTTAAAAAGTTTGACTTTTAAAAAAAAAAGAAGAATAAAAAAATATTTGGGTGTTTGGAATAACTATTTATAGTAGTTTTTTTGTTTTATTTTATCAAAATGTCTAATATATTCTTACTTTTACGTCGTAGTGTAAGGATATTGTAAGGAGGGTATTATTGTCTAACTTTGTTCCTTTTGACGCTAAGTCCAAAAAAAAGTCCAAATCACTTTGTTTCTGTCGGTTATGAACATCAAAAAGATTAGAAAGTATTGATCAACGGATTCAATACAGAACATTGGACAGCTTAAGAAGACTCCTGTTGCAATTTGTATATTGCAAGGAACATCTCTAGAACACAACCAAGAAGTGACATGAGTTGAACACTTTCACACCTCCTCCTCCTCCATTGCTCTCCTCCTTTCCTCTTCTTCAGCTTTGAGCCAAGCAGCCTAAAAAAAAAATTTGAAAGTTAGAGCGACAATCGTGAAAGAGAGGTAAGAAAAGAAGGAAAGGATGATGATATGTCTTGCACGGAACTTAAAATCACTAGAATGAGAAAACTTGCCTTGTCTCGTTCAATTTTGGAGACATGTGGACGTATAGAGTTTCCTAAACTCAAGCCACCCCATGCTTCTCGTGACTCTCTCTCCCTTGCTTCTCGTCGAGCTACTGAATGTTTGATGATCTGGTCATCTGATTGCTGAGAAGCAACGGCCATCTTTTCCTTCTCTAGCCTCGATTTGTGTTTAACTAAAATTTGGTCCAAGCTACCTTCACTCCTCTCTGACAGCATGTTGGGTTCCCTTCTATTCACCTTAACCACCAGTTCTTCCTTTATTCTGAGCGCCATTTTCTCCTTCTCAAGTCTCGAAACATGTTTCACTAGAACTTTATCCAAGCTTTCATAGTCTCCAACCATTGTTCCTCCATCTTGCTTTCGATACCGCTGAGTTTTGTAATTGCTACCCATTGATAATGCTTGCATTTTTTCCCTTTCTAACCGGTGAATTGGCTTTACCAGGATCTTGTCCAGGCTATTTTCCTTCTCTTTTTCTTTGTTTTCATCAGCTCCATGTTGAAGCAATAATGCTTCTGATGCCTTGAGTTTTGTTCGTTGAACATATTCATTTGATTCAGCCGAGCAGTCTTTGCTGTTCTCTGGCTTCAGTGCAAGGGTTGCCTCCTTTTGCTCCAATGCAACTTCTCCTCCTTCCCCTTTTTTGTTTAGGTCAATATTCTCTTTCCCCACTTGGTCTTTATCTGAAAATGAGGAAGTTGTACCTTCCTCATTTGGCTCAGATTTACCTTTGTTCTTTGCTTCCTGGACCTCTCTTTCGAGTTTTGAAACATGCCTCACCAGAAATTTATCTAGGCTCGGCAGGCTCGGCAGATCTTCAATATCATGTTTCGTGTGCCTTCTTTCTGGTTTCTTGCCTTCCATTTCATCTGACTTTCCTGAATTCGTGTTTGTCTCCCCTGTCTCCATCTCAATCTTTGAACCTTCCTTTTTATCGTCAGTTCTGTCTGGTTTCTCCTCATTTCCTTCCCTAGTAGACTCATTCATTCTGGCATTTTTTGCTTTCTGCACCTCCTTTTCAAGTTTCGTCAAGTGCTTGACCAGAAACTTGTCTAGACTAGGAAGTTCACTTTTGTTCTTTGCTTCCTGGACCTCTTTTTCGAGTTTTGAAACATGCCTTACCAGAAATTTATCTAGGCTCGGCAGGTCTTCGATATAATGTTTCGTGTGCCTTCTTTCTGGTTTCTCGCCTTCCATTTCATCCAACTTTCCCAAATTCCTGATCGTCCCCTCTATGTCCTTCTCAATCTTTGAAGAATCCTTCACAAGTATAGTTATCAAATCTGGAATAGTCTCGGCTGAAGTTATGTTATTAACTGAACCTTCCTTTTTATCATCACTTCTGTCTGGATTCTCCTCATTTCCTTCCCTAGCCTCATTCATTCTGGCATTTTTTGCTTCTTGCACCTCTCTTTCAAGTTTCGTCAAGTGCTTGACCAGAAACTTATCTAGACTGGGAAGTTCTGCTTCAACTTGCTTCCTTCTCATCTGCCCATCCATACCAAAATTCTTTCTTGTTGCTGCTCCAAAAGAAGGCATTCCCGAATCAAATTTCTTACTGTTTTCTGCCTCTTCTAGAGCAGCATTTAATCCACAAGTTGCAACTATAGTGGCAAGAGAAGCAAGTTCAACTTCTTGCAAAGATTTAAGCCTTTCCAGCATCATGTCCACAAGCTTTGTCATATTAAGCTTTTTAGAAATTTGTTTCTTCTTCTTCTTCTTATTGTATTTTCTTTCCCTTCCCTCTGCCACTGCCAGCTCACAGCTTAGGTCTTCAAATCCGGATTCAAGCTCTGATCCAGTGTCTGATTCACATTCCGAAGAATGCTCAGATAGCTCTTGGTTATTTTCACCCGTATCTGGATTTTGTCTGATTTTTCGCACAAGCTCTTTAAATTCGTCCTCGTTAATAGAATGGCAACTTCCAAGCTTAAGAAATGCAGTTTTCACTGCCGTAGCTACTTGTTTGTCCACTTCAAATGCATTTTCAAAAGAAGCTGTAATAGTATGAGTAGTAGATCCTCCTCCATTAACAGATGATGTTTCTTCTATCTCATACTGCTTCCGAGGGCAATCTGGTATAGCGTACATGATAACACCAATAGCTGTTGCTGCTTCAAAAGCTTCTGCTGCATCTTCTTCTGCTTCCAATAACCGAGCTTCTGCTTCTTTACTTAGGATCCTGCCAAACAAAGATAAAAAAAGCTGGGAGAGGAAAAAAAAAAGGAAAATATGACATGATTGTTTTTAAGTTAAAACGCTTCACCTTGCTGCTTGAAGTATTTGACACCAAGATGCTTCCACCATTGCAGCCTTCCGAGTTTTCATGGCCCTGTATGCAGCCTCCCTAACTGCAATTTTTTCTCTCAGAACTCTTGAATAATGAGGATTTGAATCACCTAGAGTTTCATCAAGAGTAGAATTCATGCCCCCTACTTCCTGTGTACCAAGTTCGTCAGTATACCTTATGACCACAGACATAAATGAACCAAGCAACCTCAGTTTGGTTCGTGGATTTCACGAGGAAAAAGGAAAAGAAAATGAAAAAAAAAATTGTTGTTTAGTTACCGTGGAAAAAAATGAACCCCCCCCCCCCCAAAAAAAAAAAGAACAAAAGGAAATACGGGGAAAATTTTAGTTCTGGATATCATTTCTCCTTCCCTTTATGATGTCTTACTTACATTACATAATTTTTTCTCCCAATCTAACCTTCCCGAATTAAGAGGGATAACATGAAGGAAACCAGTTTTCCTGCTCAATTTCCCTTCTCTTCCTTTTCCATTACCAATTCCACATTCCAAACAACGCCAAAGAAGAATGGAATTCACATACTACCTGCAGCAGTTTTATTTTCCTTTTCAAGAAGGAGTCCACCTTTTTACGAGGAAACCAGTTGAGAGGTGAAGCTTTTCGATGCGGGGGTTTCTTGATTTGTGTTGCAGATTTGTTTAGAGCATTTACATTTGACAGACCAGCCTCTTTCGATCCCTTATTCTGCAATATCAGTTATATATATATATATATAGAATAGAGAGAGAGAGAGAGAGAGAGAGAGAGAGAGAGAGAGAGAGAGAGAGAGAGAGGGTAAGAAACCACGATAAAAGATGATAGACGAGCATATGAACTTTCTCAAATTTACTTTCTTTTCTAATCTAAATATAAATGGTACTTTGTCTGAGAACCAATAAAACATGAACTTTCTAAAAAATTTCAAAGTTTCTATTCATATTTTGGGATCATCTTCATCAATTTTATCCAGCATACTGACATAATCATATGACAAGGAACCATTTGAGGAAGAGAGTTAATATGTAGGTTTGTTTGGGAGACAGACAAGCAACTGAAATTTCAGATGTAAAAAGATCCATTTCTGAACCAACCAAGTTCTTTGTCATTTGGGCTTAAGTGCTCCGATTTAAAGCTTGGTTTCTAAACGGGCACATAATAATATTGGTGCATTACAAAGTTGTATAATCTTCACTTAGAAGTTTACTAGGGTTGTATCATCCCAAACTTCTTAATAAGCTTACATAGCATTTCTAACTAGTAGTGACCTCTAAAGCCATGTTTAGTATAAGAGTAGTGGAATTGGTAATAAGTTGAGATTAGTCTTGTGATTAACAATGAGAAGGAATTAGTGGTGAGGAATGAATTCTATACTAGTTTGTTTTAGAGAGTTAACTATGTATAACATGTTTGTTTTGCACGAAATTAGTAGATTAAATATCAAATTATTTTTTTGAGTTACGTATTTGTCTTTCAATTAAAAACTTGATCACGTGATAACTTGGTAATTGTAATTAACGAAATGAAATATTTGCACAAAAAAAGAGGAAAAGGGATTTATGAATTGCTTTGAAATCACACTAAGACAAATTAAACAGGCATATCTATTTATCTTAAACACGTGAAAATTGACATTCAATCAATTAGTCTCAATGCGATCCTATCAAACGAAAAGCAAAATAATCAGCAGCAAAAAAGCGTTTTCCATTCATCTAATCACCATGTAACCATCAGTAATCAAACAAAACAGTAGTTCATTGAAGCTGTCAAAGCATTGTCTTCAACTACTGAATGCCTGGGTTGTAAATTCTCACCATTCTTATCCATACCGTGATCAGCAGCATCCTATGCTGATGGTCACCTCAAAATAACTTCATTTTCCTTAACAACACCGCCCTCCATCATGTACAAGTTTTGCATACCCACCACCAAACATGCCCAAATATCCAAATCAAAATTCCTCATACCCCCTCATGGGAGGGCTATAAATATATCTAGATTAGGGATAGTTAATCCTATCCACTGGGGTCGTGTTAGTTTGGGCAGACTAAAGGGAATTGGACTAGACTAAAAAAACATATAGAACCCACATTTTTAGAATTTATTTCTTCTGATTGCTTGTTAGATGTTTGGTTCATCGGATTAAACTATTAATTTCCTATATAGTAGACTAATAGTTCAGTATTCATCGCATTATTTGTCCCACTGCTCCCCTTGGAATTCTAATTATCTTCTATCCTTATTCATAGTTTATCTCACTTTAATTAAACATAATAAAGATAGTATATGGTATCAAAAAAATTGTGGAACTTATTTATTACTTATCTTTCTTAGCCTCTGGCATATTAAATATAGCCTTGAGGTATTAATAATCTATTAGTACTAATCCTAGTCCATGCTGTTTTGATGGATTAAGAGGAATTAGACTGGACTAAAAAATATGTGGGACCTAAATTTTCAAATTGCCTCTTCGAATTGCTAGTCCCATGTTTGGTTCACCGAGTTGAACTAATAAACCCATCTGAAGGACTAATAACCTGTATTCATAAGATTATTTATCCCACCCCTCCCCCCTAAGATTTGTCTCCCTTCTAAATAATTTTTCCAACTTATCTAACGGTCAAAAATGATTCTCCACTTTTATTACATACTTTATCTCATTTTAACTAAACACGACATAAATAATATCATGATATACATGATTCCATTCACTATCCTATGGTATTAACAAAATATGTGAGACTTGCATACTACTTATCTCTCTTATCCTATCTAATCCTATCAACACATCAAACATGGCCCAAAAATGTTATCTAAGTAAGGGGTGGGTTTCCTAGCCTCGCACCACTCTTGCCAAGAGGGAAGTGCTTAGACAAAACTTCTAATTTCTTCAATTGTAATGAATTTTTTTTGTTCACCAATGTAGAACTAGAAATTCAACGGTCAGAATGTGTGTTGATCTCGATCAATTCAAACAAAGAAATGCAAACTAACCATTAGACGCATTGGAATTGAAGTCCTAGGGTTGACAGATTCAAGTTCAATTACTATATATAAACTCATAGTAATTCATGAGATTCAAAGCATATCTATATATCTGTGTGTATAGATTTCTGATACAGAAGGGAGTACCTTTCCGACCTTTGAAGTCGCCATTACAGGATCGTTCAGATTGCTCTCTGAATCAAGAAACGCATCATTGCTTTGCTTTTCAATGCAGCCCAAGTCAAAACAACCTAGATCCATTCCCCCGAAACAAAATCTTAAATCGAACAGTTAATACGGACGATTTATCGCCAAGATTCAAACTTCGCGTGAAACTGGAGACCAATTGGATGGAAAATATCGTAGATTGTACTAGTGTGGGAATCAGAGAAAATCAGAAGAAATGAGGGGTTTTAGATACAATTCTTGAAATGCAAGGCAATCCTGGATTTTGAAAAGGGAAACTATCCGTTACACGCGAGTTTTTAGTCCCTAACGGTTCTTTTTCATTTCAGCAAGGGATTATATAACATGTGCAGCAGCCAGCAGTGCATCCGGTATGGGATTTTTTTTATTTTTTTTAATTCTAGTTCATTTTTTAGATTTTTTATATATGGTAGTTAAAAAAACATTTGATAAGAATAATTGGTTTGGACAAAACTATTATTCGTAACTTATAAATTATAATTTGTATTAGAAATTGTAAATATTTGATAAAGATTGTACCTTATATCTTAAATAGAAAAAAAATTATTATAAATTGTAACAGAAATTATAAATATTTAAAAAATTTATAACTTATAATTAAAATTAGCAGTCAAAAAACTAAAATCTACTAGCAATAGTAACATTTTTGAACACCCCATTATAAAAATAAAAATATCAGAATTAAAAGTACTAAATAGGAATAAAGTCTTGTAATTTGTTAAAATCTTTGGCTTTTTCTCTCTTCTGAAACTTTTTTATATTTGAGTAAAAAATGTTCTTTTCTATTTTTTTTATTAAAAAGAATCTAAAAACAAAAAAGTGGGGATTAAATCTTTAAAAAACCAATAAATACGAAAAGGTTAAAAATGGTTTTTTTTAATCATTTTATTTAAAAAAAATAAGAGTTTTAAGGAGGAAAAAAATATTTTAGGTCTCTCTTAATCTAATATTGCGATTATAAACAAATGAGATAAATAATAATAATATGACAGTACAAAATCATATAATACTCTCCCCTTAAAAAGACCAAAATTCACGTTTTGATTAAATGGACGTATTGACACCCTCGCATGGTTCACTACAAGGGAATTGTTACGAGTTATATAAGTAAGTAAAATTAGTCCGTATTGGACTAGTTTTTTTTAATTAATTTTTAAATATTTTAATTTTTTGTCAAAAAATAAGTATCAATTTATATAAAAAAAAGTGAGAAAAAAAGTAAGAACAAACCTAATAAGCTAAATTAACTGGTTTTTTTGTGTGTCTTTTAAGCCAAAATTTTTTAAAAATAAGCTAGCTCAAACACATGCTTAGTAATAGTACCATACAAGGTAGGGTATTAAATTTTAATATAATGAGACTAAATATGTAATTTTTAAAAATACTTTTCTTTAAAAGGGTAAATATATAATTTCAAAAAGTAATTTCATTATTAATCTATTAATTATGTACAAAACAAACATATTATTATACACTCTACACTTTAAAATAATAGAATAATATAAGATTCATTTTTTACTATTCATTTCATCTCATTAATAACTGTTTGATTAAATAGAAAGAAATGATTTAGAAAATAAAATTGGTAGAAAGTAAAGCAAAAAAAAAAAAAAAGAAGACATATTTCTTGCATCCGTTTGCTTGAGACAAAAGTTTTGCTAAAAAATGATAGAAAGTTTTAATTTTTTCAAGAAAATTACTATTTTATCTCAATTATTCTTATATATTTGAAATAAAACAAAATATTGGTGAAATTTTTGAACAAATTTGATGAGAATGATAATTAATTAGTTCCTACATTTTACGAATAAATAAATGATAGATAATGATGTGTGGTTTTATGGACCTTCTTCATATGCATTAATCTTGCTGGAAATGATGTGTATGGAGAAATTCTATTGCCGGTTTAGGATAATAAAAATCTATGTACGTATAATACTTACCAAAAATTTTACCTTGAATTTAAAATAAATAATTTAAATTCAATTTTGGTGTAACTGCAACTCAAGTAATTTAAATCATTTATTTTAATTTTTTGAGTAAATTTACGGGTAAATTTAAGTAATTAATTGGTTTTCACTTTCAAACGTAGGATAATGACTTATTTTCTTTTTTTACTTTACTTATTTTGTGTTTAAGTAAAAAAAATTTTATTATTTGGTTAAATTATTATGTTTTTTCAATCATCTTATCGAAGAGTTGAAAAAGTAAATTTTGTAACTAAAATATAAAAAAACCTAAAGAAGACAAAAAATTAACAAGCAAATAGATCAAATTGTATATTATTTATATTTACCTTTAGTAAACTTTTTCAGCATTTAGTGAATAAGTCTTAATTTTTCAGACTTTTTTCATTTTTGTTTAAAAGTCTTAATTTTCCAATTCCTCTCACATTCAAAAAAATAACTTTCTCCAACCAAAATAAAGAGAAAAATCAAAAAAAGGCCAAAAAGAAAGAAAAGAAGCAGCGAAAACTCCTCCCAATAAAACCTAGACTTGCCTTACCCATACACAAAAATACAGTAACATAACAACTGACCACATCAAATGCACCATTGTAGTTTGCAACAAACTGAAGAAATGCAACTAAACTCGACAGCGGTGGTGTTTGGTGTTGCTAAAACTAATAACTTATAAATTGTAATTTGTAATAAAAATTATAAGTATTTAATAAAGATTATAGTTTGTAATTAAAATAGAAGAATAAATAGTTATAATTTGTAGCAAAAGTTGTGAGTATTTAGAATAAATTGTAATTTATAGCTAGAATTAATAACAGAAAACTAAAAGGTACTAGTAGTAGCATTACAAAACACCCCGGTGTAATTTGCATTTCACATATGTCGGAAGCTTCACTCATGTGAGGTACATTTAAAACTATAAAAATGATGTGGTGTGTTCCGAACTTTTCATTATTTTTGTTTCTTAAAATGCGGAGGGGAAAAAACCGGAAACAAACAAGAGGTTAACAATTCCAAACAGGGCTGCAAAGGAGAGTTTCTATACTGATGAGGAAGTTGATACTAGTTTACAACAATGAAATATGAATATCTCAACACAATCACAACACATCAATAATCAAAATGCTCGCTAAATAAACCTCTTTTCTTTTGGGCAAGATTGCCCTCTAATCTTCTTGCTTTTGATCTCGGATCCACTTCGTAGCCACCCACTTCTCCCCTCGAATAACCGGACAACTCCCGTGAAGAGATGTCTGCATGATTGATAACAAATTTGGGAGATGAGATGCAAATTCACCACAAAGAGAGAAGGTATGTTACACGGACTCTAGTAAGAGTGCCAGGTAGGTACTTGTGTGCATCTAGGGATTAGGCTCATAAAAACCTTTAAACTAAGAATACGTAGACTCAGTTGAAAAGTATCTAAAATTTTTATATGAGTATGTGAATACGACAAAAAATAAATTGAGAAACAATCCACAAAGCAATATTTTACCTTGTCCAGGTATTTATAAGTTTATAGATAATGATTTCTCACATTAAGCATTTATTTTCGTTCCTAATATCTTTGTTGCATATGATAATTATAAGTCATAGATCTAAATTTAACATATTGTCATCACTTTTCAATATTGTCTCATGATTGATATCTCAACTTACCTAATAAAAAGTAGTAGTACCCGACACGTTACATATGATCTATTTTGGCCCTTCATCCAAGAAGGAAGTGTAGCGAGTCGTTCTCTTTGCCCAACAGGTGGCTTAAGCTAAAAGGTAAGAAGAACTACGGGTTCAAGAAGTTGTTCTACGGAGGCGAAAGGTAAGATTCGCATTAAAGAGAAATATATTTCTTTCAATCAGGCTCTTGACCCTCCCCCGCCCACGAAACAAAGATATGAAGCCGTTGCAGTGATAACAATTCAAGTTTGCATATTTCATTCTCTGCCAAAAGTTATTTCAATCTAGTCTTGTGTTGTGGAAATTGAGACTTTCAATTTTCCAAGCCCACATTTTTTCATGACAACACATTTAAACCAATGAATGGATGCTAAATTAGATAAATTGGAAACATAAACATATATACCTTGTCAATTGTGCCATTGGGAAACAATGAATAAAATAGAAGTCCATCCCCTTGGCATGGCTTTACTTTCAAACCGATGCACTTTTCATAGCCGTAGCCCACACCCATGTTTGAGCCATTCTACATATCAGAACATTTTTACGGTCCCCCATCCGTTTCAAATGAAACCGATAATGAGAAGATTAAAAATTGAAATCTTCCGCTCTTACCTCAAAAGGGAACATGGTTTCTCCACCTTCTTCCACATCAGATAAATACAACAAGAAGGAGGCAAGCTGCAAGACAGTTAATCAAATATAACCACTTTTTCTTGGGTTTAACATGTTTAATACTAACCAGCATCCATAACAAATCCAGTCAAATCTATCTCACACGTGACGGATCATAACAAGATTGTCTAGTAAAGATGTCAAGAAAGACATTGTAATTTGATCAATGAATAAACCTTAATGAATGATAGCATCGATCGCCCATAACATTTATGTTGAAAACAATGAATGAACAACTAATCCCTTATGGGTGTTAAACTTCGGCATGAACTTCTCCAGATAAGTCTTATATCATGAGTATAGCATGCAAATTGAGTTCCTAAAAATATACTAGTGAAAATGGTAGGTTTTACATTATCTGGGCATTTTTTCGGGACACTAGTAGCAGCTATCTTTACCACAATAAGAAAGCATTCTACCTCTCTGTTGATGCGGACAATAGATGGAAATCAAAATCAAATTTGGAATTGTATTTTACTAATTTGGGATTGTATTTTTCTATTTTTATATTAGTTTCCTTATAGTATTAATTGCTTTATTTGTTAAGATTTGAATAAATATTAATTAAAAGTTTATTTGTTTCCATTTTTATTAAAGATTTTAGTTTCCTTTTTAATTAAGGTTTAGGGTTATAAATAAAGAGTTTTATGAGTGCATTAGACAAACTTTGATGAATAATAATTGATATTAAATTGTGTGATTTCTCCCCTTCTTTTTGTCTTCTCCTAATCTCTGTTCTTTTTCTCCTAATCTCTAATCTCTAATATCCGTTCTTTTAAAATTCTACACCATCCATTTGGGGTATGTGTTTAGGGTATGTGGCTGACGCAGAGAAGTCGATGTCAATACAAAAAATAAGGCTGGTTGAAGAACTTCCACATCAACTCACTCAATCAGTAAGAGTAACGAAAATCCAGTAACAGTTTCATACATAACCAAGAAATATAAATGCTCAGACAATAGTTACCCTTTGGCTATTTTGTGGGCCATACTCTGCTGGGTTGAACGCATCATAGTGAGAGACATATCTCTGTCCAATCTCATACCGTAAAACATTGAATGCCTGCAATATGGTGACATCCTGGCATTACTCAGTCTATCTCAGAATTGACCTGTAATGAAAGATTAATTATTTCAAATGTCCAAAGGAGGGAAATAAAACTTGAACAAGCATTTGGCTAAATTTTGGTTTCCCTAGCATAGAGAAATAAAAGATATTTGCCATTAGTCGACCCTTGGAAACTCATGATGAGCTAAAATAAGACCATAGTTCAGAGGAAAACTAACTGAAAATAATATGACATTTAAAAGATTGTAAATGTCAAGCAAGCCTTGTGATCACTATAAGGTTTTAGAGTAAATTTATTCAACCAAATGGATCCACAGAGAAATGAGTCTTCTATTTTCCCACTTTTCTCTGTCAATTTTTTCCTAAGTTTCCCTCTGTAGGTTCTAAGGGATAGAGAAAGTACAAGCCAATATGCAGTGATGGAGAGAGAGTAGTGGTGATTTTTAACAAATTCTTTTTTAAAAAGAGGTACATAAACCAAAAGTGCCAATCCAATATACCTCCCCATGGCTTCTTGGAATCATTGTAGCCCGGGCAATTTTTTGCTCAATAACTTCCAAAATTCTAGTTCTATCCTCTGCTGCACTGAGAAATGTGCCTGAACTGTTGACAAGGAAAAGTATAAGCTTACTTAATTCCACAGGCACTTACCAGATTTGGCACAACAATAAATAAAAGACACTCAGTTTGACCATTAGCATAAGCATATCTGCATATGTGACATGATATAACAACTAGTAGTAAATCTAAGTTGCATGCAGGCAAAGATATTAACATGCAAGGGCGTTGCAGATAACCTGGTGAAAACAGGGCACGCAGGCAATTTTAACTACAAACGAGGTTACTTCCAAGAGGGGTGGTTCATTCCAAAGGTTGAATATGACAGCACAAGTGTGCAGGATCAACTTGTTGATTCTTTATTTCATTTAGGGTGTTTTGAAGCATAGAACAAATCCCTAAATGGTCATATCAGGATAATTAAATTTTATTAAACCTTGTTCTAGTTGCATTGCATTGCCTTTGAAAGCAAATATCATCAGCCTTGTAATTGTACAAATAACTTCCAATTATCAGGCCACTTTAGGACTCATAAATTTGAATTCAAAATTTGGTCACCAATTGTTCTCTCTTGCTTGAACTTAAACCAAGGTTAATTGAGTGTTATGAACATATCATTGCATCTCGAAACTCTTGTCAAATATCGGAACTGAAACCAAGGTGAACTCGGTACTATAAACTTCAAAATGAAAAGTTTAAAAGAAGAACTTTGACGTCGATTAATGACCACCTATATTTATTTGATAGTCAAGTGGTCTAAGATCTATACATAAATATAAGAGGGTTAGCATGAAAAGAACAGAAGTATGAGTATAAAAACATCCAGTACTAATACTAATATGGGATAAAAGTCCAACAAAGAAAGCACAAAAACGTTGCAATTTTGAAGGCAATGAATGCATGATTACTTTAGAGTGAACGAGAAAAACATCAAACTTATTTCTTTTCCAATGCTGAATTCTTACAAAGCAATAACTTAAACAGAAGACATACAACTAAATCCATCAAGTTCAAGACAAAAGCACCCATCTAAATTAATTAAGAACACCTAAAACAAGTGAATACACCAAGAATCTTAATGGACACAGAACGGGTACCTTGTTCTTATTCCCTTGGTGCCCTCAACAGTTTCTCCCTTCCGCAAAGCCAGGTTTGATGGTTTAAGCTTTGACCTCGCCATTTTGATTATGCTTTGGCATTGTTCCTTTGACGCAAAATTAGGAAAATAAAGTGCTCGAGGTCTCCAACTCAACACCTGCACTCAAGAGTTCAAAGACAAAATGTACAATAGTATTCAATTCCCCCCACAAACACTTTTTAAAGAAAAAAATTATTGCATGCTATTTCTAACCAGTACAACGGCTGCTTGGGCTAAATCTATAGGATCAAGAATCACAGCAGTAAGTAGCCATTTAGAGTGGTGTACTTGTTTCTTTAAGGTTTCTTAAAAGATCTGCACTATGTTTGTGTGGTTTTTGCCTATTTTTTGTCTTTTGTGGGTTCTTTTCATCTTTTGGTCACATTTTTTTACTTTTTCTAATAGTCCCAATGAGAGAATCGAAAAAGTAAATTTTCTTGATCAAATGATGTAAAAAGTTCAAGAAAGACAAAAATAAACAACAAAAATCTGATTTATTGGTTTGTTTTGGACCTTTTGAACTTCTCATTTTTTGGTCAAATTTTTTTTTTTGTAAATTGTCTCAACGAGAGAAGTCAGCAAAATATAATAGTTCGATTAAATGATAATTTTTTTTATACTAAAAATAAAAATAAACAAAATGAAATAAGCAAAGAAGCCATTATGCCCAACAGGGCTAACAAAGTTAAGACAAATAAAGAATTTAAGAGAGTTCGAGATTGTTAGAGAATTCAATCCCATATCGATTAGGTATAAAATGGGTGATCACTTAATAAAATATTGTGCCCTCTCCAATTAATAGCTTAAACTTTTAGGTTGAATATAAAATTTTCACATGATATCAAAGCGGAAACCATTCCAACCACTTAAAAAAAAAAAAAAAAAACCTCACCCCCGCATTCCCATAAAAAAATGCTGCACAAAATAAAAATAAAAATAATAATACACAAGATAGACCTCAAAAGTTATTGCACTCTCCCAAAATCAGTAAAATTCATTCATACAATTGAAATTAAATAACTTCATTTCCAATCCGACCTAACATTACACTGAACAAATCGATTCAAATAAGTAAATACAATGAATAAAAACCCAACGACCAAAAAGACACAAAAGCAAATACCTGGAAAGGGATCGAAGAAACCCCCGAATCCCCAGTTTCTCCATGCGATATCGAACCATCCGCTTCCTCAACCGATTCAAGCAATCTAGGCCCCGACCGAACATTAGGTACATTCTATAATCGCAATCAAACTATAAAATCAGCCCAATAATCTCCATATCCATATAGAAATTGATATATGTGTAAAATATATGGCAGCACAGAGAGAGAGAGAGAGAGAGAGAGAGAGAGAGAGAGACCTGAGAGAGAAGAGTGGATCCGAAGAAGCCGGCCAGGAAGAAAAGGGAGGAGAGGAGGAAGATTGCAGGTAACCCAATTTTGGATTTGAGTACCCTAAATCTTTTGGCTTTGGACCTCATCGAGATGGGATTTGGGGGTCTGAATTGAAAGTGAAATTCGGGATTTCTTGCTCTTGGTCGGTTTCGTGTCTTGTTTTGTCTCGATTTCAGGAGAAAGAATGTGGGTTTTTTCCTCTCTTTTTTCGTTGGATTTCAAAGAATTTCTCTACGCATTCCCTTCTGTCTCTTTCTCTCTCACACACACAATCTCTAAATTCTGAGGTTGCCGGTTGATGAGTACACACAACGCGGCAATGGCGGGACAGGAGTGTTTTTATGCTTCATGGAAAATGTTGGCAAAGCTTTTTTCTTCTTTCGACAAAATCTCTTTTACCGTGTACCATGAAGTTCAGAAATTTAAATTAGTGTTCTGTTTATCAATCTGATTTTAAGTTAATTTATTAATTTTAAATTATTTTAAATTTAAAAAATTAAAAATTTATTTGATTAGCAAAATAATCACAAAAAAATCTAAATAAACCACTTAAGAAATTGACCAAATTGAGATATGATTGTTGGATTAAAATTTGTTTAATTTTATAAGTACAAAGTAAAATTAAAAATTATTATCAAAAAAATTTAAAAGCCAAAAAAAACTAATAGAAAAAAAGTTAGAGATTAAAAAACGAGATTTTTTTAATTTTTTTGACTTTAAACCAAAATATCCAAAAAGTAGACTTTAAGCTAATTTGCCAAATGAGTGCTTAAAATTTTTTCGATTAGCTGTGCATTTAACCGAGAATTTTTTTAGTATAAATTTTTTGTCAAAATAACAAAATAATTGAAAATTTTATTTTAACTGAGAGTTTCTCTTTTAATAAATATTTTTCTCAGTTAATTATCTATTTTATTGAGAACTTAATTATAAATTATATTTAAAAAAATTCAAAAAAAGAAATTTTGATTCTTATGCGATAAATTTCTTAATTTCTTATTTTTTATTTTTATTGAAACAAAGAAATTTCTCCGTTTAAAGAATAAAATAGGAATTTCTCGATTGTATTTTTTTGAATTTGTGAATTTTTCAATTTAAAATTTAAACTAATTGTGTTGACTAGAGGTTCTGCATGGACAGTCGACGATCAAACTCGTCGATAGTTGGCAATGTAAGAGGAGAGATCGACGATCGATAGTAAATGTGAGATTGTTCATGGTTGGCGTTGTAAACGATCGTAGCTAGAGTTTCTGCGAAGGCCTAGAGTTTCGATGAGATGTGGCTAGAGTTTCGACAACAAAGAAGAACACGAAGATCGAAAGGGAGAGGGAAGGGCTAGTGTTTCAACGGTTAGAGTTTCAGCGATGAGGGCACGAGACGTTGGCCGTAGAGATGACAACAACTGAGGATGGTGAGAGGGACTCCGGAGGTCGTTGGCGATTGGCAACAATGAGTCTGGAGGTCGTTGACGACTAGTGATGATGGTGTTACAGGATTTTCATAGAGATAACGAGTGCGGTGGCGATAATTGTTGGTGTGAAATTGTTTTGGTTAAGTTTGTGTTTTAAAGAAATTTAAGAGCATATTAGGTATAGCAACATGAAATATGATATAATTTTAAAAAAAATATGGGATAAAATTAATTTTTTTTACAAATCTTACATATAAGATTACTATTTAAAAATTCCTATTATAATACATTTAAATATTTTAAAATATATATATAATATTTTATAAATCAAGAAAAAACTTATACAATAAGTGGGAGGTTACCTAAAAGAGTGGGACGCTATGTCTAGTAGTTTTTAGGATAAATTACACTTACACCTCATGTATTTAAATGTAATGATACTGACACTCTATCAATTCTTTGAAATATCAACGCGCTATTTTACATTTTTATTTTTATAACACTTAAACTCAAAAGTTAATTTTCGTTAACTGTATTGAAGGATAATAACACTGACACTCTCTATATTCTTTAAAATATTACTGCACTCTCTTATATTTTTATTTTTGTAACACTTAGACCCAAAAATTAACTTCCGTTAACTGTGCTGACAAGTTTTGAACAGTATTATTAGTATTTTTTGTTTTTTTGTTTAATTACAAAATTTTATTTAAAATTTTCTAATTAAAAAATAAAAAATAAAAAATTACTAAATACAAAAATAAGTAACATAAAACACTGTTCAAAACACACAAAAAAACTGTTTAAATTTTATGTTACTTATTTTTGTATTTAGTGATTTTTTATTTTTTAATTAAAAATTTTTAAATAAAATTTTATAATTAAACAAAAAAGAAACTAAAAAATTAAATATTGCATAACTTTTAATTTTTACTTATTGGGTCTGGTACCATCCGTTCCAAATCCAGAGATTTTTGTTTATAATTTTTTATTTTAAATTAATAAATATAAATTTTATTTTAAGTTATAAATTTATTATTTGAATAGAAATTCATCTTCTACTTAAAGTTATAACCACAAATTATTAATTTTTTTATTAGTATGGTACGTATTAATACCGATAAAATATCGTATATCGTTTTAAATTTTTTATAACAAAATATTTTTTGTATTTTAAAATAATATTATCCAACAATAAATAACTTAGTACAACATAAATATTAATCTAACCGAATATTTTAATTAATTATTATAAAATAATTTATAATTTTTTATTTATGTTGTGTTAGCTAACTAAAAAGAAAAAAAAACATAACAGATAAAAAATAAATCTTTTAAAGAAATTATTATAGGCTCCGTCCGTGTCTAATATTTTTTGCAAATTAAAATGATAAAAAAGCAAACAATTAGTTTATTGATCTTCATTTAAAATTGTACTTATAAACTAATAGCAATTGATGGGATGCGGTATAGAAGTGTTCAAAAATTCGTTAGAAATATTAAATTAGTTCGGATCAATCCAAATTGTATGGTTGGATTATGTTTTTTTTTGTGAACGATTTGATTTCGACTTTAAATAATTAATAACCATTCTTTATGATTTGGTTTACGAATTAAATTTCAAAAAATTGTATGGAACCGAATCGATATGTTGCTTATTAATACTATTTATATTATGTATTATTATAAAAAAATTAAAAATATTATTTATTTTATTTTACAACTTCTCTTTTTTTATTATTTATTATTTTATTTTTCTCATAATATCATAATATTATATAATTCATAAACTATTAGTAATAAATAAAAATGTAATATAATATAATTTATAATTTATAGAAACAGAAATCTCTTTTTGTGGGAATATAAAAAAACAAGAAACAAAATAAAATATAAAGTATAATAATATAAATAAAAAATAAAAATTTAATTATAAACAAGGATTTGGAATGGATGATACCGGACCCAATAAGTAAAAATTAAAAGTTATGCAATATTTAGTTTTTTTTTGTTTAATTATAAAATTTTATTTTTATAAAAAACTTAAAAATAAAAATAAATTAAATTTTATGTTACTTATTTTTGTATTTAGAAATTTTTTATTTTTTAATTAGAAATTTTTAAACAAGATTTTATAATTAAACAAAAAAAACTAAAAACGCTGTTGAAACAGTGTTTCCGTTAGCACAGTTAACGGAAGTTAATTTTTTGGTCTAAGTGTTATAAAAATAAAAATGTAAAAGAGTGCAGTGATATTTCAAAGAATAGAAGAGTATTAGTGTTATTACCCTTAAATACATGATGTGTAACTGTAATTTACCCTAATTTTTAAGTTTACATATTATTATTCTGTATTAGTTAAACAAAAAGACATGTTTACCCCTATTAATAGATGAAAAAGAAATGTAAAATGGCTTCACTAAAATTTGCCATTATTCCTAGTTTATGTTTGATGAAGTAGAATGAAGTTTTGAATTGAATCATTACTTTATTGAAAGTTTTGAATTGAAGGCCTAGTGTTTCGGAGAGAGGTGACTAGAGTTTCAACAAGAAGGAAAAATGCAAAGATCGAAAGGGAGAGAGAAGGAGCTAGTGTTTCAACGGCTAGAGTTTCAGCAATGAGGGCATGAGGTGTCAACTGCAGAGATGACAATAACTGAGAATGATGAGGGCGACTCCAGAGGTTGGCAGCGACTGGCAGTAATGAGTCTGGAGGTCATTGACGACTGGTGATGATGGTGTTGCAGGATTTTTACAGAGATAGCGAGTGCGGCGGCGATAATTGTTGGTGTGAAATTGTTTTGACTAAATTTGTGTTTCAAAAGAATTTAAGGGCATATTAGGTATAGTAACATGAAATATAACTTAATTTTTAAAAAGTATGGGATAAAATTATTATTTTTACAAATCTTACATATAATATTACTATTTAAAAATTCCTATTATAATAAATTTAAGTATTTAAAAAATATAATAATAATAATAATAATTTAAAAATCATGAAAAAACTTATACAATAAGTGGGAGGTTACCTAAAAGAGTGGGACGCTATGTATAGTAGTTTTTAAATTTACATATTATTATTTTGTATTAGTTAAACAAAAAGACATGTTTACCCTTATTAATAGATGAAAAAAAAATGTAAAATGGTTTCACTAAAATTTGTCATTATTCCTAGTTTATGTTTGATAAAGTAGAATGAAGTTTTGAATTGAATCATTATTTTATTGGAATACTAATTCCGTTATTTAGTTTAATAAAAAATAATAAAATGTTCATTCTTAATAGAATTGTCATTTCGATTGTATGAGAATGGTTGTTTCGTGTAAAAAAAAAAAAAAAAAAAAAGTAAGGAATGACAGTTCCTTTCTTTTCACTTTTTTTTTTAATTGAGAACAAAAGTACTCTCCAAACTTTTTATCTATTTTTATGAAGGAAAAAAAATACTTTCTTTCACATGTGCCAATTGTTCATACAGTTCAAAATCTGCAATCATTTGTGATGTTGGGTTCATTTTATTTATAGTAGCTATCCAATAAGGTAAAACCAAATTGCAACTAAATTCAACATTTAAATATTGTGTTAATTGATGTGTAAATATCTCGTAAAATCTATTAGAGCGTTTAAGCACTCGCGATGCGCGTACTAATAAATTTATATTATATTTTAAATTTTTTTAACGTGACATTTGTATATATTTGAAAGTTAACATTTATTTCATCTAATGATTAAACTTGTATTTATTTTTTCTTACTTAAGTTGTTTACATCTTTTTCTCTTTTCTCTTGCTAACAATTCTCTTCTCTCTTCTCTCTTCTCTCTTCATTTTTAAATATAATTTTTCTCTCTAATAGTTTTTTTGGGGTAAATTACACTTAGATCCCTGCATTCTTATCATATATCACTGTTTATACCCTTTTATTTTTAGAAATCACACTATACACCTTTGCTTTATAAAAATGAATAACATTTTACCCATTTCGTTAGTCAACCGTTTGTTGACTTAACGGAAATGAATGACGGTATTAACAAATTAATTGAAATTACTAATTTTACCCTTATTCCCTCTCCCTTCCTCTTCTTTCCCCCAATTTCATTTTCATCACCCTCGTGTGTGTGCGACGGTTACCGTCGACGATATCACTGGCAATCCCAGAGCCATCATCAAGCAGATTTTGAGCTCCAACACCAGGAGCACAACAGACATCAGAAAGAACAACCACAACAACAGTTGGGCTGCTCGAATTGGCCAACGTCGTCAATCTCCTCTGTTTCTTCGCCTTTCTCCTCTTTCTCCTCGCTTTCTCAGTCTCTAAATTCACCGCCGACTAAATAACCACCGGTGCCAACACCGACGTCGAATCCCAGCATCCGAGTCCTTTGATAAATCAACACGAGCTTATTGCGTGTGTGTGGATTTAGAATCACCCCCACCCCAAAGGAATTGGAGAAATTGATTTCTGAATCCCTAATCAAATCATCACAGCTAATGATTTTGGATCTCAACGGCTCTTTCATGTATATATGTATGCGTGTATATGTCTATGCGAGTCGTACGTGGGTTTTCCCAAACCCCAACCGTCATTCGCCACCATCGCTTGCCCCTTTCGCCACCATCATGGCCACATTTTGCCACCATCGTAGTCCCCTTCCTGTTTGGAGGTTGCAATGTATATATGTGTGTGTGTGTATATATATATATATATGTATGTATGTATTCATGTGTGTGTATACACATCGATTTGAGGAGACGGTAAATCGAGATTCGTGAGATGGGGGCGGAGGACTCGATGAATTACGCAGTGGATAAGTTAAAAGAATAGCTAGTGGTGCTACAGAACTTCGGTGGGAGCTTGATAGCGAAGGTGGACGAGACGTTTCCGTCGAAGACGAGAGCAAAGCAGTTGAAGCACTGGCTCGAAGTCGCGAAACCCTTCATCATCGTTGGCGTGGTTCTGGTCGTCTGCGCCAGCTGTTTCCGCTGTTGCTACGGCGGAAGGAAGGCGGTCAAAATGATGAAAGCTCCCAGAAAGAAATCCCAAACAGAAACCAGACTTGAGATTGAAGGGTTGGAACCCACCGATGGTGAGAGTTTTCCAATAGGGTTTATTAAGGCAATGGAAACCCTAATATGGTAAAGGGATTGTGAAGGGTTTTCCACTTGCCACCAGCGATGATGAGGGTTTGTGAAGGTGAGTGATGGTGACGACTTTGGGGTCGCTTGTGATGATTTTGGATTGCGAGTGAGACAGTGGGGTTATGAATGAGAAAGAGGGTGTTGGGTGCGGACTATAGAGAAGGGTATTTTGGTTATTTTATTTTCACCGTTAACGGTGTTACTTAGTTGGGGTAAAGTGTAATTTTCAAAAATAAGAGATAGATAGCGATATATGACAGAAATAGAGGGGGTTTAAGTGTAATTATCCTCTCTTTTTTTTAGCATGAGTCAAAGTAAAAAATACATTTTTAATAGATATATATATATATATATATATAAAACAAAAAGCGTAGTTAATTTTATATATGTTTTTAGTAGAATTAAGGCCCAATTGGTTACTAGCTTAAAAGTTATTTTTTTTTATTTTTAACAAAAAAGTTAAATTGAGTTCAAAGTATATTATTTGGTAACTTAACTTTTAAACTAACTTTTTAAAAATTAGTTGTTTGGGTAAAATGCTAACTTTTTTGCTTTTTTAATTAAAGTTGACAATTTTATCTTTTTATATATTTGATATTAATAATTATATTTAATTAGTAGTGGTAGTAAATAAGTTATGAATAAAATATATTATTATATTTTAAAAGTGGTGGGAGTTTAATTTGAATATTTTAAAATTTTATATTTTAATTTGATTTTTTAACTTTTAAATTTTTTTATTTTTTTGCCAATGCCATTCGAGGCCTAAGAGTAAGTGTAATGACAATTATTAGTGATGTACTAAAACATTGTGACAACCTGCCAAAATTGATTAATACGCGGTTACTTCATATAGGTGAAGAATTTATAAAATTATATTTATGTTCAAAGTGGCTTTAAACCCAAGCAATTATTAGTGTATGTGCATATCTAAAATAAATTGAAATACAAATGTGGTAGTTATCAAAAATAAAAGTGATAGTCAACCAAAATTGAGTAGCAAAGTGGTGTTTGATTTTTAAATTGTGTCACAAAAAGTATAATTTTATAATGGAATTTAATGAGATATTGAATAAAGGAAAAAATTTACCCCACACAATAGTTTTTAATTTTAATTATATTTTTTTATAAAAAAATATAATTAAAATTAAAACCGATCTCACTAGTTACAAAGCTCCAATAAGATATGCTTTTGCTTCAATTTTCTCCCTTTGAGAATTTGTGTATTTAGAAACTCTTTTTATTATATTTTTATATCCTTACTCTTGTGATTAATATTTTTTTCTGTATATTTATCCTTTTCAGGAAAAGACTTCCTTTAAAAAAGAGACCTTACTAAAATATTGTATTTTTTCTAATTTTTTTATTATTATAACTAGCAATGGACACGGACATATGCGTGCAAATATATATTTAAAAATTAAAATAAATTAAAATAATAAATAATAAGATAATTTAATTTTAAAATTGTGAGCAGATACAATTTTAAAATTCTCACAATTTTAAAATTAGATAATTGAACATAAATTTTAATGGATAAAATCAAACAAAATTGTTTTGGTATTAAAATACTAACAAAAAGTATTTTTGATATACAAAAAAATCTATACAACTTCATCACATCAAATAGATGCTCTCATTTTATATATTAGTATATATAACATTACATATTTTGCAAATCTGTCACTAATAATATGAATATATTTAGAAGTAAAAATAGTTGACAGTATTATAAAAATAATAATAATAACATAAAAAATAGATTAATTTCATTTTTAATTTTTTTTTATAAAAATTCGAAAATAGAATTATTAGATTTAATTGTTTTCTTCAACTAAATACAACTAAAAAGTAACAAACTTAATATAATTCTAAAAAATACACTTTAAAAGAATAGAAATAATAAAATTCTTAGAAAAGTCACTACGTACCAAATTATTATACTTGCTTATTTGCTTATTTATAAAATTGCTTTTTTAGTTTTCTTATTTTTGTTCGTAGTAAAAAAATTTTGTTTTTAAATTATTGAATTATGTTATCGAGACAAATCAAAAAAATAAATTGTTTTGATCAAAATCTTTAAAGATTTAGAAAGGATCAAAAAAAAGTCAGTAAACAAAATTTTATGTTGTTAATTTTTGACTTTAGCGAACTTCTTTTATCGCTTGATATATACTTTTAATATTTTTTATTTTATTGAGATAATTTGAAAAAAATAAAAAATTAAAACCAAAAAATTTAAAAATTAAAAAAAAAAAACAAAAAACAATTAAAAAAATATCAAAATTTGGCCGGGCTAATAAAAATCTTTAAAAAAGAGAGAATTAATTTGGAATCCGATTTAATGGATTTATTTAGAGATAAATATTAATCACTTTTTAACTATTTTATAAGGTGCCATTCTTTAAATTTATGATTACTTTTAATAAATGTACCCCTATATCAATTTTGATAAATATATCCTTGTATATTTTTTATATTTTATTTAAAATTAAAATCTCCGCACTTAAACAAGTAATAGATTGCAATAGTTTGCAATCTTGCATGCGATAACAGATTGATACTAGCTCTTTGACATAGAAAAATATATTATTTTCTGTATTTTCTGCAAACAAAATAAGAATGTTTCATAACAAATGTCATTTTTGCACAAATGATACATTAATAATTACACATAAAAAAATATTTTACTTTTCATATAAATAAGACATTTTTAGTTACTTATAAAAAAATATCTCATTTTTACACAAACTATACATAAATAGTTACACATAGGAAAATATTTTATTTTCTTTCAACATGAGATATTTTTAATTACACATAGAAAATGTAGTATTTTTGCACAAATAAGATATTTTTCGTTACACAATATTAATATTTCATTTTTAACAAAAATAAGACATTTTAATGAGGAGATTTCAGTCAAATGTCCAAAAAAATAAATTTTAATATGCAAAATTCATCAACAAAAATTTTAACGCAAAGATCTAATTGCGTGATTTCTGCTGAAAATACCCTACAAATAGATAAATTTATCTATTTGATATTAATCTGCTTAATATACTAACAGATAAATTTATCTGTTTACATATTAATACAGATAATACAAACAGATAAATTTATTTGTATTCTTTACACGTAATTTTAATAAGACAAATAAATTTATCTATTTTAGAGTATTTTTGTTTCAAAAGAATTTTACGCGCTAAAACTTTTATGAAGATAAATCTTTTTCGTTAAAAAATTTTATACTAAATAAAAAATAATAGACGAATTATAAATTAGACTTTTTATTAATTTTTTATTTTAATTATATATAAAGCATTTTGTTTTTAACTCATGCATTATAAATGAAGTAACATCATCAAAGATGAAAAAGAATAAGAACGTCTCTCTCTAATAAATCTATGAAAAAGATATTTATAACAACTACAAAAACAAATACTAATTTCTTCCATCCGTAACCTTAGAAGTTCTAATCGTCGATCAGAAGCAGATCTTAACGATGTCACACTAATTTCTAACAACGATTCTTTTTTAAGCGCGCGTATCTGTGAAAAGTATTTTTGAAAAATGAGAATATTTTTTTATGGATAATGGAGGGATAAATTTTTTCAATAAAGATAAAATTATATTTCTTTAAAGAGATAAGATAACATCAAAAAATGTGATATGATAAATTTTTTAATAACTCAAAATAATAATTAAAATTCTTAATAAAAAAATGACTCTTGTCCTATAAATAAAGACCAAATTTTACGGATAAAGATATGCAATCATATGTCCATATAAAAATTATATTCTTCTTCACCATATGTCAACACTCTGTGAAGAGGAATATAATTATATGTCAACACTGGTCAGGACGCTAACGGTACTCTATTTTTGTAGGGTTTCGAAATTTTCGAATGTTTAATTAGTTTTTTTTATTAGAAATATTCATCATCGCGTTGAGGTACGAATTTTTACTCATATAATTTGGCACCGTATGTGGAAATGAAAAAGTAAAAACAACAAAGTTGACTATGGCGAGGAGTTCATCAAGAAGTATTCGATGATTTTGAGGATTATCAACATCAATAATAATTAAAGCATCAAATACATCACAAGGAGGCAAAAGAAAAAATCAATTATTCTGATTTGATATTTGGTGGCTACGAGAGAAAATCAATTCAACAGAATTGAGATGCAGTTGATCGAGCAGCGACGAGACAGTGTGCCGACGAGGAAGAAACAATTTACTTTTCGTGCATGAATCATAGGTCAAACGAAACTCGATCGTCATGGAATTTTAAAGGCAAACTCTCGGCGCATGATTCTTGTTAACCAGCGGCATCGTTTGTCAACCGGTGAGATCTAAACTTGGTTTAATTTATTTGGCTATACTAAATATTTGGAGAAAATAGCATATTTTTGTCCAGAGATTAGAAGCCAAACGAAGTCCGATCATCATGAAATTTAAGGAACATACTCTCGATACTTGATTATTGTTAACCAACGGTATCATTTGTCAACTGGTAAAATCTAAACTTGGTTTAATTTATTTGGCTCTACTAAATATTTGGAGAAAACAGTCTATTTTTGCCCATAGATCGGAAGCCAGACGAAGTCCGATCATTATGAAATTTAAGGAACATACTCTTGACACTTGATTTTTGTTAACCAACGGTATCGTTTGTCAACCGGTAAAATTTAAACGTGGTTTAATTTTTTTGTCTCTACTAAACATTTGGAGAAAACAGCCTATTTTTGCCCATAGATCGGAAGCCAAACGAAGTCCAATCATTATTAAATTTAAGGGGCATACTCTCGACATTTGATTCTAGTTAACCAACGGTATCGTTTTCAGCCGATGAAATCTAAACTTAGTTTAATTTATTTGGCTCTACTAAATATTTAAAAAAATAGCCTATTTTTTTTCAAAGATCAGAAGCCAAACGAAGTCCTATCATCATGAAATTTATAGGGGCATACTCTCGATACTTGATTCTAGTTAACCAACGGTATCATTTATCAATCGGTGAAATCGAAACTTGATTTAATTTATTTGCCTATATTAAATATTTGGAGGAACAATGCCAAAGCCATCAGCCAAGGCCTCCCAACTTTGACATTCTCAATAACTAAAAAGCAGGAAGCATATTAGCAAAAAGCAGAGACAAGCCCAGCAAAAACACCTACATTCTTGCCACAACAAACTCTCGTGGGGATCAAAATAAAAGAGAAGCATCACTTCTCTCATCTCTCCATCTCTAATATTTTTTTTACCAGTATATTATTTAGAACATGCATGCTATTTATTTGCATATCTAAAAATTTTTAATCACTTTCTTTACACATGTGTCTTCTGTTAAGCAATCTCAAATTTCATAGCATTATACAACAGCAACTCATGAAACAAAAATATCATCAGTATGGAAGTCTTCCGAATGCACATATGCAACTTCATTTGCAGCTACAATAGTCACAACAGCAACATAACTTACTGCTGTCACTCCCATTTCCAAAAACACAAAATCGATAAAAAATATTATCACATCATGAGATTGCACAGTTTTTGCTTTGCGTTACAGCGAAGGTAATGACTAAAGGCATTCAGGTGAGACATGAATAACCGATGTAATCTAAAATCATCAAACGAGAAGTACTTATACATGATATGATTATATTTTTTAATATATCCAAACCGGCGTATATCAAACTGGAATTATTTATTTATAGAAAACAAGCAACTGTACATGCTTCGGATACGCTATCCTGTATCCCCAAATCAGCGTATATTTTTTAAAACAAATATTAACTATGAGCCTGATATTATAAACTTGACGACTGTGATGGACCAACTCTAGCCATCCCTGTTATCTGCAACCACAAAGGTTTCAGGAGAATACATTTAATATCATGCTTTTTATGAAAAGCATGATACACAAAGGTTTCAGGAGAATACATTTAATATTATAATGAATAAGATAAAAAAACAGTCATTCTACCAACATATCATGCTTTTCATAAAAAAATCGATATTGCATCCACTTGTCATAAAATTTCATAAATACCCTTATCAGGTTTTATTTTTTAGGATTTCAGAAGTTATAATTAACTTTTCTCAATATTTGTAAAAGTAGCATTTTAAGCTCAACAACCACAAATTATGAAATTTACTGTCTCAAAATAAAGTTTATGGTATAACCGCCATACTACAACCTAATCATGTCTCATTCGCAACTCATACCCAACAGTGACCAAATAGTTATCAACCTCATAATCGGGAGTTCCGACGGTACCGTAACTTCAATGCTCAATGCAAGGATTAGCAACGTGATGGAATGAGAGCTACTCTCCACCAAGCACGAGTGGTACGTGCTGTCCGGGACTTATAATCCGCAAATCCTTTAAGGTAAAACCCCCGCTCAACGGGTAACCTCCCCTATAAGGAGTAACAACACCCATAATTGGGCAACCTCCTTTAACGAGATATAAATGGCCGGAAACCCTTGTAACTTGGCACCTTGGAACAGTATCAAAAACTTTCTTTTCACATACTAATACTTTGTAAAAAGTGCAGATAGTATATTTAGAAATATCATGGCATTTAAAGAAAAGATCTTGCTATCATAATTTTTCATACTTTAAAAATATGACTATAAGTTCATGTATTTTTGTTCAAAATAATAGTTAAGCACTCTCACATGCATTTATGTTCAAAAATAATACTACATGTATGTTCAAAAATAATAATGCATTTATATTGAAGATAATACTTAAGTATCTCACCTCGACTTAGATGTGACAAAACTCTCTCCTTGATCTTGATCCCAAAATTTTTAATCATTCGATGATAAAATCTCAATACACAATGGAGAGAGAGAAAGATTACATAACAGAGAGAGAAATGGTGGCCGGGGACGGTGGTGGAGGATGACGGTGGCGTGGGTGGTGTCGGCGGCGTCCGACGACGGCGGTGGCTGAGCGGCGTCGGGCTCGCGGTGGCGGCGTTGAGTGTTGGCTTAAAAGCTTACTGTGTGAGAGATGATATGTGATGAATGTTGCCATCAAATGCCTTTTATAGGCTGGCCCAAATCTTTTTCAATCATTACTTTTGATTTAATTTTACTAGAATCTTATACAAATCTTCTTCAATCATTAACTTTGATTTGACCTTATCCAGAATTTTATTCAAATCTTCTTCAATCATTACTTTTGATTTGATTTTATTCAGAATCTCATCTAAAATATTTTTATAATCCTATCAAAATATATGCAAAGAAATCTAAAATTATTTAAAATTCTTATTATTATATTATTATTTGTCAAAAATTTTATTTTTAAAAATGTTCTACAAACTATCAAATTATATATATTATTCTAAGGAGTGACATGTATCTTATTTTTATTAACTGTCATGGTACAAATTATTACAACTGCAGTCTACTCAATTGCAATATTTTTCTCAGTAATCTATTATGCAGCCTTCTGTCATGTAATAAACTCCATTATCTAGCCTTCAACAAAACTTGCAGTTTTCTATTCAACGGTCAACACAATTTACACTCCAGCAAAATTTACAGTCAGTGATCAAGCAACAGTACCAACACAGCAACAAAGCAATAGAGCAATATATTTTTCTTCTCTCCCAGCAGTGATGGCAAAATATAGACTCCTTAGAGTGATTGGAGCCGCTATTATATTTAGATATAGAAAGAAGCACATAGACGAGAGAGACACATGTTCAAGAAGTCTGCGTCTATACGACAATACTGATAATTATCCACTTGTATGGAAATCCATCCCATACTTAGAAAGAAATAATCTAAGAGGCTAAGTTCGACGTCTATTCGAACATAATTATCTCCTTGTATGGAAATTCATCCCATACTCGGGAAGAAATAGCCTAAGAGGTTAAGTTTGGAATCTATCCGAACAGCATTAGCCCCTTGTATGGAAGTTCATTCCATACTCTTAAAGAAATAGCCTAAAATGCTAAGTTTGAAATCTATTCGAACAAAATTACCCCATCGTGTAGAAGTTCATCTCATACTCGGGAAGAAATAGCTTAAAAGGTTAAATTCGAAATTTATCCGAACAGTTTGAAGTGTATCGGAACAATTTAAAGTCCATCAAACAAAAATTTCCACTCCTTTTTACTACAATAAAAAAAAGTAGAAGCTGGTGGCAATATGAGGGGATAAATTTCTCCAATAAAGAAAAAGTCACATCTCTTTAAAGAGATAAGACGACATCAAAAGATGTGATATAATAGATTTTTTGATTACTCAAAATAATAATTAGAATCCTTGATGAAAAAAGATTATTGTCCTATAAATAAAGATCGAACTCTACGGATAAAGGTACGTAATCATATGCCATATAAGAATTATATTCTTTTTCACTATAATTGTGATTAACTTAAGTATCAGAGTGCTTCCAGTAGGTCAACACCAGTCGGAGTGTTAACGGTGCTATTTTTTTATAAGATTTCTGAATTCTCGAATGCTTGATTAGTTTTCTTCGTTAAAAATATTCATCATCGCGCTGAGATACGATTTTTTACCCCTACAGATAATAATATAAAACGAGACTTAATGCCTTATTTAACATAAGTTTTTTTTGGGTTAAAATGCAAAAAAAAAAGTCCCATTTTACGAAAAGCAAATATGTTAAAAAGCTAAAAAATTAAATTAAAACACTAATTTATAGAATATTTTATTTAAGCTCCTACTATTTTAAAAAAATAATAATATTAAGAAGGACAAAATTGTTCAATTTAAACAAAAAAACAAAAAAAAACAAACTTTTTACCCATACCACCAACATTTAAAAGCTAGATTTGAAACTAATATACTAAACAACCTCATTTAAACTAAGTCCCTATTTAGGATGTCTAAAAAGTTTGACTTTTAATTAATTTAACTTTTAAAAAAAAGAATAAAAAAAATTAAGATTCTAGGGATAATTTTTTATAGCAGCATTTTTACTTTTTTACTTTTTATTAAAATGTCTAATATACTATTGCTTTTTGTTTTAAAATTACAGTATTTGCGATATTGACACAACTTTTTTTTATTTTTGTAAAGAATGTTGACTTTTTAATTAAGAATATTATAGTAATTTTAGTTCAGAAAAAGTTAAAATATTTAGAATGTGTATAGCCTTTTCTTACAATAAATATGAAAAAATTAGTTGACTTCTTAAAAAATTAAACAGTATAGTTTCAAAGTTGGCTTTTATTTATAAAAAATCATATTTTTAAGATCCCAAACAGGCCCTAAATATAACTTTTTAGCTACAAATAAAAAATTTTAAATTTTAAATTAGTTTCCAAAGAGCCTTAATAAAACATCAAATCATAAACTATGGCCCTATTTGGGATAATTACTTATTCCCTTATTTAATTTTACTTAGGTCCTCTTTAAGCAAATATTGCTTATGGACTTATTTTAGTTTAAATATCATAAAATTTGGCTGATTAGTTTATTTTTACTTTTTTTTATTTTTTTAATTTTTTTTTAATTTTAATGAAATTTTTTTTATTTTTTCGGATCGTCTCAATGAAAAGAGTCTAAAAAGTATAAAAGTTTAACTAAATGATGAAAAAAATTCACTAAAAACAAAAAATTTATAAAATTAAATAAATTAATAAGCCAAATTCAGCCATTCAATTAAATTATTATACTTTTCGATTCTTCTTACGAACATGATCGGCAAAAATAAAAGATTTTGAATAAAATAAAAAAAAGTTCAAAAAAATAAAAATAAATAAAAATAAATTAATAAATTAAATTTTTTATTTTTTATTTTTGTCATTAGTGGACTTTTTAAAAAAATTTTAATTACTTTTTTTTATCCATCTTATCGAAACAATTCAAAAAAATAAAAAAAAATAATCAAAAAATTAAAAAAAAACTAAAAACAAAATTATTGACATTTTGCCAAAACAAGGCCTAATATCAATAAATAGGACCCGAGTTCAAACGTTTTTAAAAAATACAATAATGTTATGAACTCAAAAACAAAATTTAAAAAAAAACTCAGAATGTAATTTGAATAGTTAAGATTCATATTTAATAAGATGGGAATACACTCTAAGTAAATCTTAACCATTCAAATTACATTCTGAATATTTTTTTAAATTTTATTTTTAGATATATAGTATTGATATAAAAAATAAATTAAAAAAAAACTTGACAAACGAAGAGTGGGAAAGTGGAAACTTCGAGTGGTCGGTTAAAGAAACTGCGTTGCGGTTTACCCTTGAAAAATAGGTCTATGTTTGAAGAAAAATTATCTCTCTCTCTCTCTCTCTCTCTCTCTCTATATATATATATATATATATATTCACGCGGAGTGGTCTGTTCAGTCAATCCGCCTTTCTTCCTTTTACGCGGATTTCCCCGCCTCTTTCTCCGTCTCCTTCTCCTCTCTATCTTTTGCCACTCACCACGCGTTTTCTCTATATATCTCTCTATCTGAATATAGAGGTCTTCACCTGTCTCTCTTGACTTCTCTAACCATCGGCCATCATCTATCCGGACATACTCACAGGATCAACATTCCCGACCGGTATATATATAAATTAATATAATATACATATATATTGTTGTTGTTGTTGGATATGCTGCGATCTTGTTTCAGGCCGCTCGAGCGGTGTTTAGGGCGGTGGAGCGGCGACGGACTCTTGTGGCACATGGACTTGAAGCCTCACGCCTCCGGTGACTTCTCGATCGCCGTTGTTCAGGCCAATTCCAGCCTCGAAGACCAGAGTCAAGTCTTTACCTCGCCGTCGGCTACCTACGTCGGCGTCTACGACGGCCATGGCGGTCCTGAAGCTTCTCGCTTCGTTAACAGACACCTCTTCCCTTACATCCACAGTAATCTCTCTCTCTCTCTCTCTCAAACCCTAACAATTAATATCTTCTCTATGAAAGTGATTGTTTGGCGTTGTATGCATCTCTCTCTCGCTTTCTCTAAAACCCTAACAATTAAGATCTCTCTATAAAAAGTGATTGTTTGGCGTTGTATGCATGCTTGGATTTTATTTTGATTTCTCTCTGTTGTTATAATATTTCTTTATGTTGTCACTTTCTCTAGTGTGTCTGTGTGTGTTTTTAGTCCCATTTTGTTTTTTGATTGCACATGCTCTCCACAGAAGTTGTCTGGCAATGTGTTTAATCCTGATATTTCTCTTTTTACGCTGTTTGTTCTTTCTTTCAATTTACAGTCGGTTTGGAAATTTAAGAGAGAAAAAGAAAAGAAAGGAAATGATGATTTAAATTATAGGAGAGAATACAAGAGAAAATGATTATATGTATTTATTTTTTCATGTTGTTTGGCGTTGTATGCATTCTGGTATGTTATTTTGATTTCTCTCTATTCATATAATACTTCTTAAATTGTCACTTTCTCTAGTGTTTGTTTTAAGTTCTATTTACTTGTTTTGGATTGCACAAGCTCTCTACAGAATTTGTCTTGCAATCTATTCAATTCTGATCTCTCGCCCACTCTCTCCTATATATATTGTTTGTTTTTTCTTTCAATTAGTACAAAATTTTGCTATTTCCATGAATATTCAGGGTCTCGTGCTTGTTTTATGTTGTAGAATTTGCGACGGAGCATGAGGGATTATCAGCAGATGTAATAAAAAAGGCATTTAGTGCGACAGAGGAGGGATTTCTGCATTTGGTGAAGCAATCATTTCCCGTCCGGCCACATATTGCTTCAGTTGGGTCATGTTGTCTTGTCGGTGCAATTTCGAATGGAGTGTTATATGTGGCGAATCTCGGAGACTCGAGGGCAGTTCTTGGCCGGAGAGTTTTTGAGGGGCAGAGGAGTAAAGTGGTGGCAGAGCGTTTGTCTAAGGATCACAACGTTGCTAGTGAGGATGTGAGGAAGGAGGTTGAGGCACTTCATCCCGATGATTCGGCCATTGTACTTTACTGCCGCGGAGTTTGGAGAATTAAAGGCATAATTCAGGTACTTACTGCTGCTTGCTCTGCATCATAAGTTTTACTTTTTGTGATTGATTAGTCTTTGGTTTGCTTACAATTTGTTAGTTATTTTAATAATAATTTCATTGGTGCTGCATCCCAACTTTGAGGTTGGATAGTTGGGGCATTGTTTTATTAACGGTCTATGAACATCAAGGCTTGATTATTGCTTTCTTTGATGTAGATTTGGGTGGAATTTTTTCCTAAATCACTTCTGGCCTTAGTGTATATTAGCTGTCTTAGAAGAATTTTGTGTTTGCCTTTTTTCTTCTTCTTTATGCCAAACCATGTTGCCAACTTGCCACATCCTTGAACAGGGTCCCATTGGTGTAAAATCTTAGCCTATATTTAGTAAGCTGATTGTCCGGATATAGATTTGATTCACTTGAAATCATCGATGGTGGGGTTTTCTATTCATTTGTCACATGGGGTGAAGTGATGCTACGCTCTTTGTGTATTAAATAATTTGTAAATAATGTAATCTCACTTTGTTGTTATTCCGTCGTGCATTTGTGGGATTTGAAGCATTAGTTTGCGAGGGTTTTAACATCTTTTCTTATGCCTCAAGATTTAACAAATTTTAGTTGTGTTGATTTGAGAGCTTGTTTTATTTCACTTCCAAATGCTCAAATTCCTTATATCATGGATTCTTTGTACTTTTGTGAAATATTGTATAAAGGTTTGAAGACAAGATGGTACTCTATGATACTGGTTCCCTCTTGTTTATCCTATCCTATCATTCTACGTTGCATCTTCACCACAAGAAAATCTTTTACTGGTGTGTGAATAGTACAAACCTTCCATGGTGTGATGGTGATACTTGTATATGCATGTAAATGTCGTGGGTGTATTGCCTCACGAATAAATTAACAACAAATCTTTAGCTGAATTGCTGCCATCCCTAGGAAGCAAGTTGTGAGAATAATGTGATTATTAAATGGAAAAACCTTTTAGTTTTGTGCCAATTGCTTTTATCTTTATCCTTTTCTTTTTGCTTTACTAGAAGGAATATGTCTTGCCTCAAAATATGTTCTAACAGCTCTATATCTTACCTACTCATAAAGGAATCACATGCTTCATGGTCCACCGTCTCATGCAACTAGGGTCCAAAGTTACATATTTAATGCATGAGGCGCACTTGAAGATCTCATAAAGCATATTATTGTGACTTTAGCAATAATATTTATTCGAATCCATTCAAAGTGAAAATTGAGGCAAAAAATGACTACATACTAGGCATTTGCTGGCTAGTATGTGGGACTTATTGAGTACTGGGTACGAACCAATCAACACATGACATGAATGGGTGTTTGGCTAAGCTACTGCTAGTATCTTTTAACTTTATACTATTAGCTTTAGTTATAAGTTATAATTTTTTTTAAATACTTACAACTTCTGTTATAAATTATAACTATTATTTCTTTTATTTCAATTACAAATTATAATTTTTACTAAACACTCATAATTTCTACTACAGGTTATATTATCTATAAATTACTAGTTTTAGCAATGTCAAACACTCTCGAAGTCATGTTAGGTTTTTGCGATGTAAGAAATTTTCCTGCCTTCTCCTCTACCTACACATCCTGGCATACACGAGATGGTGGCCATAAATTCACATGAAATTTGTGTTAACTTCTCAGATTTTTATTATTTCCATATCCTACAATTCATTTCTGCCCCATATTCTGTTGGGAAGCTGTTAGTTATCTTTCTCTCGTACGTTAGCTTATCCTTGATGAGCCTAAAAGCTGGATGTAAGATGCTAAATTAAGTACTTTGTCCTTTTCAGGTGTCGAGATCTATTGGAGACGTCTATTTGAAGAAACCCGAGTTCAACAGAGATCCACAATTCCAGCAATTTGGAAATCCCGTTCCATTGAAACGACCTGTACTGACTGCAGAGCCCTCTATCCTTGTTAGAAAGCTTAGGCCTGAAGACACGTTCTTGATATTCGCTTCGGATGGTCTATGGGAATATTTGAGTGATGACGCAGCCGTTGAGATTGTATTCAAAAATCCAAGAGCTGTGAGTTCGCATCTCTAATGATTTTATTTCTACTTCATAATAATTTGCCATTGCAGTAATCCTTTAATGAGTTCCCCATATTGCAGTTTAAATAATTATTCTGTGGCCATTTATTATACTTGACCAATTTATTTAGTGCCTTTGGGAATAAAAATGTTTGTTTTTCACTGGATATCGCATCTAATTAACTGTATCCTCTTGTCAAATGAACTTTAGGAGGATGACGAGTAGATAATTGTCACTCTAGGCTGACAATTGTCGATTTAGCCTGTTATGAATTCGTGTTATTTTGCAAGGATTTCATGAACTAATTAAATATCACAAAACAATTTTTTCGTGACTCAATGCGGAAATTGGACATCCATCCATCTCTGCCTATCTACCCGTACCCTTCATTGAACTGGTCGCAATCGGTCCAAACCAACCGTCATATTGAATTTGTTTGCATTTGTGTAGACAATCCTGAAGAGCTTTTTGACAAGGTGTGACTATGAATGACGAGTTTCAAATGGTTGGTGAAATACTTGCAGGGAATAGCCAAGAGGTTGGTGGGAGCTGCACTTCAGGAGGCTGCAAAGAAAAGGGAGATGAGATACAACGATATAAAGAAAATTGAAAGGGGATTTAGGCGTCATTTCCACGACGATATCACCGTGATTGTGATATATCTTGATCGTCACAAAGGCTCCTCAAGTGGTAGATTTAAACACAGTACTGTTAGCTACACGACCGCCCCTGTTGATATCTTCTCTAATGCGGATGAATGAAGCCATGGAGGAACTACATGATGCAGTTCCATCAGTAAAGAAAACCCAACTAAGGTGAAAGATAGGGTATCTCGTACATGTAAATCTCTATTTTACTTGAAGGATTGAAGAATTTGGAAGGAATACTAGAAGAGGATGGAGATACTGGAGTCCTTGATAGGGAAAAAATTATTGAGTGCATTATACCTGTCGCTACGTGAATAATCGTGAATAGTAATGAGATACATACGAATTTATAGTTGAGATGCGCTAGTGATGAGACACATGACACATAAATGTGCAGCTCCAGTAGAGCGTGAAATGCTACACACAATTCATATAAAAACTACTCCTTATAGACATGGGTTCGAGTTGGTTACAATCTCTGACCACACATTTTTGGTTCTTTGGTTGTAAATTTTGCCTTTTGTTATGAATGAATAGTTGCAAGTTGCAACTTCTAACCATTTTGGCCCTAATTTATCACTTTTTTTAAACTATTTTTTTGCCCTTTCATTGGGCTATTTTATTTACCCTCAACTAGAATGTAATGAGTAAAAAATCCTAAATCAAATTTTGTTAGTAATTTATAGATTATTGGTCCAACAATTATTGGTTGTATTTGATAAAAATATTGTTAGTAATTTATAGATTATAATTTATTGTAAAAATTATAAGTGTTTGGTAAAAATTATAAATTATGATTAAAATAAAAAATAATAATTATAAATTATAATAAAAATTATAATTATTTAAAATTTTTTATAATTTATAACTAAAATTAATACACATGGAGATTCAGTACTCAGGTCAACAACCCGATCAAGATGCAAAGTTTCATAATTTCAACTTTTCAATTTCATTCCAAAAATAACATTAGAGTTTTGGGCATCACTTCTCTTCAGCTAGCTTTTGTTTGGAATGATGGGTTAGGAAGGAGTAAAAGATTTGGAATGGAAAAATTATTTATGTTATTTTAGATTATATTTTAAGAGGAAAATAAAAATAAGAAAAATACAAAAGTGCTACGAGAAAAAATTAGGTACAAAAACATTTCTAAATATTTCTCTTTTATCTTATCTATATGTTATTCTTAAAAAGAAACACCAAATTTGGGCCCAAAGCCGGCCGGACTTTTTACTTCCAAATTTGCCCACCATTGTTTTACTAATTTCCTAAAATTGTATACACTAAAAAGAGCAACTACTGAAGTTGAAAGTCTTTTTCCCAATTCCCACGTCACCAGCGATTACATAACTTCAATAAAATCTCTTTTTTTTTTTTTGTTGGCTTCAAGAAATCGGTGCTTCTTTTTAGTGCCAGGGCACACAGGCACAACAAATCGTCTCCATCGTTTTCCTTTCCAATTGGCACCGGCTCTTCATAGTGAAAATACATAAGACTTAGAAGCTGTCTTTCAGCGACGAAAGAAAACATTTTGAAGAGAAACGATGAGGTATGAGCAATCGATCGTTGGAGTCTCTTCCAGCGACAGGAACCCTAGAAATTGAGAATGGCCTCTCTCTCTGTCGTTTATATCTCACACTACCGCCTCCGTTGCTGGTGCCTCGCATTACCACCGTCCTCCACCTCTCGCTACTCCGCAACCCTTAATTGATTTTGATTCTATCTCAATGTCCCAGATCTAGGCACATATTATTTGTAGTTTTATTTTTATTTCTTAAAATAATCCCCAATTTCAAGAAAGATTGAACGCTATTTGACGCCACATTGAACAATTATGGTCGTTTACTTTCTTCCCATTCGTAAAATTCGTTTGTTTGGTTTGCTATGGTGAGAAACCGAAGACGGTGACGATAAACAACAACTACCAACGCTCCATTTCTTCACGGGCCAGTCGTAGGGCAGAAAGCAATGATCAAAACCAGCAAACTAAAGGCAAGTCATACGTATTAATGTATGCATGTATGCTTAGGTTTGTAACAAGTCAGATCTCTGAGGAGGTTTATGTGGGTAAAATTATACGAGGTAAATGCAGAAGCTGAAGGTGAGCTCTTTCCTCTAGTGAGATTGCCTCATTGTCTCAAGACCACCCAATGAAGATCATTTAAAAAGGGGTTTTATTCGTTTGGTTCTTAATTATTGTACACACATTACATGAAAGGTGTAAATAAATATTTGTTTTCTTGAACAGATGCTCCTTTCAAATTTCATTTGTGTATTAGCTTTAATTTTTAGTGTTTATGTGAATTAAGTAATTTTTAAGTGTTTGGTGTATTTATTGTAAAATTTCTATTAGACATGTGCATATCTTCAAATTTTGATTTGTTAATTTCTTAAATTTTGATTTAAACTTTGTACTCTTTCAGGTTAATTTTTCATTCACCCTCATTTGAGGCTTTATTTCTTGCAAACTTTTCTTCTGACTTCGTTTTATAAGGTATGTTCTATAAAGTATGTTCTTTTTGTGCCTTTAAATTTCATTGATAGTTATTTTATGTGATATTAAGTTTATAATAAGTTATGAATAACTGAAAATTCATATAATTTTTGAACAAATAATCAGTTTCAATTTAAGATAATGGATTATTGAATTATCTTATTTTATTAAATTTTTTTTGTAATTTTTGGGCATAGTATATGAATTCTATAAAAATATAAAATAATAAACCATGCATTAATTCAAAACTCACATGATTTTTTAACAGAAATCAGTTTCAGTTTGTGACAATAAATTATTGAATTATTTTATTTTTATTAATTTTTAAGTATTTTTTGTATCATCTTATCAAAATTATTTATTTTTTGAAATTTTTTATTGAATTGAAAAAGTAAAAAATTAACGGAAAAAAAAGATGTTTTTTCTAATAAAATTAAACACACAAAAAAACCATTAAAATATAACTGTTGATTCAAAACAATGTCCTGCTCTTTATATTGTTTTAGAATTTATGTTGATAGAAATGTAAATTTTATAAAACTAATATATATAAAATATTTGAATGAATTGATAGTAATGTAAATTAAGAGTTTTATTTTTTCAATTATTATATAATTTTTTAAACATAATTCGAGTTGCACACACATTGTATGTGCCCGAACGCTAATAAACTAAAAAGAAAGAGAGAAAAGGTGATATGTTCGTTATAACAATATATTTGAATACATAATATATTCTCAGATTAATAAACTTTTATAGATTTTATATATGAAATTTATGCATCAAATTCTCATTATAATTTATAACTATTGTTTTAACTAAACAAGAAGAAAAATACTTTCCCTCCCCTCCCTCCTTGATGAAAAGACCCATCAAAACCATCACAAGGATCATGATCCTGCAAGGCCAACCTCATCTAGTTAAGAAGTGTTTCTCTTTGCATAAATAGAACTAAAGCATTTCATTTGTATCAGTTAGGTATATAATAAAAATATGTTTTTTTTCCCCTAACAAGGATCATGATCCTGCAAGGCCAACCTCCTCTAGTTAGAAGTGTTTCTCTTTGCATAAATACAACTAGAGCATTTCATTTGTATCAGTTAGGTATATAATAAAAATATGTTCTTTTTTCCCTAACAATTACCATTTTCCTTCATTCTGCCTTCCCTCAATCGGATCCGGCGGTTAGGGTTCAAATCTGCTGTTGTTGCCTGCCATAAAATCACCATTCAAAAAGGAAAATTAGAAAAAATAATAATAGTTATCTCAATCTCAAACATTCAATCTCAATAAAGTTTAAAGCAATAGAAAAGAAAAAACTACAGCTTGTAACAGTAAATATCCAACAAATGCTTGATAAGATAGTACCTCATCCATGATAAGGTCTATCCTGGGAGATGGGAGCAAGATACAAGCCATTAATGAATCCATTTTGTTAACCACCACCCACAAGGAAATTAATAATAGCTTAATGAGACTTAAAAAAATTAATTTCAATACACTTTTAGAAACGGATCCTATCACTTTCGCCTATATGGTACTTCCAACAAATAAAAAATGTATGATGCACACGATTTACCCTTGTCCCTTACTTATCCAACAAAGGTAGACCAATAATGTTTCACCTAGAGTGTTTTTCACTATATCATTGGTAGAGAGCCGCACATAAAAAATATACTCTAGAACTATCGAGTAATTACTCAATATATCAATGCTAAAATGTACGATTTTTGGAGTGTTTTTTTCGCACAAAAATAAACAAAAATGCATAAGGTCATCACGGTGTACGAAAACTTTACACAAATATTTATACATTATTTACCCATTATCCAACGCCAAGTGAGTGATAGTTAGCATTTCCCGTAATGATTATAATGATCCCTCCAAAATTCCAACAAAACAAACCAACCATAAATTGACAGTAACTGCAAATATTGCATTCCAAAAGGCTATATATCAGGAAAGACTCTCACTTGAGCAAAAACACACACTGAAACCAAAATAAAGGTCAGGCTTGCATGCAGGCACATGGAAAGAAGTCTGATGTTGCATAAAAGGCACTGCTAGTTCCTACTAGTGCTGTACCAAAAATAAATAAATAAATAATAATAATAATGATGATGATGATAATGATAATAAAGCCATGTACAAAAGAACAAATTCATGGATGAGTTCTAAAAATCAAAATCATTCTACTGCAAGAAGCACACTTGAGGAAGTTGAGGACTGAACAATCCTGCAATGTCACAGAACCGAACTCGGTCTCTCCCTCCAAAAATCTTCTTCAGCATTTCGTCGCAGATCATGATCTTGTTGTTTTCAGGATCCTAAAAATGGAAAGTACAAAGCATGTTAGCATAAAAATGCTGGTGAGTATATAGACCAAAAATCGATGTCCTGTAAATTCTAATTTTGATCCAAAGGGACATTTACATCAAGCAATTCGCTAGGATTTCTCAAAACATTGGAAGCCTAATTGAACTCTGCACGTCTTCATTGTGGTGCAACCGTGGGAAAATCAATAAATAAGAGATTCAAAACAAGAAAGTTGATTATTCTCAAATATTCCATACTCTACAAAGACCTTGTTCAATGTAAGAATATCTAAATATACATCTTATACTTGTTCATGGACCATGGTACCTCAGACGATCCATTTAATCAACAAAAACTGATAAATCGCAGCGCTGCTTGAGGCTGATTGCTGTCGACAACAGAAAAATTCTCTCATTTTGCAAGTTATCTCGTGGCATTTATTAAGATTGTCTCTTTCCTTCATTTCCAAACCATCCCAAGTATAAAAGAGATGTTGATATTTATTATCCATCCCACATGGGGTTGATCCCGCAAAAATTCTCTCCCTCGGAATTCAATATACATATTGTGTCTGTGCAGGTTTCATGCTTCTCTTTGGTTAGTGTCTTTGTAGCCGCATCTCCTCCATGCTCGTCAAAAAGTTTTCCAATTCTAATTACTTGTTATCCAACACATTGCTACTAACATATAAGATCTGCTTTGACCTCAAGTCTAAACTCAAATTCTTACTTAGATGGATAGTTCTTTGACTGGGGAAATGGAGAATACTCCTAAATCTCTTCAATTGAGTAGCCTAATATAGACTTCTATAGTAACAATACCTCCAATCATCTCAACATTTTCAGAACCTACCCAAAATAGGTACCATTCCCAAAACAAAGACAATTTGAAAGGAACCCTCAGACACCCAATACTTTCACAGGATTGGAAAGAGAAATGTTGCCAATATGAACTGCATGAATAATGCATGGTCTTGTACACCATGAGATATATTAAAACACCGACTACAAAGGCATATAGATCATCATCCGATCAAGAGAATCAAGAGAGATTATCAACCATTTAACAATTAGAAGGTCATACTATGAAATGGTGTTTTTTGTTATTCTGTTACAAGTTCATTAACTAAATGGTAGTTTAGTCATTAAGACTAATTAGGACTTTAAGTTTTGTTCTATTTATATTTTGTAACTCATCTTGTGTGTTTAAGCCTTCTTTGACTATTCGACTAATAGATTACTTCTCTCCTCTTTTCTATCACAATAATGCTCAAGTTTAATACACAGCCCCGTAGCATGGAGTTCGAATATTTTTAGAGCTCACATTCTATCTACTTCAACGTGCATGCTCCCTTGGGCATGTTTCAAATCCTGATAACTCTGGGATAGGATTGCACTAAAAAATTTAGTATAATCCAGCCTCTTGTTTGTATGCTTGACTAACAATTAGTGCAATTCAGTCCTCTTGTTTTGTTTAACATATTAAACTATTGGATAAGTTATAAGGTAGGTAAGGTATTAAATGGAGGTATAACTACTACACATAAAGATTGTATTATTATAGGGATTAAATTTTTTTATTATTTCATACAATGGTTACAAATAATTATATATTCAATTATAACTAATACAATTCAATCACATCGTTTATCGAATCCCTTCAAAAATATTCCAAAAATCAAACGAGAACTTCGTGTATAGAAGCAAGCGAGAACTGGTACATAAAAACACAGTACGTCGCCTAAATAAGAAACCGCATCAAATAATAGACATAGAAAATCAATCTGCCGATGTAATGACAAGCAAATCCAATTAACAAAAACCAAAATATCCGGCCACATCCTAAGAAGCATTAGGTGGCCACATCCTAAGAAGCATTAGGTTTTCTGAGTGCTCATAAACAGAGCGCGTTCTTGTGTGGATATAACATACAACTATGTCCACACTTTTTTTTTTTGGGTAGTTAAGTGGGGAAGGGACCCCAGGGTTGAACACTGGGGGTATGCGGGGCAAAGGGAGCTCCTGGCCACTGGAGCCAGCCAACACAAGCAATGTCCACACTTTTACATATAACTATATCTATACTTCTCTACTAAAGTTAGCATCTCACTTGATGTGAATGAAGCCGACTAACGATTTGTATAACTGCTACAAGATTTTCTAGCCACCACAAATTTCAAGTTTTCAAAAATTTCAAGTTTTCAAAAGATTCTGCACTTCTAGTTTTATAGGCTAAATTTCATATTTTGTGCTAACTTTTTTCATTTTTTGACTAATTTTTTTTAATTATTTCAAATCTCCTCAATGAAATGAACGGAAAAAGAAAAAAAATTGATCCAAAGATGAAACAAGTTCACTAGTGTGTGTGTACACACACGGAAAAAGGAGACCTGGAGATTGTGTTGTGGAAACACACAGAGAGAGAGAGGGAGAGAGAGAGAGGGAGAGAGAGACCTGAAGATTGTGTTGTTTGATATAAGCCCAAATCATCCGGTTTAGGGCTTGGTTGCAAGGGATCTCAGAGACGCCACCGTGGAACTTCTGCAATTCCAGCGGAACTCGCCGGGGCTTCATAATGCGTCTCCTCCGTATTTTCTTTCCGATCTCCGGCTCCGGCTCCGGCTCCGACGTGCTGGCCGAGGTCACCGTGCGCACAGGCCGCCGGTTAAAGTGAGGAGGCGCAAAATGGAGACCAAGCGAGAGATACGACGATAGCTTCGTTAGCAACGCTGTTTCACCGGCTATTAAGCCTGAAAACACAACCGACGGCACCGCCATTTTCATGCCCCTCATTGCGCTCCCTCTCTCTCTCTCTCTCTCTCTCTCTCTCCAGTGGAATGTGAAGAGATGCTTTCTTCGGAAGCAGAGAGAGGTTTACGCCCAATTCTCTAATAGGCCCATTTGAGCCCACAATTCAACCTAAAAAACCTTACTTTGGCAGAAAAAAATTCAAAAATAAATCAAAATAAGACAATAATTTAAATTTTTATTTATTTATTTTTATTTCTAGCAAATCTTTATACATCATTTGGTCAACCATTTTTACTTTCAAAATTCTTCTCCTAAATATGTATTGCAAAAAATTTAAAAGTTATGATTAGGACATATTTTTTGAAAAGACAAAAAAAAAATCAAATTCAATCTATTTAAATATGAGAGCCTTTGATGTTAAAATTTTAAATTTACAAAATTATAACTAAAAAATATGATTATAGCTTTAAATAGAAATTACATATAATTATTACGATTATAAACTTATAGTTTCAATTGGTAAATATTGTATGTGTCGGTTTAGAATCAAAAGCTATCAGCAAAAAATTGTAATTACACTTATTTAATTTTTTAAATTTTTTGTTGAGTTATAAATTTAAACTGAAAAATAATCTCCAAGAAATATCCCCATAGTCCTATACATTGTGATCTGGTTTGAAATTTGAAAATAATAAAAAAATATGAAGAATGAACTGTTACAGAGCTTACACTTTCTAATCCCCAGTTTTGGATGTCTTAAAATTTGGTTTTAAATAGGTTTTATTTATAAAAAAACAAATAAAGAAAAAAAAAGTAAGATTGGTTGAAATATTTTGTTTAGGGTGATTTTTTTATTTTTTATTTTTATTGAAATATCTAGTATGTCTTTATTTTTGTTTTTAAAATATAGTAATTAGAAAATTGACACATCTTTTTTAAAAATAAAATTAATTTTTTAATTAAGAGTATTATAGTAATTTTATTTAGACCAAAAAAGTTAATGCATTTGAAATGTGTATAATTTTTTTTCCTTAAAAACAGAAGTGAAAGAGTTAGTGAGCTTTATAGAAATCTCAAAAACACACTTTATGTTTGGTCTAGTTTTTTTTTTTGTTGATTTTTTTGCTTTTTAGTTTTCCTAAAAAAATAGATATAAAAATATGTAAAAAAAAAACTAATTGATTATAATAGAAAGCAAAATAAGTGAGTTTTTTAAGAGATTTTTAAGCAAAAAGAACTTTAAAAAAAACTAGAGCAAGTAGAGGCTAACTTAAAAGCTTTTTTTTTGTGCATTTTTTTACACAAAAAAAGCCAAACTGGGCCAAGCTTATTGTCTCATTTCCTGACTGGTGTGGATTTAGCCCATGTAGAATGTTGGAAAGATGTTTGAAATGGGCCGTAAGACTGGCGTTGGTCTGATTCATTAATAATGGCCCTTGATGGTTTTCGATTGTAAAAGTTACAAAAAGAAATACAAGAGGCCCAGTCTGCATTTTTTTGGAGGGTAATTTTTACTAAAGTTTCATTTTATGATTCATTTTACTAAAAAGTCCTAAAATAAGTTCAACTTTGTTATAAGTCCCATTTCAAAATAGTATTCCGATTATACTCTTCCATTGAATCCCTCATTTGCGCTTTTATTTTCTGTTCAAATTTCATAGCAACGGCTCCGAAAAAACAGGAAACAACATGCTCAAAACCTACTATATTCAAAAAATCAAAAAATTATCATCCACGGATTGAGAAAAAGCCACAAAATATTGAGAAGCATGCATCGATGGATTGAGATTTGACTCGTGATGTAGATTCGAAGAACAAAAAGCTTCAAACTTGTCGAAATTCTAATATCATGCCATTCTCCAAAGTTCTCAAATGTAACTTTTTCAAACATCCCTCTATCTATAAATACGTACATCTCTCAATTCTGTTGAGTATATCATTTTCTGTTGAATTTTTGTTTAGTGTATCATTTTCTGTTGAGTACATTATTTCATGCTACAGCCACAATGAAATGATACACACAACAGAAATCCAACAAAAAATGACATCCAACATAAAATGATACACACTATAGAAATCCAACAGAAAATGATACACCAAACAGAAAACGATACACCCAACAAAAATTCAACAAAAAATGATACACTCAGCAAAAACACGACTTTCATGGATTATAATTTAATAAGATTTTCAAAGTAGTAATCACATGTTTGCAAATAAAAAAGATTTTCATTGCAGAAATTAACCAATTATTAGAATCATGGATGAGAATAAAAAATATAATCTTGAAAATTGATTAATATGCAAAATAATGGATGAGAATGAAAAATAACCTTAAAAACAAATGAAAACAAATCTGCTCCAAACCGATTTAACCGAGTGTAATCTCTCAAATCTGCTCCAAGAATTCCAGTTGGATGTATTTTATCAAGAACACAATTCTTCACACTTAAAAGAAATGAAAACAAAGAAGCATATGCATTCCACTGTTCACGTTCTCACCAAAATCGAAAATTCTAATTTGCGTGGATACAGGAAATATCAATAGAAATGGCATTTTGAAAAAGATTCCTGATACCACAACATATCTTATTACGGCTATCACCTTAATTAGATTTGATAAAGGGTATAATAGTCTATTTTTATCTAAAATTTTAAAAAATAATTTTATAGAATATTATACTTTTAATAATGATTAATTTCTAAACATCTTCTTAAAATGGGATTTATCCCCAATGTACGTTTTTTTTTATCGTTGCCACTATTACTGCTACTGCTACCAACACCAATGTCGTTGCTGCTACTGCCTTTTACACCATCACCATAATAGGCGTGGCCCTATTATCAACCCTACTAGTACCACTGCCATCCTACGCAAATTCCCACTTGTCGCCAATACTTTTAATCACATACACATTATAACTACTGTTGTCACTATATCCACACCAGCGTCGTCGCCTTCACCCATCACTAGGGACGAACGTAGGATTTTAATTTAAGAGAAGCGAATTGTTCTTAAAATTTTTTAGAAAAATATATATTAAAATTTAAAAAAAAATTTAAATGGATAAATCTATATAATTATGAAATATTTTAAACTAATACTATTATAATAATTTTTTTTTTTTAAATCTTAGGAAGACAGCTGTCTCCATTTGCCCCCATAGATTTGTCTATGCTCACCGCATCTTCCCCTGCACCATTATTACCACCACCTAAAAATAGAACTAAAACCTCAAATACCTCTTAATTTAAACCTTAATATTTGTTCATTAAAAAATTAGAAGTCATAAACTTCTTATCTTTTTGGCTAATAAGGTAGTTCCTATTAGTAACTATTTTTTTTAGTAAATTGTATCAAAATAACAATATTACTTTTTATTAATATGTATTAAAAATGAATTGTACAATGTAAAAGGATATTTTTAACTTTTTATTGAGATGCTATATGTATTGAAATGCACAAAAAAAGGGTAATATTATATACACAAGTTTGGTGGGTTCACACCAACACTTGGAGTACAGTATGCTAAACTTGTCTATATAGAGTAAAATATGGAGTAGAATATAAAATGTATCTAGACTTTTCTTTAAAAAAATTTAAAAAAAGTTGTATTCTTTGACTTTTTTAAGCCATCCAAATGGTTTACTTCGACTTTTTTGCATTGTTAGTGAAAAAAATCATATGATGAAAAATATGAGTTTTTGAGTGTATAATGTACACTCGAATTAATTTAATTGTTTTTTTTAGTATGTGTTGAAGGGAGAAATAAGATATTTTGAAAAGAAAAAATTATCTTGTTATATAGATAATATTAGATAAAAAGTTACACGAAAAAAGTGTAAAATTTTCCAATATGTTATAGGTTCCATTTAAAAATAAGGATAAATTGCACTCATTTTTTTTTTAGGTTTCTAACAAAAAATAAAAATATCTCATTTATTTTTTAAAATATTACTATTTTTTTATCTACTTTAATTATCTATTTTAAATTAATCTAACTGTTAATGTGCCGTTATTGACTTAACGAAAAATTATTCATTCCGTCTCATTTTTTCCTTATTTTCCCATTTCTCCTTACTCCTGCAACCCCCAAACACAACCACCCCCGGGCTCAAGCATTTTGCCGGCGTTTCTACTGGAATTGTCCATGGCAGACATCCTTGCTCCTTGCTCACCGCAAGCATTCTCCAAAGCCGCATTGAACAAAACCTGATCAAATCATTCAAATTTATTTCCACAGAGGCTTTATAATCTAGATAGATTCTTACCATATAATAGGATGAGTTCCCCTTAATGATCTCTCTCTCTCTCTCTCTCTCTCTCCTCTCTCTCTCTCTCTCTCTCTCTCTCTCTCTCTCTCTCATTTCGTCTCGTCACCATCAATATAGTTGGAAACTAGATCACCA
>JAOTRH010000010.1:12888145-12925515 GCA_034768845.1 Heliamphora exappendiculata | reverse complement strand
GGGGACTATAGTTTTGAGGGCAATTTTGGAGGGGGACGGTGGTTTTCGTTAAATTGAATAAAAATTTTAACAGTTTGGATCTCTTTAATATTAAAATTAAATTTGAGAGAATATTAGTGCAATTTTTAAAATTATAAAAAAATTTCTATTTTTGTCAGAAATATCAGTACGTTTCCTAAAACTTGTGTGAATGATGCTTGATAAAATTGTTAAGAAAATATTCAAAATATTGCTTTCACAAAAAAATGTGTTAAACCAGTATTTAAAAACTCATAAGTGATGATTTTCATAATTAAAAATAAAGAGCATAAAAATTATTTGGTGGATCAAATGGAAGCTAAATGTCATGATTTTTGGACAACATTTAGACTAAAATGTCCCTTTTATGAAGAACACTGTTTAATTTGGGCACTAAAAATATTAGTTTTGAGTCTCACAAAAAAGTTGAATAAATTTAATTTTAAATCACTAAATGAAGAAAACAACTTACAAAAGGCTTTTGACTGACTAAAATTCATCAAAACACACACACATATATATATATATATATATATATATATGCGCACAAGTGTTTTTAATGTTAATTGATTACAAAGCATTAAGAAAAAAAATACTCATACAAATTTTCGATGACCAATTGAATACAGATGTGAGACAATTATAAAGACTCTTAGATCTAAGATTCATTATTATTGTCTCACATCTATATTTGGTTGGTTACGGCACCCAGCACAGCTGAAGTATTAATGGATGTGAATGAAATTTTATGCACACAGCTTGCATTTTTTATTCGGTAAGAACTTCGAGCGGGCGACGAGAATAGTGGATCAACGAGGAGTGAAGAGGATTTCCGGCGAACCCAGTGGGCGTTCGGTCTTTCAGGTTAATTATGTGTATCTCCCTCGTTTTTCTTCACATGGTTTCCAAGTTTTCGGCAATCGATTAGGAAATTTTGTAAATTAAAGTTTTTTAACACCGAATAAATTTTGTAAAGTGAATACTAAACAGAACACAGTTTCTGTATTTAAACAAATGAAAAAGATTCACGCCCTTCCCTTTCGGATTCTATTCATTGTAGCTTTCTCTAAACATATGGGGAAAAGCTTTTTGAACGATATCCAAGAAAAAAATATTCTAGAAAAATTCATAGAATTAGAGAAACTCCTTTGGTTGCACTTGTAATGAATGGTTGCGATACATTTTCTGTGTAGTTTGTGATTCATTTTCTAAGCACAAAATGCTTTCCCTTGTCTTTTTGCTAAAATACTTAAGACACAGACTTCTAACCACAAAAGCCACACAAACTAGATCTTAGCCATCCATCTGCATGGAAATTTACAAGAAGTTGTGTGAATTTCAGTACAAATGAATAGTCAAAATTTAATTTATGTGATTAGTTTGTGGTGGTTAGAAGTTTGTGTACCTAGTATTACTGTGTTTCTTTTAATTTTGGAAGGATTGTGAAAGAAGTTCCGTTTGTATGGTCTGTGTAGGTTGTGGGTGAATCTCGGAGCAAAGAGGAATATTTTTGTTTTGCGGAAAACTATTGTGCTTGCTATTTATTTTTCTATGACATTGTGAACAGAGGAGAACAGCTTTGTGTAAGTTTTTGCTTGCTTGCTTGCTTCTCCATAACTTCTGTTGGTAGAATCCGTTGATGATTTCTTTGATGCCATGACAATTTTGTTTTTGTCCCTCTCTCTGCCAGTGTAAGCATCAATTAGCTGCTCAACTTGCTGCATCACTCGGAGTATGTGTTGATGTTAAGGTGTCTGACATGCAACTAGCTCTACTGCTTTCCACACTATGACTATTTTAAAGAAGTTGAAAATTTTAAGAAAGTTGCATTTGAATAGGTCTATTAATTGCCTATTGTTTTTGACTTTGTAATGAACAAATTTAGAGAATTTGAGTTTCAATCTACGTGGTTGGTTTTGCACGGTAATATTTGGATTTTATATGCTTTTAGAAAGTTGATGGCTAGAAATGGGATAGGACAATCTTTTTATGCATATTTTTTGGTTACTGTACTGATCTTCAGACACATGATAACTCTCTGTAAAATTAGAGATATTTTCGGGCGTTAAATTTGTGCCTTTTCCAGCAGAATTGACGAAAAATTATTTGAAAGTTGGCCAACTTTCTTTTTAAAGATAATAAGCGGGGCTGATTCTCATCCTCCAGAGAAATGATGGTGAAATACATTATTATAAGATACATTAATTTCTCAAATTTCTTGGCTTTTTCCAAGAAAGAGTTGAATGTTTTTAGAGACACACGTTGGGAATCTCCACCACGTGCATATTTAGCCAATACCAGGTTGCAGAGAATGGTTCTTCTTTTAAGGGGTCATTTGATTGAGAGGCTATTTTTATAAGATAATTAATGTATTCGAATTATTAGTACTTGAAGTTTTTGTATTTGAATTATTAGTATAATATTTTTTGTACCGAATGCTATTTGATTGAGAGTATTGAGAGTAGGATTACTTACGAATAAATAATATGTTATTTGATTTGACATAATTTTAGTGAGATTAAATTTTTTAGTATACAAAAATGATCAGAATGATTTCGGGACTATCCAACCCACCATTCCTCACATGAGTTTAGGATAGTTTTCTATAAAGGGTATAAAGTTAGTTGGGATTTTTTTTAATTTCCTTCAAATAATTTCATAACACATTTATGTATGAAGTTATTAGTAAAATAGTTTAATTTTAAATCCTAATCCTGCAACCAAACGGGTTTGTATTGATCAATGAAACAGTTTATTAACTTGCCGTTGTGATTTTCTTTGAATTTCTGTAGGACCTTCTACTCTAGCCCCCATTTCGCTGTCTAAGCTAGACCTTTTCTTTTTTCTTTTTAAATTTTGTTAGGATTTTTAATTCTTCTTGAACAAAAGGATTAAAAAAGTAAAATATTTTAACTAAAATATAAAAAGACAACAAAACAAAAAAGAAGAGTCAAGTTTGTAGCAAAAACATAATTCTTTGGTCTTTAGAGACTTTTTTTACATTCTGATAAAAAAAATATTTACTTTTAAGAATTAAATTTTTGCTAGTTAAGAATAATTTTAAAAATTGTCAAAGTATGAAAAAGTTAAAAAAGGATTCAAAAATTTTTTTCTAAAAAAATCATAAAGTTTTCAAAAATGACAAATATGACCTGAATTTTGAATCATTTTTTGATGGTTTTTTTTGGGGAGAAATGAGAGAAAACTGGTTCAATTTACTTTTTTTTTTTCGCATTCTAATTTATAAAACTAGCGTTGATCCGTACAATGCACGGTGGATTAAACTCGGATAAGTTGTTATAATAATATAATAACATATATTAACTGCTTAAACACAACCGAATGAATTAAAAATAATTTTTAAAATTTCAAAATACATATATCTTAAGAAAAAATAATTAATAAATGCTAATATCTAGCTCAAACTGCAAGTATTGTGTCCAAAAATATAACACTACATGAAATATTATTTTTACATGATAGATTATCTATATTTAAGAATTATAAAAAATATATATATATTAATACACCACTGACTCCCTTTTTCTTTCTCTCTCTCGACTACCCTCCTCTCTTTGATAAAGAAGAATCATTCATAACTTCGGCTTCAGCAGATTCTATAATTTTTTCGAATAGCATTAAGTACGAAAGTATACAAATTTCTAAATCTCTTTTCTAGGTCATGTCATATACATTCATGTTTATGCTTGATTCAATTATTCAAAATTAAATATATTTTTCATATGGTTTTCTTAATTACGTTTTGCACGGTTTTTCTTAAGAAATTTCAGCTAAATGTTTAAAAAAATAAGTTTTAACGCGTAACGTTTATAAACAAAAAATTTAACGCGCAAAGTTTATTTGCATAATTTCTCCCAAAAATACCATGTAAACAGATAAATTTATCTGTGTCCTTTACACGTGTTTTCAATAAAAGATAGATAAATTTATCTGTATTCATTATACATGTTTATTATACATGTTTTGAAAATGTACAGATAAATTTATATGTGTTATTTATACGTGCTTTCAATAACACATATAAATGTATTTGTATTTTTTACATTTTCTTTCAATAAAAGACAGATAAATTTATCTATATTTTTCATATATTTTTTAAAAAATACAGATAAATTTATTTGTGTTCTTTATACATACTTTCAATAAGACAGATAAATTTATTTATATTTTTTATACGTACTTTCAATAACGGTCATATAAATTTATCTATATTATTTATACATGTTTTAAAAAAATACAGATAAATTTATATGTTCTAAGGTATTTTTATCCTAAAAGGATCTTGCGCGTTAAAATTTTTATGAGGATAGACCTTACTCGTTAAAAAATCTTAGTTGGATGAAAAATACTAAACGACCTATAAATTGGACTGTTCACCAATTTTTCGTTTTTCTTAATCATGTTTTGTTAATTGATCATATTCAAATTATTTCAAATTTTCTTAATCAGATTTTGTCAAGTGATTGCCCGAAATTTGTGAATGTATTTGAATATATTTGTTTTTTCCATGTGGTTTTGAGTAAAAAATAATAATTTAAATGAGTTACAGAAAAGATTATATGAAGATAAATTTTTAGAAAAACTAAGATAAGATTATATTTGAATTAATTTTAAAATTTGAAATGATTTGAATTTAAAAGAATCAAATTTTGACCAAAAGAATTATAATTTTTTAAAAAAAATTGGACGGGGTTTTGTATTTAAGAATCCACAATACTTTGGATCAATTAAAATTTAGAAAATGATTACAATTTGAACCAATCAAATTGTGACATACAATATTTAAATAAAAAAAATAAACTTCTAAAAAATTATAATGGGATTTTGATTTTAAGAATTCACAATATTTCTGTGTAGTAATAATATGAATAAATTATATTATGGGAATGTTTGGCAAAATTACTGTTAGTAATTTTTAATTTCTTGTTACTAATTTTATCTATAAATTTTAAATTTTTCTAAGCATTCACAATTTCTGCTACAATTTATAACTAATTTTTCTTATATTTCAACTACAAGTTATAATTTCTATCAAATACTCACAACTTCTGCTATAAACTACAGTCATAAGCTACTAATTTTAACAATGTCAAACACCACCAATGAATTTTAAATTTATTGGGATAAAATGATATTAAGATTCAATTAAAAATTTGAATGTATTTAGATTTGGAACAATTAAATCTTGATACATAATTTATGAATAAAGATAGTAATATGAACAAATTACGAAGAAGATTATATTAAAGATAAATTTAAAAGTTTGTTAGGATAAAATTATATCAGTATTAATTAAATTTTCAAATGATTTAAATTTGAATAAATAAAATTGTGACATATAATATTTGAAAATAAAAGCGCCATATAATTCAGAAAAATCAAGATGAGATTTTGAACTCGAAATGTTTTATTTTATATAATAGTATACATTCCGTGCTTTCAACGCTAAGAAGAAAGACCAACCTCGGTCTCTTTTGACTGCAAATCCCGCCTATCTATCGGGTATAGATAGTTCGGCCATTTCTGTAACAAATAATTTTTGCCCTTCCCTTTATGGGATAAAATCTTAAGCAATATATAAAACCAAACTCATATCACACCACCTATAACAATTAATGTATTTTCATTTCCATATCACTGAAACTATATATATATATATATATATATATAGACACACACACACTAGTTATGCAGACCGTGCTGTCTATGCACGGTCATAATTTTTGTGGCGCTATTAATTAATTTTTTTGAGATAATAATAAGTTGAATACTTAAATATTATAACCGAGTAATATTAAAAAGGTTAAAAAAAAAAAAATAGTTATACATTTAGAATTCAACTTAGGACATTTATTTGAGAGCTTCATGAATCTTGAAAAAAACTATGATTGATAAAAAAATATTTTGGTGTACAAAATTCCGGACCAAAAAAGTTCTTCCAAGCCTAATTAACGAGACAATCAAATATTCGAAGACTTCATTCTTGTTTCAAGATCTATGGATTTGAAAGAAATAATTCTATGTCCAGACGATAAAGATTTGAAGTAAAACTCCAAACTTTAAAAGGAAAATAATATGAAAAACAAGCCACTTATTCAGTGCAGACAATTGACACGTATCCCATATACTAAATTGCTACCACGACAATTGTTCCAATTTACTTGAGTCAATTGCATCGAGAATTTCAACTAAACTTACTTCACGATAATCTTTTATATGGAGATTCCACATTTTTTCATCACCCAAGTTCCAAGTATTCTCATAATTTGACCAAAAAAATCTCATAATAGATAATGTGCACCAAAACTATAGAATAAATTGATTCTGAGCTCCACAATTCATTGAAATTTAACAAAATAAATAACCAAGACTCAATAGTAGTTTCAATCCTTTTTCCATGATAAATCACCTTATTAGCAATTTTTCCAATGTAATCAATTCCAGTGAGCCAGTGGTTGTGGAAACCGACAACAATCATCTGAGCCCGTCAAAGAACTGGTGGCCGACATCAATACCTGCCATCACAAGAACTGGTGGTCAAAGAATTGGTGGTCAAAGGCTAATCATCTATCATATGAGATTTTGTTCATATGGTGGTGCTTTCTTCTTCTCTCCAAAGTATGTTCAATTGTGATAGCAATTATTAGTGCAGCACGTTTAGCTTTAAGAGCCCTAGCAAAGATTACATATCAAGCAATGTAACTATTGAGATCAAATATCAGATTTAGATTGAAGAGTCCTAACAACGTTTAATTTTTTGGCTTTTAAAATTGCTTAGTAAGAAAACTAAAAGGAAAATAGTTACATATCTTGATATCTAATTTTTAAATTACATTTTTTTAATTAAAATAGATAAATAGATTGACAGCCTAATGCCTATTAGAAATCTACAAATACCATGAAGAAATGAGAGGCTATACCTATTGAAAGCTTCCTAGAGGAATAACAACGGGATCCGCTGAAACTATAGCTCGTTCATATAGCTTGATTGTCCTGTGAAACTCCTTTAAATGACCATGTTTGGGTAACCCAATCAAACCAAGTGAGGCAGTTAACAGTTAATTGTATCCAAAGTTTACAATTTAATAATGGAATCTTTTTGATTTCATACATTAAGTAAGGCATAGAAGGATGTAATCTATGTTGTAGCATTAAAAAATCCACATTTGAACTCTTAAACAACTCAATATTGTATATGACCAATTCACTTGAACCTTAATGATTTGCGTAAGGTTCCAAATTATTCTATGCTAAAATAAAAGTTACACCGGAATACTTGGCAAGAATTTTTAAAAAGCATAAAGCATGAATGCATTGATGTAGGAAGTAACTTCTAAAATAACCAAAAAGCAATTTGGCTTATCAGTTAAGTGACAAGAAGCTATTGTTTAATGGCAAGAAACTAATAATTGATGTGGAGCTGCGATATGTTGGCAACGCCAAGCAAAAAAATTGGTTCTTATATAGAGAATGAAGCCTTGAACAGAGAGGAATGGTTAGATCGAAAGAATAAATAATAAACTAAGTCTTCACTTCACACAAACATTACTGTCACCATCATCATCCATTCTGCCCTTTTTTTCTTCTCAATTTTTTTTAATGCAGGCTTAAGGTACATGAAAAGTGAAAAAAGCCAAATTCCAAAGAAAATCACACCTTATACCTAATTAGTCCTTTAGTAAAAGAATTCTAATAATGAAAAACAAATTGGTGTAATCTTATGAGTCAACTATTGTTCAGCATCATTCATCGTCATGAAGAGCTTCTTGTAACCAGATCATTTGATCTCCTTTTTATTTGATGGCCACATCTATGGGTAGCATCAACTTAAACATGAACAAATTTAATAGTTGCATTTTGTATATAATAAAAAAATCAACTCGTGCAATTAAATCAAAACCATCTCAATCAAAATAGAAATGCAACCTCAAAGTGGAGTCTTGATGATGCACATTTTCTTCCTAATAGCATTCAATTATATCTAAGTTGAAATTAAAAAACAACAATCATTTAAAAATTAACTTCCAATGTTAATGATTTAGCGTTCATTGGTCACCTGACCTAACTCACCTAATATAAGTGTTAAAAAATTTATATTTCAAACACAAAAATCATGATCCTTTATCAACACAATGAAGACTCAACTGGGAAAGCATCACAAAAAAAGCATAAATAGGAATTCCTAAATTATAGTTATACCTTCTGCTATTATTTCCAATAAGCATACCAATAGAGAAAGAATCACAAATTTAGGAAGTAGTTATCCATTGAAATAAATAAAATAATTCAATAACATATTTAAAACTTAATTTTGAGTAAAAAATTGAATTTGGTAAAAAAAATGTACTGTATTTGTTCAATAAAAATTTCATCCAATTCAGTGCGCCCATTGGTTCTTTACCCCAAAAAATCATCTCTTACCAACTTTATAGGTGTCACAACCATTGCATCACATTTTCATATGCTACATAAACCAATCTCAATTTCAAGTTTCAACGCTCAAGGAGAATGTGGGTTTCTCACCTTTCATCACCACCATTTTAGTTCAGCCTATGTACGCTCATATGACTACGCAAGGTCACTCATTTCCAATAATTAGTTATGAAATTATGTCTCTTTTTATCGTTATTGCATTTCATATGGTTACTGGAATTTGTTGAACCCCCCACTGCCAATGACATAAAAATTGTGTAAAATTGTTCACTGATGAACTGTAAGCTACAGAAAGATTCTACATCTTACACAGAAACCGACGTAGAAATTCCAAGCGTGTGCCCCCTGGCTAAAAAAGCTAGTCCACATAATGATATAAAATACTTAAAAAAGCATATTCATTGGGTTTAAAGGCTGGGAAAACTTATTTTAATGCATTCTATTCAACCAATGCCAAGGGATTAGACACGTTTGAAAGGTAGAAGTTTAAAAGAATTAACAGTATAATATTGTGAAATATCTATGAATGTGCAAGAATCACTTACACAAGCATCTCATACTCCACGTTTGATGCAATTGGTCCTATAATTTCCACGGTCCCTGCATCACATAATGACCTACAAGAGTAACATCCAGAAGATTAACAATGGAAAAGGAGCATGACTGGCCCCATCCATAAAGCACCATATCACAATAATTATTTGAGAAATAGAATCAGCTGAAGCAGGGCATGATAGATTGTTCAACCTCCACCATTTGTTCCTAGTGCAGCTAAACAAATTCCTGAAGCTACAATTGCTGCTGAGCCTGAGATAGATCCACCTGCATACCTATGTGGAGAATGTGGGTTTCTTCCAGTTCTGTCATCGTGGAAAGATTTATGTAAGTTTTTTGCTTACGAGTTATGAAAGCAATTTAGAAGTTAATGGAGGAAGTGTTGGAGATAGAGAGAATGTAGTTTTCATGTAAAATGTTAATGAATGAAAAGAAAGAAAACTTAATTATAAGAGAACTGTAGTGCAAGATCTATTAACTTCATTCATGAAGTAAGGAGAAAGAACACTCAAATCCTTAAGAATAATATAAGAAATAAAATCAAGAACTCAGCCCAATCAGGAATTAGATGACATAAGATAAGCATAAGCTTGGTCATTTCTGTCTAAATAATATATTATTCTGTTAAAGAAATATGAATACTGTGTTAACATAAGGTAATTAGCTGGCATATATCCCAAACTAATAATTTAATATGTGCAGGATATGAAACGCCATTGTTATGTTGGGGCCCACTAAAAATTTTATGAGCATTCCATTGACTAAAATATCAGAGATTAAAGTGGTTTCAGACAGATAAACATGCAAATCAAATATAATAATAAGATGTAAGATATGCCATAAGTTATGCAGCCTTAGCTAACAAGCCTAACATGCTAATAGGTGGTAATAACACAACATTTGTAAAAATCAACAAATTTAGTTACCCCAGAGTTAATAGTTGTGTAGCATCTACTTAATTATCTATAAGGCCATGGAATGACCATTTTTTTGATAGATAAAGCAATAATGGGAGAACTAGAATGGGGCAGTCTGGGCAGAATGTAATAGGCTGAATATCATCAAAGAACCACATATGAGAAAATGCAATGGAAAATTGAACAAACTGGTGAACAAGAATAGGCAAATTTGATGAATCTCATATACAATTACAGCAAAACAGCGTAACAAGGAAGCTCATCTTTCAGGTCAAATGTACCAGTAGTCCAATATCCACACTGTCTGCTGATAATTTAGACATAATACGTCATTTTGGCACCTCCAACTAGTGGCATTATTTCTCAATTCATCTCTCACTAAGATGACCTTGTCATACATGCATGTTGACCCGTGATATCATACTTATCTTTTTGTTTGTGTAGCTATTGCACGAAAAGTCATCCATAGTTAGGTTATTTCCAGTCGTTCCCAGGCCCAATTCTTGCATATTTTTCTTTCCAACAAAAATCACACCACAGCTACGTAACCTTGATACACAAACAACATCCTTTCTAACAGGGCACACCTCATGAAACCATGTTGTTCCACCTATTTGTCATAGAATAGTTATCTAAATTTGTTAGTTTATTATGAAAAAATAAAAGGAAATGAGTTCAACCATATGTTACTCTTTAATGGACGGGGTTAGCAGTCTATATCATCCATAATTGCCACAAAAGTCCCATCCAAGATTCATGGTAGGTTTCCTGCATAACTCGCAACCATTAAGGAATTGAAACTAAATTTTAGCTATTCATGGTAGGTTTCCTGCATAACTCGCAACCATTAAGGAATTGAAACTAAATTTTAGCTAAGTAAAAGTTGCACAAACAGTGACCAATCAGACACAAAATACCCATTTTTAACAGGCAACAGAACTACTACTAACAATAAGATAAACATGAGTGCACATTTATTATAAGCAATACCTTCCTCAAACCTTTGTGTAGAAGTTGCAGCTTGCTTCCTTACTTCCTTGGCATAAAAAATAAAAAAAAATCAATAGTGGTGCTGGGGCCTTCTTATTATTGAACTCCTCGATGGATGAGATGATGTGTACTGCAACCTATATGCTTACAGTGAGATTTTGCTGCCTAATTATTGAAAACAACTTTTTTATAAGAAAAAAGCAACAATTACTAAGATACCATAGATAGGGTTTCCAGGCCAGGCCGATAAGCAAATGCATAATAACGTATCTTCTAGTAGCAGAAGGGTGGAGTTGAATAATCAGTCCAACATGGAGCAACGTCATAATACGGGAGATACATAAAGGCTAATTCAACTCTGTCTTCAGATTTTCCATCTTCTTCCAAACCAGCAACACAAGGTTCTTGACCTAAACTCACGTCATACAATCTGGCAAACTATTAAAAAACATTGCTTCAAACAATGAGCTCTTTCCAAATGGTAACAAAAAGGCATAAAAAAACACAAACAAATTAAACAACGAAGAATAAGAAAGACCCAAAAGCACAAACTAAGCAAAACTAAGAATGGAAAATTAGATCATTGATCTTTTGTTCTATTTCCAATTTAGGCATTGCTTTCCAAAGCTAAAACCTACAATCTGTAAGTGACCCCAGGGATGAGATCTCCAACAAAAATGTTAAAGTGACCTACACATTAGGAGCAATTCAAAAAATACCATCCAAAGAAAAATTATTAACAAAATAAAATAAACGCCCCTGCTGTTAAATGTTGCATAATTAAGTATTGAAGATCAAATGAGCAACCACAAACTGGACCCACGATGTATCTTCCCTTTGACTTCTGGCATACGAATTAACAGGTACTCTATGCATATCTTATACATGTATGTGTATTATTTCCATATCATATACATGCATGTGTATTCCTTCCATGGGTACACTCGACTCAACTCGAAAAAAGCCTTATCTTCCATTACTTTGGATTGATAACATAAGAGACCACCATTTTCAAACATTTTTAGCTCTATCCTGGTACCTGCAACAAATATTAATCTAATTTTGAAATTACATATTTATGAGGCTCTCAGGAATGGAAGCATCATGTTACTTGTGTGCATTCTTGTGCCACATAGAGATAAAGGATTGGAGGAACAATTGAAAATTTGTCCCAGGCCAAAAAAATCAGTCTAATTGAACGTTTTGCAAACACAAGTTTCTTATCATAATTGTTGCTACAAATATAGTCAGAATGCCCAAAGGATTAATCATATCATAAGTTCAGAAAATCCTTTCAATTAAATATGATTCTCAATGGCACGGGGTGAAAGTATTTTCGAAGAAACCGAACTAACCGACTGAACCGGTTGATTTATGTCGGTTTCTCTAATGAGTTTGGTAGGTTCGGTTTTGTGAATGAGAATTTCTTATATCTCTGTCTGGTATCAGTTTGACAATATTTGTTTAAAAAACAGACCGAACCAACTGAAATTTGCCCAGGCACACATCAAGTCCAACACCTCCACATGTATAGCTTAAATTACTTATGTAAATATCACCCTAGAGTCTCCATCTCTCTTGCGGCGTCATCATCGTTGGCTTAAATCAGTTTGTTTTTCCTGATCTGATCTGCTTTCTTCTATTTTTTGATTTGTTTTCTATTTTTTGGGTATGTTTTCTTTTTTCTCCCTGTTCTGTTTTCTTTTTTCTTCCTCCCTCATTTCCTTATTCTTATTCTTGAATATAGCTTTGCTGCCATGGTTGGTTTATATATACTGTGTCGAGTATAAAAATGGAAACACCATTATGCTTGTTGAGTTATTTCTCTGAATTTTGTGTGTGATGCTCTGTTTCTGTTTTCTTTTGTTTTTGTCATTGAATTTTTTTTTCACTAATTCCTTGCTACTGCTAGTGACCACAATTCCAAGGATTGAAGCTGGTAAGTGAGCAACAAAAACCCTAGATCGATATTCAAGAAACGAAAGAGAAGAGAAGAAGATCAACCAACACAACGAAAAGAAGTGCAAGAAAACATACCCCAGAGAAGAAGCCAAGATCGGTGCTGACGAGGTCCACCCAGATGCAAGATTCGCAATGGTCTGGGGAGAAAATAGAAAAAACAACAAATCAAAAAAGTCGCAGTAAAAGCAAAATCAAAACCCCTAAACCAACAAAGAAGTTAGCAACCAAAAACCCTATATCGATATTCAAGAAGCGAAAGAGAAGAGGAGCAAGATGCGAACTGAATCGGTATTCAAGAAGCGAAAGAGAATACGAGCACCTGAGAAAGCAACGAAAGATCGAGAAGCACAAGCTGAAAAGCAAAGAGGGGAAACACCCGGGCACCCCAGGAATTGCAGACCACACCAACCCAAGCAATAGGATGCTTGTACAACACGCATAACAGTTGTTGTACGTTGGCTACCAAAATGGGTGCACGAAGAAGCCCCGCGAGCGCTCCAAGCTCTCCGCCACAAGCACATGCCGTCCATTTGACTCTCTTGTCCAGGAGGGCAGCCAAAATTTCAGCAAAAACCAAAAAGGAAAGCCGAGTAGCAACCGGTTCAGCCAGAGGGTATTATGGTCTAAGAAAGAGTAAGCCATTTTTTACTTACCATGCTTATATACTAATAATATGACATATATATATATATATTAGAAACAGAACAAGAAAAAAGATAGAAAAAAGAACCTAAAATATAGAGAAGTAAGAAACAAAAATATTATTATTTGGTTTGATAAAAATAATATAAAATATTTTATATCAAAAGATAAAAAAAAAGTTACATAATAAAAAGGAATAAGTCATTTTTTATGACAACGAAAGAAGAGGTGGTAACAGTGGTGGCGATGGTAGCGGGTGGCAGTAGTGGTAATGGTGATAGTAGTGGCAGCAATGATAATAATGGTGACAGCGATAGTAGTAATGGTGGCGGCAACAACGGCGATAGTAGATGGTAGTGGTGACGGTGGTGGTTGTGAGTGAAAATAAAAGTGATGGCGCAGGAGTGGCAATGGGGATAGAAGTGCCAGTGGTGGACTGACAATGGTGTAGGCGGTGGGATATGGTGAGGGGAACTGGTAATTGTGGTGGAGGTAGTGGGGATCATAGTAGTTGCAATGAAATGCATTAAAATAAAAACATATTTTTATTTTAGAGTTTATATTTTTTTAATAAAAAAAAATCATGTACCAACCTAGCACTGAAAAATAAAAATAAAAAAATATTTGACATAAAAAAAATATTTTTCATTGTAAAATGTTTAACATCAAAACAAACGAAACCTAAGCCTAAAATTGAACTTTGAAAGTCGTGTAAGAGGGTATAGTGAAGGAGAAGATTACAAAACAAGTGAATATACATAATTTCGTTTAATTTAATAAACTTTGAAAACAGTTTTCATTTTTAAGACCATAAAAATAGTATTGAGCCTGTTTTTATTTCCGAATTATAAACTTTTTAAAAATAAAAATAGAAAAATAATAACCAGAAATGTTGCAGCACACCTTGAAGCTTCGGAAAGCCAATTGAATGCCTCAGGAAATAACATCCTCAATCTGACAGTCGCAGCACTCCTTCAAGTTCAAACCCGTAAGCCATGTCCATATGAACCAACCTCAACAACATCTGATTCAAAATTGACCTCTATGAACTTCTGACAACCAATAGAGGCCTCCCTCAAAGCCATAGCCTCTCCAGAAAGAGCACCGAGCACGGAGATCGAAACCGGGCTTGGATCAATTCAGAAGAGGAGGTTGCCATCATCAATTCAACCAATTTTCAGCCTTGTTTAGTAGTAAACGTTTGGAAAGGGAGTAAAGAGACAACTAGTGGCAATGAAGTTCCAACTCTTCAACACATTGTCGAGCCAGCTAGACTAATAACCAAAGAGGGTTTTGCATAAGATGATCAAAACAACATCAAATTTGCTCTCTCCATAAACAAACAACATAGCAAAACTATAAATGCTTTTGGGTCAACTCCACGTGAATCGCCGAAGAACCTGTGGGCGGGCAATTAGCAAGCAAAGACCTCAATCAACTGAGAGAGTCAATTCGAGAAATTGAGCTAGCTGTAAGCCTGACTTGTGCATCACTTCCATGCCAAACAATTCTAGTCCGGGGAGATGGAAGAAGAAGCTGCTCAACTGTTTTTGCTGCCAGAGAACATAATAATGAGCATACTCGTTCATCAATAATCTTCTCTTTGAAAAGACTTTCACCTGAAGTGACACCTTTTTGACTTGCCTTCCACGGGAATGAGATGATTTTGGGGTTAATCTTTAGGTTCGACAAGAACTTCCAAAGCTCTTAAGCTACATTTTTTGAGATGAACAACCTCCTTCCTGCTCCTCCTGCCTTATCTTTTTAACAGGACTTGCTACTGAGATAACCACTTCTGACAAAGTAACAACAATTAGAGGCACCAACACAGCAAAAGAAGCTAGTCTTGTTATGACCAAAGGATCACATAACAAATCCTAGAATGGATATTGTGGGGCCGAAGTTACACGTATACTAATTTTCTGAAGTTACTATCCATCCAGCTGTAAACTGTAGCTAAACGATCCATGTATTCCATGAAGTGATTCAAAATGGTGACACAATTAGCACCAACAAAGTAGACCACGGTATAATTATTAAGTACTACAGTGACAGCCACCATATTTCCGGTACAAAAATGAGTAACCAACGTGATTTCAAAGAAGGGGAAACAGGTTATTGTATATACCTCAATGAGATTTGGCATCCTCATAATTTCTCATTTGAGCTGTACAAGGTGTGGCCAGCCTTTCCAACAAATAGGCTCAAGGCCCCTCAATACATAACCGCATGAATTGGCTGCTAACAAATTTCTCAAGATCAAAGCAGCATTTCTTCCCATTAACAAAGCAGATTCTGGGGTGGGCAGAGCAAGTGTGATTAAATAACAGAACGGCTACAAGTTTCGGAGGCCAAAGAGCATGCCGCTGTGATGTAGAGAAAATTTTGTAACTATTTATTTACTAAGCGCTCTGACAATCTACATTCTTCATCCTTTGAAACATGTGGATCAAGCTTGCGAAGGTTATTGACAAACATTATTGCCTCATCACGGCGATTAAGATTACAATACCAATCAACAATGGAGTTGTACGTGCTCTGGTTTGGTTTACAGCCATGTTTGATCATATATCGAACCACGTCAACAGCCTCAACAAACATTGCATCAGAAGCATAACTTGCAACAAAAGTATTATACGTGATCGCATCTGGAACAAGACCTGATTCCTTCATTTCTGTGAGCACCCGCGACGCTTCTCTCATTTGACCATTTCTGCAATATGCAAAAATTACAGTGTTATATGAGATCACATCAGGCTTAATTCCTTTTGCCAACACATCCCTCAGTATTTCTTCAGATTTTCCAAAATTCGCCGACCGGCTGTACATGTACATCAAGCTATTGTAGGTCGTCAAGCTAGGAGTAAACCCATTTTCACCCATGAATTTTATTATCTCATTCGCTTTGACAATCATCTGCCTCCGACCATATATGGAAACCATGGCATTCAGAGTAGTTATGTCAAGACAAGAACCCTTTCTTCTCAATTCAAGGAAAGCTTGTTCTGTTTCCATCAAAAGATTACTCTTGCTGTTAACTAGAACGAGGGTCTTCAATAGCACGGCATGGGGTTCTATTGCACCAGAGTATATTTCTTCCGCAAGATAGTGCATCCGTTCAATTGCCTTCCCATTTGCATAAGCATGGAGCAAAGAACTATATGTTAACTCATTGGGTTTACACCGACCATCCTTCATCTCAGCAAGTAGTTTCTCAGACTGTTCCCAGAGCCCTCCCCGTGCCAATGCAGCTAAAACAGCATTATAGGTGGAAAGGTCTGGAGTCACTCCGGCATCCAACATTCTTTTATAAACAACCATGGCTTGGTCAAAAGATCCACATCGACTGTAAGCGCCGATTAAGGTGTTAAAAGTATCTCTCTCGGCCACAAATCCTGCTCTCTTCATTTCCTTGAAAACTCCGGACATTTCTGTATCCATCCCATTCTGCCCAAACACTGCCAGAATCGTATTCCACGTAACAATATCAGGGGTACATCCACACGTCCTGATATCTTCGAAAACTTTCATCATTTCGGTATATTTTCCTCTGTTACCATGCATCTTAATAAGAGCATTATAAGTGCAGATATTTGGATTACAACCTGCATTTCTCATCTCCTCGAAAACCTTCATTGCAGACTCATCCTTCCCAGCCTTCTCAAATCCCGAGAAGAGAGTTGTGTAAGTAACTACATCTGGCTTAATTCCTTTTTCCACCATTTTGTCTTTCAACTCCATTGCTTCGCGCAATAGGCCACCCCTAGCATTAGCAGAAATCAATGAATTATAAGTCACGATGCTGGGCAAAAACCCATTAGCCTCCATCTCCGACAAAACCATCATCGCTTCCTTAGGACGCCTAGATTTCCCATATACATCTAATAAGGCATTATAAGTAACCTTGTCAGGGGCAAAACCAGCTAACTTCATCTCCTCAAAAACCCACTTAGCTTCTTCGAACAGAGACCCACGTCGACAGCAAGCTATAAGAGTATTATAGGTATATGCGTCGGGGGCAATCCCCGAAGTCTTCATCCCCTCGACCACCGCCGTAATTTTATTCCAAGGCATACCCATTTTCCCATAAACATTCAAAATCACATTGTAAGTAATCAATGTGGGTTTACAACCCTCTTCCTCCATTTTCTTGAAGACATTCGCGGCCTCTCTATACCTCCCATTACTAGAACAAGCAGTTATCAAAGAAGTATATGCGTAGACATCGAGAGAAAATCCGTGTGTGTGTAATTTATGAAGCAAAGAAGCAGCGGTCGAAACCCGACCCTCTTTGCCAAGAACACTAATAATAACAGCAACAATTGAGCCATTTAAAAGAAGTTCAAAATCTTTGCGGTTTCGAACCCAATCGAAAACGCTCATGGCCAAATCAGATTTCCTGTAATACCCTAAACCCTTAACTATACCCAAAAGATCAAAACAAATGGTCTCGGAAGACATTTCCGATTCATCCCGAGGTTGCGAATTGAACAATCCGAGCATTGTTTCGTCGATTTCGGAGATTTCAAAATCTGGGGAGATTAGGGATTGAAGAGTTCGCTGACCTTGGGGGGAGAGGCGGTGGTGAGACCATGGCTTGCCTCTGTTGGGGTCCTGGTTCTTGCCGATACGACGTCGTATTCTGGTGATGGGAGATGGGGAGTTGGGTGTATGTGGGGGGGTTTTGGTGGGTTTTTGGTGATGGAGAAGGTCTTGGAGGAGAGGAGTGAGTGGAGGCGGTGGAAGAAGGGAGGGATGGTGGGTTTGGAGGTGGTCCTGGAAGAAGGGTTTGTGGAGTGGAGGGGTTGGAATTAGAAGAGGGAGAGGTAGCTTATCCGCCATGGAAGAGAATCTTGAGAGAGAAAGAGAGAGAGAGAGAGAGAGAGAGAGAGATATTTCTTGCTCACTAGTGGAATGCGTTACCTGTGCGAAGCTCCCTCACTAACAAACTCACCCATTAGATTTTATTTGGCGGGTATCAAAAAGTAATTATTTAAAACTTTTGACACATTATGTAATTAATTATTATTATATATGAAACGCTCATTTAATATTGTTGCCATTGGACATCACCTATGGCCAGGGATAAGTATTGTAGTTCGAAATACATAGACAGGTTTTATATTAATTTTTGTAATGATAAATTTTATAATAAAAGTATAATAATTTAATTTTTTAAATAATTAAAAAATAAAAAATATAATATAAGTTGTAATAATTTATTTATCGAAAGTATTGTGTAAAATCACCTACTTAAGTTTTACTTGGCAAAAGATTTAAAGCTAAATTTTTTATTTTTTAATTTAAAACTAAAAAAATTAAAGTTCTCGTTTAAAAATTCAAAGGCTTTTAGTAATTTTTTCATATAGAATAGTTTGATATGTTTTTTAAAAATATTATAACTTTTATTATACACATCTATTTTTTTATTAAAAAATATATTTTAGAAATTTACTAGTTAAAATTTATCAAACAAGATTCATATTGAATATAAAATTATGTAAAAATAAATTTTTAAAAATTATAGCAATTTAAGCTAAATTTTTTGTGTTTTCGTTTAAAACTAATTTAAGTCAAGATTTGTAACTTATTATTTTTTGACTTAAAGTCGTCTCTACGATTTACTAAACAAACTTTTTATTTATTTAACTTTAACAAAAATAAATAAATTATATTTTATTTTGTAAAATAAATAGTTTTAATATAAAATAAACTATTTATTTATTTTATAAAATAAGATATTATTTATTTATGTACCTATTAATATTTAATCAAATTGAATTCTTTTATATATAATTGTTCAAGAAAAATGACAAAATTATAAGTAATGATAACTCTAGAAAGAGAGATAAACCTAAATTAACATATAATATAGCATTAAAAAATATATAAATTTATTAAAATTATTTTTACATAACAAAATTCATGTAACCAATTGCTATTAATTGAAACAAAATTTTAATTTAGTTTGATTTAATTTGATTAATAAATACACAAACAACAAATTACAGACTAATTAAAAAAAACACATCTCAATCATCTATTACATATGAAATGTATAATATTTTATAATTTTATGTACAATAAATGGCTGAGCTATATTTTTTCTGCAGTTTGTAACTAATCTTTTGAAAAAAAATTATTATTTTTAAATAATAAAAATAAACATTTTGAATTAGATGCTAACTCAAAACCCACAAAATGAGGTGTTAAAAATTCTCCAGTTCATCGATGGAGCCTGCTTGACCCAACATAACAGGTAAAGATCTGCATCCGTGACTCTCCTTTTTTCTTTTTTTTATTAAATCTGCATAAAAATTTATAATCATGTGTAAAAATTTAGTTTTCCTCGCGCGTAGATTTCTTTTGATGTGTGTGAAAATTTTCCTCTCTCATTTTGAAAAGTTATCATTCGGGTTCTGTTTATTTTGATGTAAAATATTTTTTATTTAATTTTTACTGTTTGATTAATAATACTTATGTAATATATATTTTTTAATAAAATATTTTACCTCATTAGATAAAATTTAACTTACAAAAATTTAACTCATAAATTAATTTTAGAATGCATCTTCAAAATATTCACTCAATCTTTATCGTTTTTAATCATTCTCATAATAAATAAGAATAAGAAAACGAGAGACATCATTTCTACATGAATTATTTTAAATTTTTTTTGAAATCTTTAATTCTTCCGACTTTTAATTACTTTCACCTCTCATTCTCATTTTTTAAATTTTAACCAAACTCTAAAAAATACAAGTAAAAAATTATTTTTACAAAAATATTTTACATGTAAAATATTTTACGTCGAAACAAACAAAGCCTCAATGTACCTCTTTGTTCAACTTTACAATGCATTTACATTTTTGACATTTTTATTAAAAAAAAAATCAAATTTAATATTGATACTCTATGTACAATTACATAATTTTGATAAGCATAAAAAAAAAAAAAAAACGTTTGTCGTCGCCACCAAATGTCTCCAAATGCCTAATTTATAGGTGCTCGACAGTTAAAAACGATAAAAAAATGCTCTAATCTCCTCACATGGGAATGTTTCGTAATTCAACAAACAATTTCCAAAGAATTACATGTGAATGTTTCGTAATTAAACAAACACTTTCTGCACGAAAGAAGTTGATCGTGACACACACACACACACACACACACACACACACACACACATATATATATATATATATATATATATATCGTGAAGGATCAATTAATTTGAGATGAATGGTGACTTTTCTAGAAGAATATCCAAAATAGCTTTTTTGTTTCTTTATTTTTTCAATTTAAAACCAAAAAGAAACCGTGATGACTTGGGGGAAAAATCTCAGAACTTTTTTTCTTTTTGCCATTTTCTCTCTGAAGGTAAAAACTAGCAACAAATAGATGATTGGCTTCCTTTGATAATCTAACTTAAAATTAGATTTTTTATTTTAAATTTTTGTTAAATCAAATACGCAAAAAAATTGAGTTATTCTAAATACACACATGGTCCACCAATTTTTTCCCATAATAATGTGAGGGGCAAAACCCAATAGTTTTTCCCTCTAAGTTCCAACGCTCATATTCATCTTTCTCCAGCTCCCACCAGCACCAGCAAGCCCTCTCCCAACCCCCATGACCTTTGTCGGCCCTCCATCACCCCTCCCTGTACGTCCCGTCTTGTGCACAGCCTTCGCACCGCCCCCTTTCCCTCGTGCCACACCTCTCCTCTCTCCCCCTCTCCTTCGTCACCCAACTGCAATCTTCATCCTCCTCTCCCCTCTCTCACCTTTCTCTGCAAAACCTAAATCTAGGGTTTTAGGAGAATGGGAAGGAAAAACTAGTGAGAAAAAGGAAGAAAGGAGGGATGTTGCAGTTGCATGATGAAGGGAGAGGGGGAGAGAGAATGGAGGATAGGGGCGGCGCAAGAGGAGCGTACGGCAACGTGAGGATTGGGTGCAAGGCAACACGAGTTCTACACAAGGCAGCGAGGGGCGGTGAAGTGCGAGGAGGGGTGGGGAAAGGCCGACGAAAGTCGTGAAGGGTGGGAGAGGAGTCACTAGCGCCAACCGTTGGTGGCCGGAGCTAGAGGAAGAGAGAGGCTGGGACTTAGATGGAGAAACCATTAGGGTTTTGTCCCTAACAGTAATTTAAAATTACAAAAAAAATGGTGAGTGTATTTACAAATCTTGTGTATCTATAATCACCCCAAAAAGTTTGTTAGGTTAAAATTTGACTTAAAAGTAGCTTAAAACCTGCATGCCAAACTAACAATATCTTTTATTTGTTGGGTTTTTTGGCTAAAGCAAAAAAAAAAAGCAAGAGGAAGAAGAAGAAGAAGCCACACTGCCAATCCAAGCCAAATGAAGCCTAATCGTTGTAAGCAAAGATAACCAAAGCATTTTGCTTCCACATTAGCGCTGACCTACTAAGCAAAGATAACCAAACCTCCATGCCAAGGGATGCAACGTTCAAGGAGCTGGGCATAAAAGAATAGCGTGCTTAAACACAAACTTGCGGTCCTAAGGTTCCTCTTAAAACTTCTTAACATGATTATATTGACCAGAAACCGGCAGTCCAATCCAAATATTGCATATTTCAAAGCCTGCAGATAGAGAATACTCAAAAAGCAAAAGTACTCATTGTAACCCATAAAACAAAACAGAGCAGGGCTTGTACATAGGCAGTACCTGGAAATAAGTCTCAATTAAGCCGACTAAATCGCGTATAACACCGCCAATTCCTACAGGTAGTAGTATCTATTACCAACAAAATACTGGAAGCCTACTTACCAAGTCATGGATGACCTCCAGAATCTAGATAGCCCGTTCTCCTACAACCAGCTCACTTAAGAAAGTGAGGACTGATTAACCCAGCAATTTCAAGAAACCCGACTCTCTCTTTCCCTCCAAATATATTCTTCAGCTTTTCATCACAGACTATGATCTTCTTGTTTTGAGGATCCTAACAATGGAGACAAAAACCATGTCAGAATGTACATACACACTAGAAAATATAGATATACATCCATATACCACATGATTTCTGTTCTCGTTCGAAAGCAAATCACATCCCACCTCTCCCTACCCATCATAAATAAAAAAACAAACAAACAGATTTAACAAATGTTGTGAAAATTATGAAGTTTAAATATTCACTTGCAAGCACAAAGAATTGTTTGGAAACTGAAAAGATATATAACAAGAACAATTGCATCGCAAACATCCAAGAGTGCTAGTTTTACCAACTCATTCATGACAGAACTACTAGACTGTACAATAGAGCTAAACAAAATGATCAAAATGCTAACTTCAGCTACTGTGAAGAAATGTAATTGGACTCTGAGGTCATAGAACCAAAACATCTAACAACCACCGATGGCTCCTTTTAATTCCTTCAGAATTTGATAATTGGCCTACTTTTAAATGAAATTCCCCCATTTACCCTGCATCTTAAACGACACCGTGTGAGGAAAATCTCATAGCAGACTCTTCCTCTCGTCTTGCATTCCTCATGTCAGATTTACAGCTATAGATTGCCACAAGTAGTCAATAAGTTAATTTGGAGCAAAAAAAAAAAAAGGAAAGAGAGTTATTTCACTGTCCAATTTATCAAAAGATTATCCAGGGCTATAGGATGATAGTACAAATATATTTATCACTCTTCATTAACCAGAACTCAAGAACTTAAGCAAATTGGACACAAAGACACCATTTACCATAAGGAGTCCAAAGAAAACTATCCAGTTTTCTCCAATCAGTGACTTGACTTTCAAAACAGCAGAGGATCAACCACCTTTTCAGACATAGAACTGCCTCTTGATTTCAATGACATTAATAATCACATATCTTCACAAAATATCATTTCTCACCTTTTTTGTTTGATAACTACTAATCCTATGTCAAAGTGTGGGTTACATTTACTTACAGACTAGTGTGCCCCACATTTAGCTTATAAGATTTGGGGAGCATCATTAAATTGTGAATAAATAATGGATATACCACTCTACACACTTTCAAATGCATCTAATCACATATTCTCAAATTAGAGATACCCAGAAGAGCGACACCATTGAAACATATGTCCATTCCGCATGGACTTTATGCTATGTATCCAATGCACAACTGAACACATTTCTCTTAAGGCTTCACACAAGATTCATCACTTCAGCAATCATGCACAATAGTCTTAGTCACCTAAGTGCAATGGGTCCTGCAGATGATGAACACATTCAATAAGGATTTAATCTAATAGAAGTATAAACACTATCTTCTACTACAATTTTCAAGAGCAACTATGTGTCCAAGAAACCTTCGAAGGAACTCCAAAGAACAAAAACACGATTGTCCTCCTGTGGTTGATTGCACTATCACCTTGCTGAAATTTTCTATTATGTTGAGTACTGGCATACAACTCAATCAGAAATGAACTTCAAAAAATAGAATGCAACTCAAATATGATTATTTTAAAAATCCTGAGCAATTCAGTGGCACATGGCTGCAACATAGAGATTCATCAAGCATTAGCTTTCACACTCCCATTTTTAAGAAGATTAACCGATTTAAAGAAAGATAGCAAAAGAATTCGGAGATGTGAAACATATATGAAGCATGAATAGTACAAATTTGATAGATGGTGCGGGTGCTCTGCCTGAACCTACAATGCAGTTGATATTTGCAGTCCTTTCTCATGTTGAAGCCACTATAATAAAACCACTTCAACTAGGCTCCCCTAGACTTCCCATGCATTGATTACAAACTACCTATGTAGCAATATAGAATTTTTATCTTTCTTTCTAATATGCAATCAAAATGAAATGTAACTAATCAACTTAAGCATAGTGAAGAAAGGTTGAAATCTCTGCACCTAAAGGGTAACACATGATAACTGTTTTGAAGTTCAAACAAATTATACAACTGCAAGTCATTATACCCAGCAGAGATTCAAGCCATCAGGGCTGCAACTCAAGGAATCCTCTTGGATTTCTAGAAACAATAGAAGCCTCACCTAACCCACTGCACATGGGATTTAAGGAAGCTAATGAAAGAAAGCGAGCTCAACGAAACAAGCGAAGCGAGCAGCAGGAGAAGATCGGTAGTAGAAGGTCACGAACTTCAGACTCGGAGTGAGATCAGAAGCAAAACTCGGCAAGGAGAAACCTGAACCCAGGTGCTACATTACCCTATCTAATTATAGATTAAAAATGTATTAGTGTCTGTTGCGGGAAAGGCGTTTCCCATGCATGGATTATCGATTTTTTAATGAATCCTAACCATAGTTTTAAATCGCGGTAACGGAACAAGTAACGGTAACGGATCGCGGTGTAACAATATCAGAAGTATCGAGCAATACGTCTTGGGAATCGGCTATCACGATCGTGAAGTTTTTACAATCACCACCAACGTTTAGAAAACATAACGATAAGTGTATTCAGACTATTTTAATATCATTTATCATATTTTGATGAACATTGTAAACATTTAGAAGTGTTTTGCTTTTTTATAAATTAAAATTAATGGGAAAAAATCGATCCTAACATAAATTGATTGTATTTTTAAATATAAAGCATTAAGTTTAAAAAAAACATTATTTAAAGTTTTGCAGATATAAAGAATAATATATTAAGTTCAAATTTTAGTTCACTGTCTTTGTAAATGCTCAGCCTTCACATGACTTAGTTAACTTTCCCACATCAGAAAAACAAGCGTGCATAGATGCCCAGCTTTTATAAATCCCACTCAGTAGCCTTCGCTGTCCCACACTAGACAACCAAAATACAACACAACTTCCTAGATTTTATAAATGGATCTCACGCGCTTCCTTTTAGTTGAGGAAGAGTCAGTGTAACGTTTCAAGTGGATTACTGACCTAATAACTTGAATAAAGAGTCTAACAACGCAACCTCAAAACTTAAGCCTAAGTTATATTAGTAGTAGCCCCAAGTTTCTTTATATACCAGATTAATTTTCTACATCCCACCAATGTGAGATCGGGTATCACAATATTCTCCACTCAAAAACACGTCTTCGTCGCGTGGCCCAAGTTATTTCCCTGATTGGGACGTGGATAGCGGCCCATTGGCGAGCACAGAGCAGCTTATAAGTGTGCACAAGGTATAAACCTCAAGGCCTCTACCCCGATGCGGAGCCTCTACTCCTCTATTCACACCACCACAGAGCCCTACATGGAAACTAGGATTGACTCTTATCCCATTTATAACTACTTAAGTGAACCACTGACCCAATAACTTGAATAAAGAGTATAACAATGCAGCCCAAAAGTTTAAGTACAAGTTATTAGTAGTAACCTACAAGTTTCTTTATATACTAGATTAACTTTCTACCTCCCACTAATGTGGGATGGGGTATCACAGTTAGCCAACTTAGAGCGGCTAAATTTAGTCAACAATAATGCGAATCGTTTACGGTTTGCTGAATGTCAACTTTTTTCCCGTTATGTGCTGTTACGTAACATGAATCGGTCGTTATTAATGCCATTTTTGTTCTCACCGGTATACCGGTGAGTGTGCAAATATGAGAGATGAATTTCCATTAAGAATCGGTCAGTACACATCTTAACGGCCGATTTTTTTTAAATCTCTTATCCTAACTATTGTGACTCTCCATTATGAAATGGAGGTGGATGTGTAGAAGATGCAGCATATTGATAAAGAACTTTGAAAAGTACAATCAACAGCACTTCCAACGCCTTCATTGAAGCAAAAGCGAGCAAGGGAAGTCGCCAAAAGATGTCAGGTGTGCCATCTGCACTCAAATTTCATCCACCTTTTGTAAGAATGTTGTTTCTAAAATGTTATTCTTTGCCTATCTTTGTATAAAATTTTTATTTTAAGGTACCTTCACCTGTACCAACTATTAAACAACTAATTAGAAATACAAGACAGCCAATCAAAAATGTCACGTCCCCCGCTGTTCGGGGATGCCCTCAGTGTCGAGGAACATGTACAGGGGTGTATGTGGAAATCATTTATATTGTAAAGTTTAATGAAAATATCTCCTTCGCAAAATTCAAATAGCTCCAGGCACATTCCTCCTCCCATCATATTCTGACTCTGTGGGCAACTTCCGCTTCAATCTACCTTGTTTCATAAATAGGTGAGCAAAAACAAAGGGTTGATTATTCTCAACAAATTTCACTATCCTTCCTACGGCTACAAATATTCCTAAACTTACACTCGATAAACAATGTTTCAATCTTTAGTTGCCCAAGAAAGGCAGAGAGCATCCCTCCATGTTAATAGAGTGGGCGTGTGCAGATAAAATACAAGTGACAACACAGTTTCCTCTGGGGATTTTGCTGATAGACAATCAGACCAAAGAACTCACTTTATTCAGATTAAAGAAAGTCCACATAAAGAAACATAGATCAATCTAAACACAAGGATATAAACTACGATATAAATGATAATAGTGACAATCCACATTTCATCTATCAACAGTCCACGTTTCATCTAAACACAAGGGGATAAACTAGGATATAAATTATAACAGTGACATTCCACATCTCATCTATCAACAGTCTCATCTACATATAAGAAACTTCCAGAAATATCATATAGCTTATCTAAAGCTTAAAATCAAAATAGAACCACACTAGGTTCAAGTAATAGATACCAACAAATATTAATCAACAGAAAATATGTAGAAACGAAATACAAATGCATCTTAGAACAAGGAGGGAAAATTCAAATCTGCTAATAAAAAAATAAACACATTCCATCCACACCAAAACAACCATGTTCATAGCCCCCTCAGAAAAACCCTTCATAGTAAAAGTGAGGAATATTGTAAACTCAAAATCCAATAAATAATAAAAACACATTCCATCCACAACAAAACAACCATGCCACATGTATTATATGAACATCGGTAAAACATATAGACTCAGAAAAACCACTACATAGTAAAAGTGTGGAATATTGTAAACTTTAAATCCAAAATCCACCTACCATGTAGCAACAAATACATACACATCCAAAATTTGACAGATGATCTCCAATGAAAGAACGAAGAGAGCAAAACAACAATGATAAACTATCCCCATAATTCATCTGAGCATATAATAGTAACAAAACCTATAGTGATGCTATGCCAACAAAACCTTACTGGTATCCACATGTAGAAAATTGTGAAGAACAAATAAACCGATCGAAAACCCAAAACAAAAACTCCAAAAAGAAGCAGTGAACGTTTATTTACCACATGGTTTTTTGACCCGCGAAGACTGTTGACGCAAGGTCGGGGGGTGAGTCCTACTAGTGCTGCATGGCATTACAATAAAGATTCACACACCCAAAGGGGGTGACTACAAGTCAAAGAATACGTGTGTGCCCCCGCCCCCTCAACGAAGAGAGCAAAACAACAATGACAAACTATCCCCATTATTCATCTGAGCACATAATAGTAACAAAACCTATAGTGATGCTATGCCAACAAAACCTTACTGGCGTATCCACATGTAGAAAATTGTGAAGAACAAATAAACTGATCGAAAACCCAAAACAGAAACTCCAAAGAGAAGCATGTGAACGTTTATTTACCACATGGTTTTTTGACTCGCGAAGACTGTTGACGCAAGGTCGGGGGGTGAGTCCTACTAGTGCTGCATGGCATTACAATAAAGATTCGCACACCCAATGGGGGTGACTACAAGTCAATGATTACATATGCCCCCCCCCCCCCCTAAAAAGACTTATTAAAGAGAGAGAAACTTATCATTAGGAAGGTAGCCTAAATAATAAAGGGTAAATATCAATACCTCCATGAGGTAATGGTCAACTACAGCCAAACACCTAAGGTATCAAAAATTACATATCCCTCCTTGTTTATTAACGAAGTTAACGGGAAATGTTAAATGATTTTTATTCCATGAAATGAGCCCACCAATACCACCAAAACCGCCCACTAACAACCACTGTCACCCAAAAATCACCACCGAAAACCACCCATCCATAAAACCACTGAAAATCACCACCCGTAAACCACCAAACCACCACCGTCCAAAACTCACCACCCATAAACCACCGAACCACCACCGCCCAAAACTCACCATTAAAAACCACCACCCATAAACCACCGAGCATTGTGCGACGGTGATGGAGGTAGCGGTATTAAGCGATGGTAAAAGTGGCAGCAGCGGCGCTAGGCGGTGGTGGAGGAGGTGGCGGTGGCGTTAAGGGGTGTTAGTGGCGGTGGCATTAGACCGAGCTTGAGGCGGCGACGGCGAAAATGTTGCTGCCGGCGTTTGTGTGCAAGAGAGAGAGAGAGAGAGAGAGAGAGAGGAAGAATCCAGATCTGGAGAGACTCTTCCACAAAGGACACGCACTATACTCTTGCCCAATTTCCAGCCGCCCAAACAATCCACCTCAAGCTTCCGCAGCAATCAACCGAAGTCAAAAAGGAAGGATCTGAGTCTTAATTTGTGACAATATTTGTTTCAGAGATTTAATGATTACCGTACATAGTGGGAGGATCTAAGCCTCAAATCCCCCAAATCCCAAAACCCAACAATCACAATAACACCTGCAAAGATCGTTTATGGTGGATCTAACATAACAATGAAGGAAAAATCTATTAAAAATTGAAACTTTGATGGGTGCACGAACTATATGTAGGGTTTTTGACTTTTTTTTGGTTTTTGATTTGTTTTTGGGTGGTGGTGGTTCGGTGGTTTATGGGTAGTGTTGGGTGGTGGTTTTCGGTGGCGTTGATAGATGGGTGGGGTGGTGGTTCTCGGTAGTGTTGGGTGGTGGTGGTTTATGGGTAGTATTGGGTGGTGGTTCTCCTGTGCCTGAGTTTTAGTAATTGAGGATAATTTAAGAATTTAAAGTAAATAAATGGCCTACATCAACAAAATACGTTAGTCAATTTAACGGCTAACTAACGAAGAAAGTTACTCATTGTGCAAATTTGAATTTTAAGGAGCGAGATGTAATTTTCAATACCTTGAGTGTTTGACCGTATTTGATCAATGCCTCGAGGGAGGTAATGAAATTTTACCCAATAATAAAAAGTTGTTAGGCAAAGAGTCGTAAAGACATCTCTCACAGATACATTCAATAACAGGGTTGGAATTCTTATATAGTAAGGAATTCCCTCCATGTTATAAACACATCATCAGTCTCACAAAAATAAGACATGCAACCATACATTGTTACCAACTCTACATCACCAAATACTAGGCCAGCCACCGCCAATCAGGTAGCACTAACGGTGCCTCTTTCTGTAGAGCGAGAGAATTTGGATATAAGTACTTTATTGGTGTCAAATAATTAACACCATTCAATTAATCCAAGATCTAGAATTGTCACAATTTTCACAAATATCTTAGCATGGTGTGGAAAAGAAATTACATACCTGAATCCATTTAAAAGTAGAAACTTGTTGGATCTAATAGTTGATTAAAAAGTGTCTTCGATCTTGAGAAGAGACTGGGTCAGTAAAGTAGTTTTCTCCCTCTAGACCTTTCAATTGTTCCGCACAGCCTATCTCCCAGTGATGGAAAAGTTGAATCATTTTTTCTCTTATGCATAGAGAGAGGATCTCGTCTCCTCTTATTGTTGTGTCTAAATTCATTCTACCATCATTGAATAGAGACACAACATTAAGAAAGATACATCGCTCCATGTGTATTTACTTAAGCTCCATCTATTTGTAAACTCCATCTTTCTGATGAGTCATGAGTAAATAATTAAAGCCGTCATGTGACCAAGCTATCATGTGGGCCACCATATGGAAAACTTCTTACATTCTTCGACTTGGCCCCATATGATAAGATATATTAGGGCTTAATACAGTAATATTAGGCTCGTAACGAAGTCGTATTTAGCAACATTTTAATTTGGTCACCACGAGAAATTATTTACATTTCTTTACGCTTCAATTCATTTTGTGGGCATTGCATTAGACTGAATTTATCTCATTTCTAAACAGAGGCATTAGTAGCAGAACACTTTTTAATACCGAATCTCTCTAGAACTCTTTCAATATAAGCTTTAAGATAATTCTAAGAATCCATGTGATCAATCCCAAAAAGAAATTTATTCTTATCATGTAGGTTGCCCTCACCCATCTCTTTTCATTTCAAAATTCTTAGAGAAAAAATTATTGGATTCGTATAATAAACCAAAATCACTATTTGCAAGCAACATGTCGTTAAAAATTTCTTGGATTCGTATAATAAACCAAAATCACTATATACATCGATCAACAATATTTTTTTAAAATCTAATTGAAGTTAATAATGTCAATAAACTTAAGATACCATTATCAAGAAGATTGTTTAAGTTCATTTATTAACTCCTTAAATTTGCAAGCCAAGTATTTCTTTCCATTAATTGAGAAACGTTCAGGTTCATCCATATAAACTTCTTCATCTAAACTCCCATTTAAAGGTAAAAAAAAGTTTAACATTTATTTGTTGTAACTCTAGATCATAATGGGCCACCAACACCATCAAGATTCTCAAGTGAATCTTTAAATATAGGCGATAAGGTCCCTTTATAGCCAATAATTGATTTCTGAGTAAATCCTTGGCCACAAAGAGTCGCGTTTGGTCTTAAAGACCCATTTGTAACATTTATTGCATCCATCAGGCAACTAATTGAGATCCCATATTTTGTTTTTAACCTATTTCAAAATTCTTTGAGAAAAATTTCTTGGATTTGTACAATAAACCAATATCACTATTTGCAAGCAACATGTCATTAACATAGAATCAAAAATATAAACTTGCTCTCTACTAACCTTCAGATATATACATTGATCGACAGTCTTTTTCTTAAATCCAATTGAAGTTAATAGTGTCACTAAACTTAAGATACCATTATCAAGAAGATTGTTTAAGTTCATATATTGACTTCTTAAATTTGCAAGTCAAGTGTTTCTTTCCTTTAATTGAGAAACGTTCAGGTTGATCTATATAAACTTTATCTAAACTCCCATTTAGAAAGAAAAAAAAATTTAACATCCATTTGTTATAACTCTAGATCATAATGAGCCACCAACGCCATCAAGGATTCTCACTAAGTCCTTAAATATAAGTGAGAAGGTCCCTTTATAACCAATTGAGAGTCGTGTTTGGTCTTAAAGAACCATTTGCAACATTTCTTGTATCCATCAAGCAACTAATTGAGATCCCATATTTTGTTTTTGACCTATAAATTTCAACTCATCATTCGTAGCATCAATCCATTTGAGATCTTTTTAATGCGACTTATCGCGGTTGTTCTACGATTTATTCATTGGTGATGATCTCATTATGGAGCGATTGATCATTAATTCATTGTTCCATGTCATTATATTGTTCTTCAACCGTGGCGACTTCTTTTGAAGTTATAGGCAACGGGACTTGTACCCTAACCTATTGGACAAACACATTTCATGGTTTATTTCTTCTGTTACGACTCTAGTACTATGGTTAAGACAGTAAAATCTTGTACCCTTTAATTTTTTTAGGAGAACCATTGAAGTAACCACTGATCATTCTAAATCTATTTCTTTTTGTGTGAATTATAAATCCTAACCTCCGTTGGACAACGCTAAACATGCAATTGTCTTAAACTTGGTTTCCTTCTTGTTCACGATTCAGGTGTCTTTGGAACTGCCTTACTAGAAATCCAACTTAAGATACACTCAACACTTTTAAGAGCACGCACGCACAATAAAATAGGTACATTAGAGCTATTTAATATACTTCTAGTCATGCCCATCATAGTACAATTACGCCTTTCAACTATATCATTCTGTTGTGACAAACCCGTTATAGTGTATTAGCACAAATGCAATGCTTCTCAAAAAGTTAAGCATATGACCCAAACGTTGCCTTGACTCATTATAATTTTTATAATATTTACCACATCTATCGGATTGGATGGTTTCTACTTTTCTTTCTAACTGCTTTCTACCTCGGTAATGTGCACCTCAAGGGCATCCATTACATGAGATCTTTCATGCAATAAATAAATTAAACCATAATATAAAAAATAATCTATAAAGGTAATAAAATTACTATCTCCACAAAAACATGGAGTGTTCAAACGCCCACAAATGTCTGTATGGATAAGTTCAAGAAGCCTATTACTACTTGCAGCTCCTTCCTTGGTGTGTTTAGTTTGCTTACCCTTAATGCAATTCACGCACGCATACACTGAAATCAATAAAATATAGCTTCAAAAAGATCATATCCTTTACATATATTTTTTTCTTTTCTCGGAAAATTCGTCCCAACCTGTCATGTCATAAGTTGAAGGAATTTTCCATTCCTAGGACTACATTTAGTACCAACATTATGATGCAAGGTAAGAAATTTTTTAGCAAAAAAGGTCTTCTTAAACAAACTTAAACATTTATTTCCAAATTTGAAAAAGAACTAATTAACATCAAGCTTAGATAAAAAAACTAAATTTCTAGAAACAGAAGGGGCATAAAAAGTGTTTGAAACAAATCTAAATGGTGACCAGTATTCACAGACAAATGAGAAGTCCTAATAGCTGCGATAGGAGTTCTCATTTTTCCATGAATAAAAGCTATAATTCAGCTATGTATTCTAGATAGTAAAAAGCCCCTTCATCATATTAGAAACATGATTAATAACTCCAAAATCAAGCCACCAAATGTTAGAAAGAACTTCAGTTAGGTTTAATTTGAAACATACTAAAATTAATTTCTTACTCTTCTTTTCAAATCAAGCATTTCGTTTCTGGCAGTCTTTCTGATATTAACCAGACTTGTTGCCAAAGTGACGGTTATCATTATCATTTCCTTTCTTATGAGTCCAAGAACCATACATTTCCCTTCTTATGAGTCCGAGAACCATTAGCACACTGATTAGCCTTAGGTGGTATTCGTTTATGACAATCTTTCTAATACAATGCCGGGATGCCTTACAATAAAAAACACAAATCCAAATGAATACTTATTATTGATGAAAAATTGGGTTAAAGCTCCGATTGAAGCAATTGGAACTTATCGTTTGTCTTTGGATGCTAGTCATCATTTGTATTTGTGTCAAATACTCGAATACTTTATGTTCCTTTTGTTCCCAAAAATTTGATTTCATCGTCTAAGCTCTAATACCACATTTAAGTACCATATTTGTGTCACATAAATAACACAATTCAACTAATTCATGATATAGAATTGTCATAACTTTCACAAATATCTTAACATAATGCGAAAAATAAATTTTACATACCTGAATCCATTTAAGTAAAAACTTGTTGGATCCAATAGTTAATTAAATGTCACTTTGATCTTGAGAAGAAACTGGTTTAGGAAAATAGTTTTCTCCCTCTTGACCATTAATCTTTCTGCATAGCCTAACTCTGGGTGATGGAAAGGCTGGGTTTTTTTTCTCCTTTGGATAGAGAGAGGACCTCGTCTCCTCCTCTTCTAGTGGTGTCTGAATCCATTCTACCACCATCGAATGGAGACACAACACATAGAACCACACTTGTGAAGTTAACCAAACTAAAATCCCATATCTACCGCAACAGAGTTGTTTGAACAATTAATAATGAATAATAAACAGCAACATTCACGAAATAATAGTGGAAAACAACAAAAACAAATCTAAAAAACAAAATAGAATGTATTGGACAAACTCTATACAAAAGATATTAGGGTTTCAGAAACAAGATTTTTAAAAATAAAGGGGAAGATCTGATACAACTAAAGAAGAAGAGAGGACCTGAAGGTCGTGTTCTTTGATGTAAGCCCAAATCTTCTTGAGGGCTTGGGTGCGAGGAATCTCAGAGACACCGCCGAGGAACGCTTGCATTTCCGGAGACACTCTCCGGGGCATCATAATGCCTCTCGGCTCTCTCTTCCCGGTCTCCGTTGCCGGCTTCGGCGCGGCCGCCGAGGTTACAGCTCGGACCGCGCGCAGGTTAAGCTGAGAAGAAGGAAGTGACGGAACACCGAGCCGGAGAGAAGAGAACGACGACGACTTGGCTAGCGACGCCGTTTCGCCTGCTAATAAGCTCGAAAACACACCCAGAGACACCGCCATTTCTGTCCCCTCTCTCTCTCTGTCTCCCCCCACGCTGGAATGTGAGCAGATAAGAGCGCTGCAAGCGAAGTGGCTTGTGTCTGTAGAAACCAGCCTTCAGTGACGAATACACCCTTTATCCGTTATTGCGGTTCGTGTCGGTCTTGGAACCGCCACCGAGTCGTGTGTTTGGTTCTTAGTTCTTACTTTTTACGCTCATAATCGATGAATGGGTTCGGAAGGTTTGGGCCATAAATTTGACAGGACCGTGAATTAATGCGATTCGATTTAATTATTTGTACATGTTTGTTTTGAATTTTTTTGAAGTTAGTTCTATTTTTTGTTAATTATAATAATTTTTTTAATTAAAAATATTTATTTTAATAAAGTCAAAGCTCAAAAAATTATAAATTTATCAATTAAATCGCAACATACATCCAAATTATATAAATTTCTCTCAAAAATGCCAAAACAGTAAACAACTTAATCTCATATTTAATCTAAAAACCCATAAAATTAAATATTTGTTAATTTGGATGGGTTCGGTGAATGATTATACTTAAGATTCATAACTTAACCACTATTCCGAAAAAATAAATTTGAGAAACTTTTTACTCCACCAAACTATAAACAACACTATTAATTATTACCCCGGTCCAATTGAGTTTAAGGATCAGAGCTTTTAGCTTATGTTTGGCCCATTTTTTTTTTTGTAAATTTTTTGACTTTTTTATAAAAAAATTAATTTAAAAAGATGTAAAAAAAATCAATTAATTATAAAAGTACACTCAGGGACGGACGTAGGATTTTAACTTAGGAGGGCAAATTATTTTTGTAAATTTTTAAGAGACTATATATTAAATTTTTAAAAAATCTTAAAAGGGCGAACTTATATAATTATAAAATATTTTGAACTAATACTACTATAATAGTATGTTTTTTTAAAATCTTAGGGAGGTGGCTGCTCTCATCCGTCTCTCCTTGGTCCAGAGTATACTAAACAAGTGAATTTTTTAAGATACCTTTAAATAAAAAAATATCAGTAAAAAAATTAAGCAAAACATTGGCTAAATTCAAAAACGCCTATGGACCTTGATTAAAAGTTTCTGGTTGTACACTCGAATCCAGGGCCCTAATTGGGTTTTATAATTGGGTTGGTCTGGCTATCAGAATCTGGGCCCATGCTAAAGTTCGAGCTCACCTGTAATTTGATTAATATTATAGTTGTTACGTATTAAACAGTATTTAATTGGAAAAAAAGATAACATATGATTAAATAATTTTTTATTTCATTTAACATTTTCATGTGAAATTAATTAAATATGACAAAGTATGTAAATGGCAGTATAATTAATTAAAAAGAAAAAAGAAAAAAGAAAATGGTCAAAGCTCAACAAAAACAAAATTGAAAAAAAACGAATATGTGGCAGTGGGTTGGTGTGAATTTAAAGGACCGGAAAGATAATAATTTAATGCATATTAGTCCCTTCCATTTCTGTCACTTGGACAGAGCATCCTACTTAAGGGGTGGCGTATCTTAGATACCATATTTACCTCTTAAATTAGTAGTAAACCAATAATCCTCTTAAATTAGTAGTAAACCAATAATTCTCAAACACGAATGAAAACAAAAATTTATCTACACTTACTAAAGAAAAAATTATACAAAAATTTAAGTGATTTAGCATAATTTACCTAGATCCACGAGTATCAGAAATAATTTATTATAATCGATAACTGTAGAGTGTGCAATTTCAAAATCAAAAATACCTTAAAATTTAACATCTACAACTCGAGGCTTGAAACAAATTTCATTTTTCTACTTAAGAGTTACCCTCATACTCTTATTATTTTTTTTTATCTCTCCTTATATCTACTCTATTTTATTCAACTCTCCACAAACTTACTAAAATAATAAATTTTATATTTATAAGCAAAAATTTTAAAATTCTAACCGTCATATAATTATGAAACTCTAACTGCAATTAGATTTATCTAACATAAAGTTAAATCTAAATTAGTAATTTTTTAATTTCAAAGTAACATTCTTAACAATTTTATTGAGAATTTTGAACAAAAAGAATTTGGCTCTAATCCCATCATAGGAGGCCTCAGAAAGCAACCTAGGCCGGGGTCATTTTTCATTGCTTTTATCATGTGACAAATTTATGTGATACTTTTATTTAATATAGTAATAATAAATTTTATTATAAAGACATAATTACTCATTTTTGTTTAATGATTAAAAGATAAAGAGTGACTTACATAATATAAACTAGCAGGTAGCACACGCATGCGTATATAAATATAAAGTAGTTATAATTTAAAAATTAAATAATAAAAATAATAATAGATTTTTTGTTGAGAGAGAGAGAGAGAAAAAAAAGGCGATTACTAGTTTTTAAGAGAGAAAGGGAGTGAGAGAGACCAAGATAACTTAAGAATAATGAAAATTTTACTTGGCTTTAAAATGAGAAAACACTAAATGGGTTTTTTTTATTTATAAGATAGTATGAATTAGATATTACTCGTGCCTAAATGTACTTTAAAATTTTTAATATGTTATTTTTATTAATAATTTCTTATTTTAAGATTTTTTTGCCAAATAAATGAAATTAATTTTTTTAACATATTAACTAAAAAAGTTATAAAAAAGATTATTAATCATGGCTTAAATATATTAAGTGGGTACAAAAATGATTGTTTATGCACGAATAAAAAATGTTTTAAGAACACTATATGAAACATACTTATCTATTTAATAATATAACAAATAAAATAATATTAATTTATTTTTATTAAGTAGATAAAAAATTAAAAAATAAC
>JAOTRH010000010.1:12837963-12888045 GCA_034768845.1 Heliamphora exappendiculata | reverse complement strand
ATAATAAATTATAAACTTATAATAATAAACTTATATAATATAATAAATTTGAATACAAAAAAAACTTATATTATAAATTTATATAATATAATAAATTTGAATACAAAAAAATAAATATATTATACAAGTTTTTAATAAACTTATATATAATAAACTTATTTTTATATAAACTTGTAATAACAAACTTATAAACTTATTTTATATAAATTTATAATAAACTTATTTTTATAAATTTATACAAATTTATTATAAACTTATATAATAATAAATTTATTTTTATAATATAATAAACTTATATAATATAATAATTTAAAAAAAAAAAACAAAAAATTAAAAAAACGAATCGGGACGGTTAGACCCGCCTAAAAGCCCGAGCACTAAGTCCCACCCGAGCCCATAGCACTTAGGGTATGAGCTGACTCTCTGGCCAAAAAATCCGATCCGACTCGATCTAAAACTTTGACAAGAATCAGTTGAGTCCGAACCGGGCTTGGACCATCCAGTCCACGGCTGGATTGCGCCGGACCCAAATTGCGGAGGGATAAATGTACTAGAGAGAGAAACTACTGTTTGGGGGGAGGGGGATGGGGTTTCGAGCTTGCCGAGCATGTGGACTCCGGCCACGCCTAGCTGAGTTCCCCAAGTGCCGAGCATATGTACCAAGCACACCGCACAGATTAAAGAAGCTTTTGACACCAGATCCGAAAAGAGTGATATTGGGATGCCGAGTTACAGCCTTTGAGAGGCCGAGCAGCAAGAGAACAAGGCTTTATCTGTAGTGACAACCTACCAAGGCACCATCCGAGCTGCAAAGATGGGGGAACCTGAATTGCTGAGCTCCGAGGTGAAGTGTCGAAGCTAGAAGTGTTGTTGGGAGCTTTTTGTTGAGCAATAACAAGATGTCCTTGCCGGGCCGAGCCGTTGTTTGCCGAGCAATAACAAGATGTCCTTACCGGGCCGAGCCGTTGAACTGAGAGACCAAGCTGATCCATTGAGATGAGTCATTTCCATGTTGCCGACCAACCAAGACACTATGGCCAAGCTACGAAAGCTAGAATATTCTTATCCTCGTCTTTCTAACCAGACCATTTCATGGCATGAACCCATCTTGAATTCCCCACCAGTTGCAGACGAGAGCGTACTCCCCAGCATACACAAGCGTCGAACTCCAAAAGGAATTACCGTGGTTGGGGAGCTTTTTGCCAAGCAACACAGAGAAACCACTGCACACTTTAAAGACATGACTGACGATGTGCCGAGCTGTGAAGAAGGGAAGGCTGCTTCACCTTTCTCAAGGGTTTTGATATTGTTCACTGGATGAGAGAGAGTCTGAGTTGTTGTGCTTTAGAGAGAGGGAAAGAGAGCTGTGGCTGTAGTTAGAGGACGCCGACCACATAAAGGAACCACGGCGGGAGTTTGTTGAGCTCCAACAAGGATCTGTGGAGGCTGGGATGATGAGCTCCGAAGAGAAGGGGGATGCTAAGTTGTATACGCCGAACATATCCAACGCTGAGAAATGGACTTTAGTTGATGCCGAGCATGTGAGCTTGAAAGCTGAGCTCTATGTGCCGAGCACCGAGGAAGAGGGTCACTGCTGGGGCATTTATCGATCATACAAGATGTTGAGAGAGGGCCATAATGAGGGTCCCGTTCAGCAGCCCCATTTCCTTGGGACTTTTCTTGTGTGCAAAGTATACGGGCTCCACCTTTTGGCCCAAAAACCATGGTTTTAGTGAAAACCGTGGGCTATACTGAATGGTTTTTTAGGCGAATTGGCATACTGCTCATTGAGGTGTCCTTTGGATGACAGACTTCCAGGGTCACGTCCCTCCAAGCATGTTGGATTCAAGGTTCTCTTGGCGGGAAGAAGAGAAAAACAACTCGTCGGAGAGCCAGTCTCTAGCCGCCAGAATCCAACATGCTTGAAGTGAAGAGCCATTTTGACAGCGGAGTTTGGGCGGAGATGTGAGTAGCAGCGCGAATACGCAGCCAGCGACATGTTCCCTCCTTAAGAATTTGCAAACGCCGAGTGGACTGTCGCCGCCGGTTTTGGTGATTTCGGTGTTACCTCCAGCGGCATCGAAGTCGCTGCTGTTGGGATGCTCCCTCTTCAGATCTGGGTCTTCTGCAAATATTCTGTTCTTTGCGGTTCCTTGTTTTTTTTTTGGTTTGCAAACCCTGCCTGTCTTCAACAGAAACAAGCCAGGAAAAAGAGAGACCAACGATGATTTCTTTTTTTAGAGGGAGAGAGAGAGAGAGAGGACCCTATCATTGTTTTAGGAGGTTCATCAACAAAAAGGACTTTTTCTCTTTTTTCTTTTTAGCTTACTGTTGTTTGCTTTTTCTCAAATACCAAAGCTCCGATGTATACAAGTTTATTCTTTTTTTTTTTTTTTAAATCTAACACTTGAGTGAGGAAATTATATTTTCAACTTTCTCGTTCTTTTGTTATAGGGATTTAGCCAAAAGAGCTGGACACTTATTAGCATTTATTTATTTATTTTAAGAATGCTTTATCTGGGTTTGCTCATCTTCTTCTTCAGGATATTTTTTCTGGATTTTTCTTTTTTCTTTTTTTTTGTTTTTTGAATATATATACACATGATATGTATGTAAAATTCATGAGAGAGAAAGAGAAAAAGCTTAGCTTTTTATTTGCTGTAGCCTCTTGGAGTAGATCTGGAGATTCGGTATGTGTGTTGCCGAGCACTGCCTTGCTTGTTTTTCTCGTTAAATGAAAGGACATAAAATATACCAATTCTCTTCTTTGTAGTGAAAAAGTGCTTGTTTTTCTCGTTAAATGAAAGGACATAAAATATATCTATTCTCTTCTTTGTAGTGAAAAACCTGACGAGATTATAGATGATCGAGCCCTCAAGTGCCTTTGTACCAGTGTATCTGCAAAAACAAGCTTTTCGACCAGTAGCCGACAGGAGGTCCTTCAATGCTCAAATTAGGAAAATTTTAAAAAAAAATATTTAAAAAAATAAAGTGTTAATCTCATACATTTGCCTTTAACTAGGTAGTCTATATATAGAGAGAAAGAGTGAGAATTGTTCACCCCTAATTCATGGTTATTGAGTATTTAGTTAGATTTAGTTCATTTGTCAATTTTTTATCACTATAGTATCCCAACCCAACCCAACCTAACCCAACCCAACGAATTGAGTTATCCTAAATTCGTTGGATTTGTAAGCCACTCTAAATTGTTCATTCGATTTTCTTCTTCGCATTTAGTTATGGGATAAAATTCTATTCAGGATTATTAATTTAATTTTAAGTTTGTATCTCTCAAAACAAATATGCCTTAGAGAACAGTTTGTTTGGTATATATTTTGTATTATGCAGACTCATATAATTATTATTTTATTTACATGTATTTAAGCTGGACTGAAGTCATGAATCCATAAAGAGTCTAATACATGTAGAATTATATAATTATATTGGGGTTAGGGTTTTAAAGTTGGCCTATAAATAGAACTTTATAATTTTAGTTCTTTTGTGTAGAGAGTAAATCAAGGGGTAGAGATATAGGGAGAAATAAAAAAATACTAGAGGCACGAAAATAACTTGGGAAATAGGATTTTTTTCAGGACTTGAATTGTAGGTGTGGAATTTTTGAGTGTTTTTGATCTCGAGTTTGTACATTCTATAATTATAGTGAATTATCTCTCGCACGCGTGAACGTAAGCAGGTTGTGTCGAACCCGTATATTATTGCGTTTTTTTCTTTAGTGTGCAATAGTTTTTTATTTCTGTTCACGTTTGGAGAGAATGGTGTTTAAATTTAACAAGTGGTATCAGAGTCGGCGTTGACGAATCAAAGCCATAGTGAAAGATCGGAGCAGAAGTATTATTTTTTATTTCAAATCGTATAAATCAAATAATTTTTTTTTTGCCACACAAAGAAAAAAGGGTTCGGTGAAGCAGCGTGGGTGCTGATGCTATTTATTTGCAAAGTAAGATTTGTTGGAACAATTAATGAGCTATGATTTGTTTTTATCTTTTGGATTGTAATCACTAATCATGGAGGGTTTGGAATTCAAGGGTTTAGATTATGTGTGATTGGGTGTGATTGCTTATGTGATTGGAATTAGGCAAGTGGTGCTTTTTTGGAATTGAAAGCTTGCTGGAACGGATCATGCGAGTGATTTGCATTGATCAAAAAGAGTGTTGATTGGGTGTAGCTGCTGTGTTGAAATCGACAATTTAAATTTATCTTGTTATATCGGCTCGTATATATAACAAAATAATTAAAGAAGAAGGTGTATCTTAAGTTTTTCAGGCATTACGAATTCATCGATATGGTTAGAATTTTTAGATTTTGAATAATTTGATAGGATTGGACAGATCGGCTTAAATTAGAATTGATCGGGCAAGATCAAAGGTTATTAGGGACAATCGAGTTTGATTGTGGGCGATCAAAAGTAATCAGGAGCAATCTAGTTCAATCAATGGTGAAAGATTAATCATTAATGGATGTAGTTAGGATTTTAGTTGCGAGTGAAGTCAGATGGCGATTTCTTGATTCGACAGATGATTAGCAATTATGACACCTTGACAAATAAGTGTTGGGTATCTCAGTGTGAAGGTGCGGGCCATACTAGTTTGAGTGTAGCAGATTAACGACGACGGCAGAATAAACATCGACATTGGTTATCTTCATGGTAGTTTGCAGAATTTAAGCTAATGCGGAGATTGTTGGATGTATGTCTTGTATTCTGTGGACCCATATAATTATTATTTTATTTATATAAATTTGAGTTAGTCAGGAGTCATGAATTCATAAAGAGTCTAATACATGTAGAGTTTTATCATTATATTGGGTCTGGGGTTTTAAAGTTGGTCTATAAATTGGACTTTATAATTCTAGTTATTTTGTGTAAATAGTAAATTAAGGAGTAGAGATGTAAGGAGAGATGAAAAAAATCGGAGGCACGGGAATAACCTTTGAGCTGAGAAACATGATTTGTTTCAGAGCTCGAGTTGTGGGTGTCGGGTTTTGGGGTATTTTTTTATCTCGAATTTGTATATTCTACAATTATAGTAGATTATCTCTCGCACCCGTAAACGTAGGCACGTTGTACCGAATCACGTATATCGTTGCGTATTTTTTGTGTGTGTATGTAATGATTTTTACTTTCGTTCGCGTTCGAGAATTTGTGTTCAAATCCTAATACAGTTAATGTCTAAGTAAGCATATTGAATATGTGTGTTCAATTAATGTATGTATATCATACGGTGTATATATTTGTGAGTTTAGATAATGACCATACAATAAAGATTTGGGACCGAAAATGGACAATAAAAAATGGCCCTATAATTTTTTATATATATAGTAATTTCATAAAACATTATTACAGAAGTTTTAATTAATTAAATTTTTGTCTTGTTGTTTCACAATTCAGTAATATTCAATTTACACAAATTATATTTTTTCGTGCAAACCTTTTAAAAAAATAGCAAATAGAAAATTAGAAAAAAATTATCCAATAAAAACTAACATACAATAAACAATTATAATAAAATACAAATCATGGCATTTAATCATTCAACTATTTAAAAACAACCATAAATTGAAAGAGTAATACAAACAATATATAAAATGTATAATAAAATCAAGGGCCTTAATTTTTGCTAAAAAATTAGAAATTCAAAACCATTGCCTTGGTTACTTTGCCCTAAAACCGACTATGAACATGAATGTATTAATTAGACTACACATCAATATAATAATGTAGTAATTTCTTACCTATAAAATAATTTCTTCTGCTCTAAGGACAATTAACCATGTAATGTGGTAGGGTCAATTAATACTATTAAAGAAATTATTATTATTATAATATTTTTAATTGATGTATAATGAATCTTATTGCAATGTATAACATTGTATAATTACTTCAAACATATTTAACCATGTAACTTCGATTAGTAATTTTATTTCGAATATAGATGATACATTTGTAATTCTTTTAAAGTAACGAGACAAAATTTTATATATGAATCATAAATTTAATTATATACAAAGTATATAGTTATTCTACACAATCATATATATGTAATTTTAAGAACTTAATAATTATTTTATAAAATTAAATATATAGTTATTTTTTTATGTGGTTTTCTTCAGTGATTACTGAGCCACTTATATTAAAATTAATATTTTTTATACGATTGATAATAAGACTATTATGAACCCATTTTAAAATATAAAAAATTATCGAATATAACTATAGAATTCCACAAAGACAACATTATAAATGCATTAAAAATGATTTATAATTATTTATTAAGACGTTTAATATAACTTGTGATGTAATGATAATAAATGATATATCAATTATTATCTAGTGTAAAAATTATTATTTTGTAAATAAATAAAAATTTAAGTTTTTGAGTGACTACATTAATAAAAATTTCTGAGTCGTCACTGGGGTTTGTCGGCAAGGGACACTATTTTGTTGTGCTTTAATAGATTTGATTTTTGAATGTATTTTTATGATAAAATTTATTGGTTATTGTGAATTTGTTGAGTTTTTTAAATATGGGTTGCTGTGAAAGCCCAATTAGATTTGGTTGCTAATTTTTGCGACGGCCCATATCTGTGAGGCTCATGCCGCTCACAGCAAGCCCGAAGAAAGGCCCACAAATATGTCATACAAAAAAAAAATTGAAAAAGGCTAATGGGGTGTTTGGCTAAGCCTTTGGAGTTAGTTTTTTATTTTTTGCTATTAATTTTAGTAATAAATTATAATATTTTTTAAACATCTTTAATTTTTTCTATAAATTATAATTATAATTTTTTGTTCTATTTTATTTATAAACTAACATATTTACAAAATATTCACAATTTATATTACAAACTGCTAACTATTTAAGCTATTAATTTCATTAATGCCAAACATTCTCAATATAATTGGTTTCACCAAAAAAAAAAGATAAAAAGGTTAAAAAAACAATTAAAATACTAATTTTTAAAACATTATATTTAAATTATTATTCTATTTTAAAATACAATAATACATTTGTTAAACAACTTTTTTACTCTCAATGTCAATTATATAAAATTATTATACTTAAATACATAGAGTGGTAATATTGTCTAATTTGAACATAAAATAAAAAATAATTTTTATCGGATCAATTAATTTTAAAAAAAAACTAACTTAAAAATTAATTCATGAAATAATTTAATTTAATTTTAATTTAATTTTTAATTAAAAATTAAAAAATTAGAAAAATAACTAGATGACTGTTTGAAATGTCTAAAAAAAAGTTTGACTTTTTAAAAAACCCAACTTTTTAAAAAGCCTAGCCCAAACAGGGCTAAGCAGGCTGCCAATCAACCCTCGCATCATCTGCCGACTCGATTCGGGAGGAGATAGAAAGAGGGGGGCAGAATAAATCCCGCGCGTATTTTCTCCATTCTTCACGGCAGGAGACGGTGGACGAGAGGTAGATTCACCGACGGTCCGAGCGGTGCGATCGGAGATGGAGTTTGAAGTCGAGGAGAGTGAACTTAAAGCCGCCGGAGCTCATCCCTTGCCAGACGGCCGGCGTGGACTCTGCATCCATGGTTGGGAGATCGAGTCTCGCAATCGACCTATTCTCAACTCTCGCAATCTCCAACAGTATTCTCTCTCTCTCTCTCTCTCTCTCTCTCTCTCTCTCTGTGCGCGCGCGCGTGCGTGTATGGATCTGTATGCTCATGTATGTGTACATGTGCGTGCATATATGCACGCAAAATACTTTTGATTTCGTTTTGTCTGAGCAGATTATGTCAATGAATTAGACATCGGTTGACTAGCATTTGCAGAGAAATAATTCCAGAATTTCTAATCGAAATATCGAACATTACTCCTAGTTTCTTTCTCTTTGTGAAGTTGTTCGGTCTCTGAAGCATTATCTCCCGCCAAGGTAATAATTGAGGTGCTGTAGTGGTCTTTGGTTAATCGCATTCTAGAAAGCAAGTGGAAGAATTTGAGCCGATAATGATTGTGAGGAATGAGGCAATTGCGCAAATATTTAGAAGAACTATCTTTACTTAATACTTATGCGTATTGGACAAACCGAACCAAGTGAAAAAACTGGCTAATTATTCCCAGAAAAAGAACTAATCTAGATCAGAATTCAGTCAATTGCGCCCATCCTAGTTTCCAAAGCTGTTTCGTGATGATCTCGTCAAAGCCACCTGTTTATGATAAGGGGTATTGCTTATTCAAATATCAAACAGTACTCCTAGTTTCTTTGTCTTTGTGAAGTTGTTCAGTCAAGCATTATCTCGTGTGGAGGTAATAATTGAGGTGCTGTAGCGACCTTTGGTTAATTGCATTCTAGAAAGAAAGTGAAGCATCTGAGCTGATAATGATAGTGAGTAATGAGGCAATTGAGCAAATATTTAGAACTATCTTTATTTATGCACACCAGACAAACAAGAAACAATGAAAAAACTGCCTAATTATTCCCAGTAAAAAGAACTAATCTAGGTCAGAATTTAGTTAATTGTGCCCATCCCAGTTTTTAAAGCTGTTTCGTGATGATCTGGTTAAAGCCACCTGTTTTTGATTGATAGGGGGCATTGCTGCATGGGTTTGCAGAATATGGACAAAGTGGCAAAATTATGAAAGTTGTTATCTTGTAGAATTTAGAAAATTTATACATTGGAATATTCCATATTCTACCTATATTTTTTTCTTTAAATTCTTCCAAACACAACACACACACATATACACAAAAAAAAAAAAAAGAGTACCTCAACAGAACCAGAAAAAGATAATCCTGTATTTTCAGACTGAATAGTTGTACTGCATTTTGTTGGTAATGGTTATTATAATACGAAGGCACCACTTCAGGGTATGGCAGAATTAACTCGTCGTGAATAGGCCTCTATTAGAGGTATCCTTAGTATTTCTCCTTAATTTTATGCTTCCAATGAATTTTCAGTTTTGCTAATTAGAAGCCCAATTGTTGACTGTTTTGGAAGCTAGGATAATGTCTTTGCTTTTCTTTTTTTTTTTCTTTCAACAACTATGATTTGTCTTTTGTTATAATTCCTTCTTCCTCTTCCTTTCTTGCTATTTGGCCCCTTCTACTTATTTATCATCGCGCTTTCCTTCTAACAGGATATGAAGAAAATTCGGGTTGATGCACGTAGTTTGTTTAACCTACTTTTTCTAAATAATCTAGGGTAATAGATCAAGGAATCGGTTCTAGGTCTTGGCAAATGAAATTTCTAACTGATGGATGCTTCGCAATATTTTGAAATTACTTCTAGAATGATTTGGATGTTTTTGGGATCGTTTTGGGAGTAGTTTGATGAAATGCGTATGATAAAATTCATGGTGTAAAAGAAAAAAAAATATGTTAAAAGGGTATGGTGATGTTGTCATTAAACTATTTTTGTTGATTCCATGATTTTTCTGATGACATGGAACCTAGACATGGTAGTCAGTATACATGGGACGTCGTTCAATAATTGCATTTGATTTCCATTAGTTTAACAATTTAAGCATAGATGACCTTTTTCTTAGGACTTTTAATTTTCACAACTAATCCTTGTTATACAGTCTTCATTTAGTACACAACTCCGTTTTCTTGTCCATCTTTTTTTAAATTTTCATCTCTGTATCGAACTCATTTTCTGGAACTGTGAATGCATATGACCTTAGTTTGTTCACCAGTTGAATTCTATACTTGATGGTTTGCTTGCAGGTGGGAACATAAGCTTCAAACATCTCACTTACCAGAGATGGTTTTTGGGGACAGTTCTTTGGTTCTTAAGCATTTATATAGCGGTACTAAGATTCAATTTAATGCATTTGATGCTCTAACTGGCTGGAAGCAGGAAGCATTGCCACCAGTCGAAGTTCCTGCAGCTGCAAAATGGAAATTCAGAAGGTAGGATGGGAACTATTAGTTCTTTCTGTGTTAAAATCATGGCATTCGATTAAGTAAATTAATCAGGTGTAATGCATGAATTTTGGATATATATTGAACACTATATTGGATATCTATTGAACCCTACCTAATCCAATTCCTAAGGCAGAGAATGGAGCCCTGAAACTTTAGTTCCTTTGGAAAAACCAATTCATGGAGATTGTCAGGACATTCATGAGGGATGTAATTTAATTTAGTGTCAGGAAGATGAGAAGTTACTGAAAAATTGCAAGTCTGAGGGTCCATTTTACTTCCTGTTAAGGATATTGGCTCATGAAGCTTCAGGCATGAGAAGGAAACATAGAAATGGTTAAAAGAACTAACTTGCGACATTAAGCCTATAGCCATTAGTGCCTATCCTTGTTAGGCTGACACAGTGAGGTAGGCATCCATTTTAGCATGCTTCATGGCAAAGAAGGCCATTTATATTGATTTGATGGTCTAGTTGTCCCTATAGAAGGTTTAATATGTGAAGTCAATTCACTATACTATGTTCGACGACCCACTTACAAGTTACAATGGGTACCACCTCCGCAATTGGTGGTTCACTTACCATATACTACGTGAGCATTGAGCATTTTTTCCCAAGCAATTTGGATTTGGACTTTGTAGAAAGAAGGAACATGTAATTTAAGTAGCTGTTTTTTAGAGTCAACCTATGGATCTTCTACAACGAGAAAATAAGAAGTTTTTGAACGTAGCGTACTTTGTCAATGGCCTCTTTGATGGTTCTTCTCTTGGAAAACTTCTTGTCCTTCAAATCTCTTGTAGGTTTTTTATTTCTTTGTTTACAGCATTCTTCTTTTGTTGTTGATAATCTCTGATTAGTTACGTGATAGTTTCTTAGTCTCTGCTGATTGTTGAAGGAACAGAATTTTCTCCTCTTCTTCTTCTTGCTTCCAACTATGTTAAGATTCCTTTTATATTTGCAATCCATTTAAGTCCTCAATTATCATTTGTTTCGAAAATTAATGACATTTTTTTTTTGACAAGACAAATGCATACATAAAGCAGGGCAAGGTGGTCAGACCAGGAGTCTGGGTGCATGCGCATCACCTATTAACAAACTACAAAAAATAAAATATGACGTGCTTAAGGAGCTAAAATTTATTTTTGATGTGAGAATTATGAGATAAAATATGAGAATCTTAATGAAAATTCTTTTACATGCACTACATGCACTAAGTGTACGGATATTCAATCCAATATGGAGATACTAGTTAATGACATTCAGACGTTGTAAAAGATGGGATGAAATCTGAAAGAGAGATCTGATATCTTGTGCATTTAATAAAGACCTGAACGGAAACACTCTGTTTGTCATTCTCATAGAAGTGGATGGAGACTTTATATGCAGGCATGTTGGATTTGTATCACCATGGCTCTAGTGAAATGTTACTCATCATTTTTGAGACCATCACATCAGGAGACTAGTATCTGTTCTAAGCGCACACATGCGTTTATATATCCTAGCTGCACAAGATACAATGTATTGATCCTACACCCATCAGCATTTGATATTCTTAGTGCGGGTAGAACTGTTCATGTTCGCAAAGTTGGCTGAGAAAAGGAAATGCATGATGAGACAATAAACCTTGTGGTGTTGTGTGTTGTTGTCACTAAATAGAATCTGTGTATTCATTCAGTTGGGTTTCTTTATTCTCAAAAGGTTTAGGGAGATGAGTGATGCTGAATTTTCAAAAATGGCGATCAGCGATGTGACAACCACTTATTAGTTATCAGTGTCTTGCTTGAAAAATCACCCAACTCATGCACTAATGCATTTTGATGTGATGTCTCGGGAAAAAAAATATAATTAATTAAATAAGATAAATAATAATAATTATGATAATAATGTTATTAATGATATATCGGTTACAACCGTTATAATTAAAAACGACAATTATGATGCTCATTAAAATAATAATAATAATATTAAGATAAATGTATTAATAAAAGTTCGGAAGGTCCCGACTCGAGGGACAGTAAAAATACTGAAAGATCCCTACTCGGGGGGATAGAAAAATAAAACCGAAATGTTCCTACTCTGGGGGGACGAGAAAAGAATACCAAAGGTCCTTACTACTCGGGAGGACAGAAAAATAACACCGAAAGGACCCTACTATGGGGGGACGGGAAAAGAATACCAAAAGTCCCTAATCAGGGGAACAGGATAACAATACCGAAAGGTTTCGACTCAGGGGTAGAAAAATACCGAGGATTGGATGGAATAAGGATGGAAAACAGTATGATATTTGATACAAAGTCAAAAGGTTCTAATTATACATATAAAGTTAAACTTGGATAATTCATGGCAAACTAAAAATCTTGATATCTTTAAATTCACACTAGCGTGGCTAATAGATGTTAACATTTTTCAGGTGACGCATGATTACTTTGTTTATATTTTCATGTATTATGTGTAATTCTGGTGATTTGCTTCTCTGTATTCAGTATATGGTTTTGTATTTAGCACTTGGATATATGTTGTAATAATGTGAATGTTATTTCACTATTAGTAAGCTCTGGGATTTTCTTTTGAAATGAGATTCTGGGAAAGTTTAATTAACTTGTCTTCTCTTTTCAAAAAAAAAAAAAAGTTTTGTCGGCAATTTACAAAATGAAGTGGAAGTTGAAGAAAATAGAGGCATTTCGTGAATTTTGACTTACTAGCCGGTCACGGACGCCATATTTAAAAATGGGTCGTGACATATGAAGTCTGAATGCTTGTGTTCAGTGGATTATTTAGGCAAAAGTGATCCATACGAAACATTGAATTTCTTAAGTGGTGCTAAAAAGTGCTTTCTTAATCTGGATATTTCCCCTTGTTACTGGACAGTAATATCGACTCTACATGTCCTAGAGATATAAACCCACGAGGAGGACAGTTTGGTAGGCAGATGATTAAAATGTATATTCACATTTTATACACAAATTAGGGCTTCGAGTAGTTGGAATTTCAGTTTTGTTGAACTGATTTGTGGAAGTGATAAAAATATGCATTTACAGATGTACTTGTTATCATATCGCTCAAGAGATAGGGATGTGTTGAATAATATGACAAGAAAATAAAAATTAAAAATTGAATCCAGATTGTAAAGATAGATGGAAGAAATGTCAGAGACATTCATTTTGGAATACTCTATATGGAGTAACCAACTCTAGTCCGTAATTGTAGAAGCATCATATTTGAGTTGGGCAATCTTCTTTGAATGAATATAGACATCAAAAGTCGAACTCACAAAACATAAGGATGTTCAAGAGACTTTTATAGTCAACTTGCTGAGTTCCTTCATGTAAATACAAATGTGCTACCCAAAAATTTCAAATTGGCCTTTTGAGATGTCAACCCATGGTACTGCTCATTTCAGTGGTCTGAGATTTGCTACACCAATTGCACAAGCATGAAACAGAACTATCTTGGACATTTAACAGATCCTCTATTATAGATATCCTGGAAGGCTGGAATAATGAAGCATGTTTGATATATTATTTTAGTTCTTCTGAATGGATCAAGCTCTTGGTAAGGGTACACACTTGAGATTGTGGATAGAATGCTAGCCATTGAGATGCCAAGAGACCACCTGTGTCAAAGGTGATGTAGCAAAGCCTCCAAGATGTCGGAGGAAAAGTTTGCTTGGAGACAAGGTGGAAGAGGCTTATTATATAGAGAGAGGATTAGACCATTATGGCCTGCTCACGTACGTGTGGAGAGACACGTGATAATTTAACAGGTGACTAGCTCTGTGTGGTTTGAAATCCAGTTAGTTGAGCGACCTCGACTAGTAGTGGCATTGATGTCCATTACAGAGGTAGTGCTGTTGTGTGGAGAACTGGAGATGTCCTTACATATGAAGAGATACAGTGCACATGTCACACGTCTCTGTTATGGTCACAAGTTTTTTCGATTGTGGATGGGGACGAGCATCTTGATGAACACTCTAGTCACTGACTTGTATTCCCCAAATATTCTTATGCACCAACACAACACCAACCACGAGCAGGTTCCTAGGCCCTACTCTTAGCCAATGCTGGCTTGAAAGCTAGAATATCATTGAGGCGCCAGAGAGGCACACTCGGATGGAGGATGGCTTTGTCAAGATGAGGTCATCAATGTGTCATCACAAGCCAGAGAAATGACATGCTTTAGTGGAGGTTCACTTGACTAAGCCAAGGAGTGTGTGAAGTGTGTCAGGTTCCATCTTTGAGTGCCTAGGCTCAATACCATGGCATTGTGTACATTATCCTTGGTTGGCATGGCTCCACCCGAAGAGGACTCATGACACGTCGATATTTCTTATAGATCCATGTGTCACCTCAAGAGGTTGACATGTGGGTCCCATGTTCACATAGGTAATGACTTGGTAATATGCCAACCATTGATTTGTTACAAAGAATTCCATCGCCTTCATGGCTCTGTTTCAGACCTTATACATGAGAAATTGCTCAATCAAGGAAACCCTCCGTCCACCCTTCTCTTTATTTTCTCGCTGTCCTACTCTTTTGCCTTTGATCTTCCTTGTAGCCTGCTGATATTGGGGCTTGCATAATACATGAGGGCACCAAGGCCCTTCTATCCTGAATGCTTCGAAATGCTTCTCATTAGTGGTCATAGTCTAGATCTTTGACATGAGGCACATCAATTTGCACATTCCATCCTGAGACAAGGGCTGGGCCGTAAAAGATACATAACGAGAAATTATGTAGTCCTAAGATACTTTGTTACAAGGTGCCTTTTTCCTAGCAGTTACATTCACAGTCTACTCTAGTGGGAGGAAGTGAGAGACAATGTATTTACTAATGTTGATCTCTTTGCAAATGGGATCTCAACTCTTGAATTTGTAATTTCCAATGTCATACTATTTGAATTGATGTAATGTGTGGTAAACTGAGAGAGTAAACTAACCTTCTTCACCCTCTCTCTCTCTCTCTCTCTCTCTCTCTCTGTGTTTCTTGCATTTGATCTTCCTTGTGTCTACTGGTATTGAGAACTTGCATGCCTCATGGGGACACCAAGGCCCTTCTATCCTGGATGATTCGTAATACTCATTAGTTGTACTAATCAAGGTCTCCGACATGAGTCGTATGAATTTGCACATTCCGTCTTGACAATGTATTTACTAATGTTGATCTCTTTGCACATTGTGTATGAACTGTTGATCTTTTAGCTTCCACTGTTATAATGTTTGAATTGATGTTACAATGTGTCGTCACTAAGAGAGAAATTTTTTCTTTTATTCCTTTCCCCCGTCCGCAGGAAAAATGCTTTTTCTGACTCCCATTCCTTTTGTACATATGTAGCAAACCCTTCCAGCAGGTGATACTGGATTATGACTATACCTTCACAACACCTTATTGTGGAAGTGAACTGATTGAGATGAATTCAGAGGTGTGTGCTCTCTCTGTGAAAATGTCTTTCCATTCTGAGTGATTTTTATATATTTCATTATTCTGTGGGATCTGATGACTATGAGTCATTGTGTGCCTACCTTCTTTCATGTGAGTCAGGTTCCCTTGTGCAAGTCATTTACCTTTGAGTAATATGATCTGTCAAAGGGTGCTAATTATGCTTCTGAATGTGGCCTGTTATGTTGGTGCGCTAAGCCTTTAATTCTAACCACTAATACTAGTCTTGCTGTTATTTAAATGATCAGCTTGAAAGAGGAGCAACCTCTGATGAGGGCAACTGTGGCCTTTATTGGGAGGACTGCAACGAGAAAATAGATGTGGCTGCACTGGCATCAAAAGAGCCTATTCTCTTCTATGATGAGGTTGGTAACACAGGATATAATGGTGTCTTTCTGTTTGTCTCTTTCCTCACCTGTTATGTGTTTTTCTGTCATGATCAAAGTTATAGTATACCTTAACAGGTAATCTTGTATGAAGATGAATTGGCGGATAATGGTGTTTCACTTTTAACTGTAAAAGTGGTAAAATTTTGCTTCCCTCATCTCTATGTAGCTATAATGGATAGAATCAGCTCCCTTCACTATGTTATTGTTGACCGTGGACTGAGAACATTTGTGATTTTGTAGAGGGTTATGCCAAGTTCTTGGTTTCTTCTCTTGCGTTTCTGGGTGAGTTCAGCTCTTATTCTTCACTAACTTCTCACATAAAGCTTTGTAGGCAACAGGTCATTCGTTCCTTTTCTTTCAAAATTCTGGAATCCTGTTGCCTAACACAGGAGAATGTCTGAACATCTAAAATTCATGGATTTTTTAGAACTGAAAGAGAATTGATGCTTTTCTTATTGCAGCTTAGGGTTGATGGAGCACTTATGAGATTAAGAGACACACGTATGTATTGTGTTTTTGCAAAGAGTACAACCCCTTTTATTCTTCGAGAAACCTGTTGGAGAGAAGCCACATTTCAAGCTTTGTCTGTGGTGAGTTCATAATCTGTTTCTCATACACGTGTGTGTGCATGCCTGCGTGGGCAATGGCCTTATGTTCTCTGTATAATTCTGATAGTAATGTCTTTCTTGTCACCACCTTAGATAGTTATGCAAAGTCCTTGAGTTCACTTATGTTTGTCTAATTATGTAGGCTTGTATTAACTACTCGTTTTCGTAGCTTTGAACTTCTAGCCGATATAAGCATTCAGCGTCAGGACACTTTATACTATCTTGTTTGAAATTGCTCTACATGTATTTTTTTCTTCAAAAACATTTCTGTCACTTATTGATGGATGATAATGCAGGTTTGCTTTCTTTTATCTTTCAAATTCCAACTTTTATTTGCTTACATGGATTGGCTATTATTATTGAATGATGCAGAAAGGATATTCTTCTGATGCTGCGGCATATAATGATCCAAGCATCATCAGCCAGAGGCTTCCCATCAGCATGCATAAGACCCAAAAGCTTAAATTCCCTGGTAACCTACGAGTTTGTAGTCAATCCTTCAAATTATTATGAAAGCTTACTGTATATCGTGAACAAGACAAATCGTTCCTCTGTAGCAGTTATAATCTCCTTTCTGGTAGACGCTATCCTTATGTGCATTCTGATGTTCATCTTCCATCTTTGATTGGTGAATTATTCTATTAAATAACATTTTGATGGAATTGAAGAACAATTGTACTGCCTAAATACAAATTTAGTAAATATGTCTAGTAGGCATGTTTGTGGGACTGTGGCAAGAATGAAGCATGAAAAGCAACAGTGAGGGATGGGAGCCTTGAAGATTTATCAAGCAGGGAAGTGGGTTGTGAGTCTTGTCACGTGTGAGTAGAGTGCAATAGAGAAGCAAAATGAGAAAATCTGAGCAGGCAGACTGGCAATGATTTTAAGAAATATCTGGGAGATAGGAGAGGACCTAGGAACTTGAAAGAATTTTGAGTTTGGATTTTGGAGAATTAAAACATGCTGTATAATTTACCTTAAGATTTCATAATATCATATAAAAGATAAATGGGCCAGGAACATCACACTCTTTATTCTTATGACCCTCCATAACTTGTTGCATAACTTATTGCAGGGGATCATAGTTGTCAAATTGTGAATCAAATCCTGAATCAAAATCTTGATTTTGTAGATCGTGAATCGAATCGAATCGAGAATCGTAAGATTTAGTATAAACTATAAGTACAATGTTAAACACCTAAATAACATTAATATTGACAGAAATTATAAAATAAGAACATAATTACATAATTTAATTGAGAATATATTTACCTCCATAACAAGAGATTTTCACTCAAATCTAATCACAATAAGATTTTTTAAAGAAATTATTATATATTCTTTTTTAAAATTCATAAAATAGACCAAAAAATCTCAAGATGAGTAAAATAAAAGAAGTGAGAGTGAAAACTCTTTAGATTAAACATAATATACTTTCAAATGTGTTTTGTGTGCTTAAAAGGGCGGCCCAGTGTACGAAATTCTCGCGTATGAAGGATCCAAAGAGAGGAGCGGATTGCGATGGGTCTATAGTACGCAGTCTTACCTTGCATTCAAAATAAACTTTCCATGTCTCAAACCCGTGACCTCCAGGTCACACAGCGACAATTTTACCGTTATGCTAAAGCTTTCCCTTTTTAGCACTTTCAATAATTTTCTATTATTATTTGGTAAACAATCATAGTTGTGTGACAATTCTACCGTTTCAAATATGTCTTGTGTGTTTATTGCATAAAAATAATATTGTATAATCATTGAGTCTAGCTGATTCAACCCATATTAAACTATAATTGTTTTCCAAAATAATAATAGAAAATTATTGAAAGTGCTATTATCATCTTTCAAATCTTTACAAAATATTTTTAAAACATTTTTTATATAAATTGAACCTGTCTTATTCCTATTGTATTATCGAATCACCAAATGAACAACAAATTATGCATTATTATATTTTATATTTACAATAAATGCACCAAATTGTATTAAAATGGAAGTTATAGATTGGTTGGATATAATAATTTTAAGAATCACATGAATAGTAAATAGTAAATTGACTCATGAATGGAACCGTGAATCGTAAGATTCATCACGATTTTATCACAAAATAGATTTACTCATAGATTTGTATCGATTTATGCATGAATCGTGAATCGAATCATGAATTAAATCGTGAATCGTAAAATTCTGGTAACTATCCAGGGGACACATCTCACAGAACACTCAGCGGGATTTCATTCTCCTTTAATGACCTTTGATCTCACCAAATTTCAGGTCAATCAGAAATCAATAGCTAATTAATCTGTATAGCTCTCCTGGATACTTTCTACATAATGCTATGCATTTTTGTATAGCTATTAAAAGCCTAAAAGGGCCGAGTGCTTTCTTCTTTTTTTAGTTGTTCTCCTTTTGCTTTGGTTTTATGCGCTAATATGTTTGGTTTCGTGCACCCTAAAGTAGGTATGGGAAGTAAAATGGAGAACATAAAGAAAAGTATTCAGCATGATCCTCAAACCAAAAACAAAAAACAAAAAAAGGACACCCAAGTCATAGTTTTTCACAGCTCTTGGCGGAATAACGGGGTATATTCAAACATATAAAGTTGCTTTTTATAGAAGTCACTTTTTGCCTGTTGTTTAATACTTACCAAATGTATTTGTAACAATCTGGAGTTTTAAGACCTTGCAGTGCATGTTTATCAGGATTTCTTCTATAGATTCCTTCTGCCACTAGCACATGATTCCTGTTTTTTCCTTGGGGAATATTCTCTCTTTAAATCAGTAGATTGTCTTGCCTATATTGCCCGGTTATTCTAGTTATTATCACCCTAATGCTAGGCAAAGTTTTTGTGAAGTACAACGAATTGAAGGCCGTAATAAGTATAAAGAACTCTTTATGTATTTGGTGACATGTATAGTGCGCCAGGATTTTGTTAAGCCACTCTACATTGAAATAACCGAATAAGAGAATACATTTTGAGGAAGAGCAGGAAATTGTTCAAGGATCTTTGACTCTTCAAAGCTGTGCTCATAACTATTTTAAGTGGATGTTATTGGTGGAAGCATAAATAAAAAACTAATGCAGCAGGTAGAAATAAAGAAGCTTTCCCAAGTGAGGGCTATGGATTCACAGATTAGAGCCGGAGATCCAAGTCAAGCTTGAGGCTGTGGTCTGATGGCTGCTCTGGTGGCTGTGCATCCAAATGAAAGCTCCCCGCCGCTTCCTCCATTGTGGGTGTTTCCCATGGCATCCCAAACCCCGTGTTAGTCTCTTTATATCTCCCCACAATTATTGTTCCATCTCTACTTAGTTTGTGCACAATCGAGTGAGGCCAAACACCCTGCGACCAGACCATCAGAGTATTGATGGGTGGGTGAGACTGATACCCTCTGGCTGCACCTCTCTCCCTCTTGTGTGCATTTTGGTGGCCCCCTAGCGCTTGTGAACTGAGGAACTTCCTTGTGCAGAAGTGACATGAAAAGACCTTGGTAGAAACAGATCTGGGTTGTGAGCTGGATTCTCCAAGTTTTGTATCGACATTCCTTCCTTGGCTTGGGTTCAGCCACTCTCCAGGATTGACATCTAGGGTTCCTTGATCACCCGTTTTCATTTTGTTGCAGTACTCGTTGGCTTTGCGTCTTTCTGGAGGGCTATCTTATCTTCTTCACAAACCTCAAATTAGAATAGAATCTTGTGAGAAGGTGAATGGATAGACAGGGTTTGTGGAGTTGCTGTGACTGACACTCAAAATGGATTCCAGATCAGAGAAGGGGAGAACGGATTTCTTAAACTTTGTCTCAATTCTGTTCACCGTCCCCACCTGTCGATGCTTCCATGAGACAAGGTTATCAATCTTAGGATTCCCCACTTCCCATCCCTCTTCTGTTCGCTCTCCTATAGTCACGCCAACTTTACACGGTTCTTTTTGGAGTAACTAATAAGAATGAAAGGTTGGCATCCAACGATGATTCCATCCATAGCCAAACACTCGTGTTGAGGTTTGCTTAATCTGCTTGATGTGAATGCTACTTTCCATGAAGTAAAAATAATCATTCAACTTCAATCGTTTTTAAGTTTTGGATATAGTTGATCTTGTGTTCTTTCTAAACCTTAAATAAAGGACCTAGCTCAAAGCAGCTGATTTAAGAGGGAAAGACTGTCTGTGCATTTAGCATGCAATGGAAGTAAAAGTCAGTCAAGTCTTGTAAGTTCTCTACATTGAACTAGTAGGTGAGGAGGATGTGACCTTTCTGTCAAATCTTGAGCAGGAAGGCCTGTAACCGATTTCTCAAGTTGGGTCTGCCATTTCCTGCCATTTCATCATTACTATGTCATGTAGGCGGTGTGGGTTCGAGTCACGAAAACACACTCCAAAAATGGAGGAAGACTGCCTTCATCATATCCTTTTCAGGTGATGTGTGCTCGAGTCTTAAGAACTCTTCGGATTATAACAAACTCTAAACATGATATATGAAAAATCGAATGAAGAAAGATAAAGAATAGAACAAAAACAAACATACACAAAACACGAGATTTACATTGTTCACCCAATTAGGTTGCTACATTTGTTTTACTATGATGAGAAATAAAAAGCTATATTTGAATTGACCTATGCCATATGCTATTATATATAGTTAGGCTTATAAGATTGTGAAAATATTAAAAACACCCGTAAGACACTTGGATCTAAACGTTTGGTTCGGTATACAATACTAATTAGGCTTTACACAACTTAACAAAAGCATCCTCTCCAAAATTAGAGAAAGATTGTATATGTTGTCCTTTCCAAATGAGTACTGTTATAGCAGGAGCCTCTTCCGTTGGTCGCTCTTTTTCATGTTTGGTATGAAATGCAATAAAGATGGCAGCCACTATGGAATTTGTGCATTCTCTCTTTTATAAAATAAGTGATCATCCAGAAGTTTCAATTGATAATGTAGAAGTTGAATTGATTTGGATAGAATTATTCTATATTTAGAGTGCATTTTAGGATGTCTTATTATTCTATAGTAAGTGTTTATTTGATATGATGTCTTATTATTCTATGATGAATGTGTATTTGATATGATGTTTTATGGGAAAGTGGTGGGGCGTGGAGGAAATGCCAATATGAGGTGGTATCTTTTCAGTTTTAGGTAGTGTTTCCTATTTGACCAACTATGTATATTTCCTATCTGCGATTAGAGTTGGCAGCGCACCATGCTGTCTCCATTCAGTGGGGGATGATTTTGGATATATTTTTATGATTCGAACAGTTTATTTTGTAGTGTTTGTCTGAGTATATTATTTATGTAAAAAGTTAAATTTGATTGAAAATCAGTAGTCACTTGAAAAATTGGAAAGTATGACTTTAGATTATTGATGTTCAAACATTTTAATTTCTTTCTTGGTAGGTCTGTTGTGTTTGGTCTTGTTTTTTTTTACACCATTTTTTTGTCTTTAGTTTCTTTTTATGACGTTTTTAATCTTTAGTCCGAACTGATATATTTTTTTAGATTTTTCTTGTCACGAGAAACCGAAAAAATTGAAGAAATCATTTTTTTTTTTTAAAATGAAACAAAAACTTAGGAAAAAAAACCTGGACACTTTTTTTTGGTTACAAAAACGAGCAGACAGCCGGAGCTCAGCTTCCCATGGAGGAATTTGAAGACTATTTTAGTAGGATTTGAATTATTAATGGAATTATGTAAAATAAAATTATAGCATGGTTATGTTTAAGTAGAATGAGATAAATAATTGTATAAAGTGGAATTTAATAGAAAAAATGGTTTAGAGAAATTTAATTATTACCATTTCACCCTTCATTTGAAATTAATTATTTTTATTTAATTTTTCGTATTCAATACAACTCATCCAAATAAAAATAATTTTGGTGTTGAATTTTGCAAACCAAAAAACAAATTAATAAACAAGTGATCCATGTCTTCCAGAAAAATTAATTTTCATGTTTATTTCGGAATTAAATGCAGAATTAATTTACAATATGACCCATGTGTTCTTAATTTTTTATTCCTTATTTTCTCCCTCATCTAACCATTCTTAGAGGGTATTTGCTTACTTTTATTTATCACAAAATTCAAGATGCTTTAAATGAAATTTCTCTCTCTCTCTCTCTCTAGTTTGGAATAAAAAATAAAAATCTTGTTTATTTTCAATTCTTTTACTTTTTAGTTTTTGATAAAAAAAAAAAGCTTTTGGAATTGTCGTCGAGGAGAGATTCAGTGAAGAATAGAAAAGAAGTATTGGGTAGGATTTCGTTGTAGAGTGCACCCTTGCAGGACCATGCTTACTTTTACAATAGCCAAGAACTTGGAACGGTTTCTACAAAAACCATATACCAATGATTTGCCAAAGCTTTTACCAAATTATAGCATTATCAAATTATGGAAAAATTTGGTTTTGGCATCGCCATTTTAGCATCAAATAACATTTTTAACATGCACATTGACTTTTACAACACTTTCTTTTTACCCGAAAACCCATCTCAAACAAAGTCGCTTTATATTCACTACACAACAAATCCAAAAATATGCAAACCCATTGGCAAAACCGTCACGAGATGCCCTTCGGCTGCACCACAAAATGCAGCCCCATGACACAAGGGTATCACTAGTAAGTGTCAAACACAAAACTTTTGAATTTATGATTGGTATCAGTAACGATTTTAAAACGCTACCACTGAAATACTCGAACAGTTTACAAATATATGGCACTTGATATGGAATTCAACTTGAACAATGCTAAAAACCGATATAGGTTTAACAATCAAAAGCATGAAAAGGATTACAAATTGCGAGCTGTAGATATGTGTCAAGTATCTATTGCTATTATAGAAAACATAGATCATTAGTTTTTCCTTCTCCTGGAAGCGAAGTTTCCAGAGTACGCCTACATGTTATGACTCCCTCCAATATCGTAGCACCCACTGTGCTTATCCAAATTCTGCTCAAGTACCTGCAATGATAAAAGTAGAAAACAATTATGCCAATTGTATCGGTTCCAAAGTTAGAGAGTGTTTGGCATTGCTAAAACTAGTAATTTTTTTATTATAATTTGTAACAGAAGTTGTAAATATTTGATAAATGTTCTAGTTTGTAACTGAAATAAAAAAAAAATAATTATAATTTGTAGCAAAAGTTGTGAGTGTGGAAAAAATAATAACCTAAAATTAGTAGCAAAAAACTAAAATTCAGTGGGAGAAGCTTTGCCAAACACCCCCTTTATATGCTTAAAAAAGGCATTTGAAACTTTCGCATTAACACACACACACACGTGTGTGTGTGTGTGTGTGTGTGTGTGTGTGTGTGTGTGTGTGAGAGAGAGAGAGAGAGAGAGAGAGAGTTAAAAACTTAAAAATACCATGTCTCCATTAAACTGATGATCTATACAACTAAACTAGTCATAGATTATAATCATTGTCCAAGATATAACAATTGGTGACACTAAATGTGGGCAAGTTTCTTGAGCCTCAAATCCCATGCGGATAATTGCGCATCCTAGAGAAGCAATGAAACAATAATCACATCCATAAACATTTTAGAAAAAGGAAATGACTTAATTTGAAAAACTTGGTTGAATGGCTAAGATTCAGGAGTTTCCGAAGGAAATTAAACACGAGAGATATAATGATTCAAACAAACGAGTTGGCATCGACAGTCCTTCAATGCCAGAGTTTGGTGGTTTTTTCATTTCCATTGTTTGCATAGTTTTTATGACAAGAGAAAGTGCTGTTTCCATTGGTCTGCCATTAGAAAGTTTAAATAATGTATCAGACTTCCAGGTGATGAAACAAAAACCTTTTTAAAAAAAAGCATCAGTTAACAAATTTTTAGGATGAAGAACTTACACACTAGGAAACACATGTGCAAAATGACATGGGTATTTTCAGGGAAGATCGTATATCATCGGTTGAAACCATTACATATGTCATGCAAGACGAGTAACACAAAGACAAATGTACCGTGCATATAAATTTTAAGAACATAGCTCAGATTGGATTCTTCTATTTCTGTGTTTAAAGCATTGAATTTCCTGTCAATCCAAGTTAGGACATCCAAAATTTAACAAGAAAAAACAAAAGTTTCCCCAGTATGGCCTGGTGGGTGATAAATGGCAAGTCTATGGAATAATGAAAAGGCTCTTCTTAGTAATGCATCAGTGAAGCCAATTGCTTAACTTCCATAATTCTTATAAATAAATAAAAAAACATTTTCGAATATCCTGCACCATATAATTCTTAAATGCTTATGGAGAACTATAAGTTCACACAAAAGATTTTCAAACTCCTCCATTTTAAAAGACAGAAGTTGCCTCCTTGAGCCATCTAGTGAACCATAAAAGCATGCCATCCAAAAGTGTTTCATCCAGAACTGTGTAAATAGCTGCCAGCCTTTTTTACTTATTCCACTCACCATTAAAAGGCTCAGCCGCTCAAGAAAGATTATAGTATGAGATATATTCTGGAAGAAAAAAGAATTATTCCATAAATCAATTCCGGAAGTCAAGAACCAAGCTTAGTTGCAGGATCCTTCGAATGGAGTGACGAATCCGCTTCTGAATCTGCTTCCAAACCTCGCTTTCACGCTTCAAAATAAAAATCTTGTAAGAATCTCGCTCCCAACTAAGGTAGAACCTTTCAAATATACAAGTCCCAAAGAAACAAAAAAAAATCTATAAAGTAAGAGAACATCTATAGAATTCGTAAGATTATAAAATAAGATTAACTCAAACACATGTTGTGGATTTGAGTCAAAACCCGACTAAATCTAACCTACAAGTCACGTTGTTGAATAACTCAAACAAACCACAAACAAATCACAAGCAAGAACAAGAACAAAACAACCAACCCAAGATGCACACACGAGTTTTACGTGGTTCGGCAATAGTGCCTACGTTTACAGGCTCACACTTTTACTATTAATCAATAGACTGATTAAATCTAACCTATAAGTCACGTTATTGAAAAACTCAAACGAGCCACAAACTAATCACAAACAAGAACAAAACAACCAACCAAAGATACACATACGAGTTCTACGTGATTCAGCAATGGTGTCTACGTCTACGGGCTCACACTTTCACTATTAATCAATAGAATGGGGTTACAAGTGTTTAAGGGCTTTAGAGAAAACAAAAGAACACAGAGAAACACTCAATACAATTGACGGGGCAAACCATACGCGTTAATTAAAACGTTGTTATCACACAAACCGATCGACCGGTCTATCGGTCAACTCTGACTCTCGGTTTCTGTTGCAAATAGATTGAGATACCGAGAGCTTCACTTAACAGATCGATCGGTCTTCACCATCGATCAATCGGTCTTTCTCTCCACGGGATTTTCTTCACCTCTAACAACATATAGTAGCACTTTATACTTGAATAATATTTATTTACATATACAAAAATAATAATTTGTATTTGATACCAAACTACAATATTTATTCATATTTTAGCAAGTATTACAACTAAATAAATAAAAAATTCCTAGAATATATAAAATGTAAAAATGTTTCCATGGGTGTTCCCAACCTTAAATTCTTTTATATGCCCTCGCTCCCTTGCCCTTGGCCCCGCTCTCGCTCCCGCCATCGCTTCGTGCAACTAAGGAACCATGTGGTTTTTGGGAGGTTTTTGAATTCAACTTATATGCCAAAAATGATGCAAATGTGAACCAAAACCATCCAAAAATCACGACGTGCACAAAAAGGGCATAGCACTAAATTATGACTCCTATAAACCGAATGGAGACCCATAAAATATGATTGAACAAGTTATCACTCCTATAAACAAATAGATGAATCTGATGGAACTTCCTTTTTCTTTCTCCATTCACCTTCTAATTACTTTCTTCCTTTTCAATTAAAAAGAAAGAACATCGTGCTTTTCTTTCTTCTCTACATTGGTAGATGCACCAACACGGCCAGTTCCCATCTGCACCGATCACTTCCTCTAGATAAATTTTCCACTTCAGATCTCCAAGGGAACACATGGGTTTCCATTTTCACGTTTTAGGAAGGGTAAAGTACCGTGGTCAAAGCATATGCATGCTTCCATCCTTCGTTGTATCTTGCATCCAATCTTCACATGTTTCAAAATTCAATGTGGTGGTTTATAATTTATAACCCCTCTTAAAGAAATTACTTCATTCAATAATAGGTTTTAAATATGCTCTTTCAACCTTCCAATAAAGGAAAAGATTTATCCACAATCAATTTTGTATTGCACTTCCTTTGCAATGTGTTTAACTACTCTTGGCATCACCTATGTTATAAAAACTCTTCTAAACGTATGAAGTACCTGTACGACACTGGAATAAAGATATAAGATATGTGCCCCACATTTTTAGTTGAACATTCACATAGGAAACATATTTAACAATTTGAGTTTACTTTAGAACTATAAATAAACACTCATATTATACATTGAATGCTTTATGAAACTTTGTAGGTACCATTTACCCTAGAAAATAAAAGAAATGTATTAAAAAAATTAAAAAAAATTGTCGTGTCCCAATGTTGTTAACGTGAGAATTAAATGAATCCGACACTTGAATATATATCCATACCCAAGTCAATGAAACATAGGGCATCACAGCATTTAGTGATTAAGAGATTCAAAACATTGAAATAAGGCTATTCAATTTCTGAATGTTTTCAACTTCAACGCATAGAACCAAACAGAATAAAATAATATACTAATAGAAAATACGAAAAACTCATAAACAGAAAGGTAGAAGAAGCATAATAATTGATGTTAGTGAAGTATCTAGTTTTCCCAATGCCACTTCACCACAAACTTCTCTTTTATTCCAGTGTTTGCATATACAAAACTTGGACCGCATTTCCGAAGAAAATCAAGAAGGAAAAAACAGGAACCTACAATGTGGCATCATTGTCCCTCCTTTTGTTCCCTGAGAGTGCAGCGAATCACCGATCTTTTCCATTCCTCCCTATCATTCCCAATCCCAATTCCTCTCATTAACCAAAATCCACGAACTAGTATACACTTAACCAGTTCACCCGTCATTTCATCAATCAAATCAACGCAATGAACTAATATGAACAATCAGAAATTATGGAGGATTAGTACGTGAATCATTTAAGTTAACAAAAATATTTTCTTTCTTTGATTTGTCATTTGTCCTAGAAACAGTAAGACTCACACAAAGAGACTACTAGCGATCCTGACAAGTGCGTCGGAAGGTACCGTGAGACACCTCGCAGCAAGCCCTCACGCTGACGGCCAAGTGTGATGTGAGGCGGGCTCCAGCAACCACGCTGTGCATCGGCATAAGGGACTCCACGCATCCTAATTCTCCTAAACTCCTATAAAAACAAGATTACAAACAATAACAGTTAAGGATCAGAGTACAATTAATCCTAACCAAAAAGTCTAGAAAGTGAGCTCCGTTTGGTTACTGAGAAAATGAAGAAAGAAATTCGGGATCTAAGAAAATTTTAAAAATCCGATTCACACACACTAGAGCTGTTCCTGAAAGAAAAAAATGTGGTTAATTCTCTAGTACCTGGGATTGCCGAAGGAGAGGCGGCGAGTTTGGAGGCGAGGGGTGGCCAGGGGTGGCGGACGGCGGCGGGGAAGCGGCGATGTGCGCATGGTTGAAGCCCTAGCGGTCGAGAATAGCGATCTTGAAAGCGAACCACGCCATGCCATTATGGAAGAAGCAGAGAAGCGTGAACGACTAACGAACGCGGCGAGGGTTTTGGGTACGGGTAGGGCTTATGGAAACAATACCCGTGCGTAATAGGTGTGCTGTGTGCAGGAGGATTTGGATCGAACTGGGACCGTGCCGTACAGCATCACAACAAAGATGGAGTCTTGTTTGGCTTATAATTTTGATTTTTGAATATATTTTTATAATTTAATTTGTTCATTATTATATAGAACTTGTCAAAATTGTTATCCAAAAAAAAAAAAAAAAATAATCTAAGTTAATCTAATTTCTATAATTATGTGATAGAAGATATTTATTTAACAGTTTTATTTTTAAATTTATTGTAAATAAATGTTATTAGATCACATATTTACGAATATTAGATTAATTTTATTTTTTTTTCATGAATAACAAGTTTGACAAACTCTATATAATAAACAAATTTAATCGTAAAAATATATTCCAAAACTAAAGTCCCAAGGCATCCCATGCAGTGCATGCTGCACAACACGATTTGCTAGTCTCATCTGTCGATTAGCAATTGCCAAATGCATGCTGTACAACACGGTTTGCTAGTCTCATAACACGGTTTGCTAGTCTCATCTGTCGATTAGCAATTGCCAAATGCATGCTGCACAACACGGTTTGCTAGTCTCATATGTCGATTAACAATTGCCAAATATTCCTTAAAAAGTAATATATATTTGTGTTGGTTGAGCTTTAAACCATCACCCAATCACTTGTATTAGGATTAATAATCCAATCACCACCTAAAAAAAATTAAAGAGATCTATCATGTGACCAAATTATGAATAAAACTATTTATTATCATGTTAATTGAGTTGGGTTAAACAATTTGAACAATTCAAGGCAATCTATGAACAACTCCATGTGCATATTTAAGAATCATAACGAATTTGGAGGCGAGGGGTGGCCAGGGATGGTGGACCGCGGTGAGGAAGCGACGATGTGCGCATGGTTGAAGCCCTAATGGTTGAGAATACGATCTAGAAGGCGGACCACGCCATGTCATTATGGAACCCCCTCTTTTTTTTTTTCTCTTTCTCTCTCTAGTTTTGATAGAGAAGCATAGAAGCATGAACGAATGGGAGCCAATGTTCTCGAAGGTTTTGGGTAGGGGTAGGGCTTAAGCAAACAATACTTGTGTGTGATAGGTGTGCAAGAGGATTGATACGGTTTGCTAGTCTGATATGCCAGATTAACAGTTGCCAAGATATGATAGTTATGCAGGAAGATTAATACGATTTGCTAATTTGATCCGTTATATTTGCAATTACCAAGATTCTCGTTAAAGAGTAATAATTTTGGGGGGGGGGGGTTGGTTGAGCTCTAAATTTTTTTTAATTATTTTCTTATTTAAAAAAATGTATTGTATTGAGAAATTTTTTAATTAAATTCACAGTGAACAAAAAAAACATTAATCGTTCACTTGTCCTCTTGCATAAGCTAGTCGATGTCGGTGGTTGATGGAATCCTACAAAATTCGTTGGAGCTCGAAGCAGTGCTGTTCGAGATCAACTCGGTCATCAAATACCTCTTGATGCTCGCTACCATGTCCTCACCTCATCTATAGACGAAGAACCAGTTCCTTATTATCAACCCTATACATCACTATACATCACTGAACTCCAATCGATTCGTTTTAAAACTCTAACCAACCAATCATAACCAAATCCCATGTAAGAACGAAAAGGAACCAATTGTTTCATCCTAACCTTATACATCAGAGTAAACAGAGAAACCCTATACATCACCGAATAACAATCGATTCGCTCTGAAACCCTGTCCAACTAATCAGATTCAAATCTTATGTAAGAGTGAACAAAAAATCAAGTGTGATTGAATAAGAAATTATACGGACTTTGGGTCGAAAGGGTTTGTAAGAAGGAAAATATTGTAACAAGTATCTCTCCGGGCGATTGACGGCAATAGAAGAAGTTGCGGCTAGGGTAGGGAGATCAAATGACAAAATTACCATAAAAATATCTCATGTTTAAAAAATAGGACCTGGCTTTTAAAAAACATAGTATTATGACTAATCTTTCTATAAATCTTTTAAAAAGAACTAATAATTAATTAACCCGTGTGTGTGTATAATTTTGTTCATAAAATTGCTTCACATTAAATTAGATGAGTTTATCTCAAAAAAACCTTCAAAAGGTAATGACTTAAGATAAATTAAATGCATAACAAGATTCAACCATTAGACGTTTGACAAATTTCTCTCTCTATTTTTTTCCTTTACTAAAATATTATCCATTGAAACCAAAAAAAAAAAAACAAGCAAAAACGAAAACAAACAAACAAAAAAGGAGAAAGAATTAATTTCCATTTGGTTGTAAGAATCAAGTTCCTGTCTAAAGTCATGAAACACCATCTTCACTGCATTCCTTTTTTAGAAAATTTCAAAAGAAAATTAATTAATTAATGATAATCCATGGAGATTGTACATTCCAAGTTTACTGCATGTCTAAGTAGGAAATCAAAAAACAGTAATCTTCATAAACCCAAATCTGATCCGAGAGTTAGAGAAAACCTGCTTCCAATAGAGAGATTGCCTTCACGCATTTTAACCATTTGTCGAATGTGTAAATTATCCCGGACAACATTTTTGTTGCAACTGTAATACCTCTATAATGTAATCTTTCAATGGAGTTTCGATTCTTCGACCAAAGGCCAACTTCATAAAGATCCCCATTGTTCCAGCGGATGTTGACCGTCAAGCCACCGCGCACCTTCAATCCTTTAACACAGCCGTTCCCCCATTTATCTCGAGGAAGAGCAGGAAGTAAGTAGAGGTCATTCATGGTGCTCTGGACAAGCATTTCTGCTACTGCTGCAGAAAATCTGGCACAAAAGATGACAATTTTAGCAGCTATACATAACAATCAGTTAATTGTTAGTTGTTTACACGGATTTTAAAACACCATCATCCGTCACTTTGCATCCTAAGCCGAAGCCAGCAGGACTTAATTGGATACTTGTCTAAACTCAATTTTTATATTTCTTATTTCTGAAAACCTTTTGAAAGGTTTTCGTAAAATTTCTTCAGCAGATCAACACTGCTTCCTTCTTCAATTTAAGATGAGGCATCTCAGAAATGAAGTTCTCAGCCAAATTTAGAGCAAATGGAAACAGAATCATTGGGTTAAAACACAACATACTGAATCTTGAAGAAACTGCATATTCTCCAATAATGTTCAACAATAATTTTATGACAATAATGTGATGCAAAAAAAACCTATTTGAAGCTAATAATCAACACTAGTAAATTTTAATAGACCCCATACCCAGATGTGAAACACAGGAAAAGTTCTAATAATCAATATCTTGACCCCTGTAACAATACGTGGAAATAATATATTGGAATTTATTTACCGGTAGGGTATATATAAGAAACTCTGACCAAGCAGGGAAAATATGAACCTAGAACTTGAATGAGAGTTAATAAATCTTTTTGTTAAATTCAAGACCCAGAGAAGGAAAGAACTCTCTGAAAAAGCTTGGAAAACCACAAACACCAGAAAGTTGAACAGTAATAACTAGAAACTTCTCCTTCTGCAAATTAAATACAAGTTGGATGCATTATCAGGTGCAAGAAATGGCAGTGTTTCAAAAACTTACCAGTTAACTGTATAAAACTACTACATTTTGATAATAAATAGTGTTTCATCATTGCTGCTGTCCCTCGTGACTACAGATTCAGCCAATTGTCCTGATTGTGGAATATTATTGAGAAATAGGAATCCGTGTTATCAAAGGATTTTCTGCGATTGTATCTCCGGGGAACATTTTATGTGGAGGAACTTCTGTTCTTCAGTGTGATATAGTGCACCCTGCATTTAATTTGGAAGATTGTACATTCCAAGTTGATTGGAATGCTTTTTCCTGGGGTAAGATGTTATTTAACTTGTTTTTTGTCAGCTAGACTGAAATTTAAGTTCAATCCAAACACTTAATGTATTTACTGCTTATAATCAATTTGTTCTCTGGTTATAGGATAGGTTGTGTTCAAGCCCCATGTATCCCAGTCACAACTGCAGCTACAGCAGCAAATTCGGCAGCTGCAGCAACCCCACAGCAACAACAGGTGGTTGGGAGTTGGGACCAGAAGGGGTCAAGCTTATGTTCAAGGTTATTGATGAGGTTCAATCGCAATCTTAAAAATTCACGTGATTTAATACTTTCAATATTATATTTATAATAACCGCTGACTCGTTCGGAAGAAGAACTTGCTCAAACTTATCGTATGTGATATGTTGGCATCCCAACTGCTGAATGCTGATGCACATTCATTCCCCAAATCAATGGACATTCTGTGTACTGAAATTGATGATGGCAATAATGAAAACAATACTGCAACAGCAGAAGAGAAGAGAGAATGTTGAGGTATTGAGAGGGGGAAATGTAGTAGTTACGTGAGACGGCTTCATCCACACCAAATGAGTTTTATAATATATGACATATACATTCGTATAATAAATCAGCTCATGTTTTTAAAATATATGTGAGAAGATTGTGTTTTAATGGTTGAGATCAAGTTCTAATACCAATAGGACGACACATGCCGTTCTTGGCTTTTCAACTTCCTGCCCAAAGAGAAAATATCTAGTACACCCACGCACAGAGTCAGAGACTTCACACATCCCTCTCTTTCTCTCTTTGATTTTCCATCTCAATGCTCTCTAAACATTTTCCACTCTCTTCTGCTCAGTCTCTCTTCTATTGACACAAGTACACCCACATCACCCTTCCCCATCGACAACCACCATCTCGCTCTACACCTTATCCGTCATTGTCCCATGGTTCCGTCCCGACCATCCCAAACCACACCCTCCACGGCTAATCCCAGTGGCCCAAATCTGTTCAATTAGAAATTGTTGTTATAGCTTCTGATTTTCTATTGGTCCAACTGAAAGTCCAAGGCCTCAATAATTGGTAATTACTAATTAGTACGAGGATTGGCAAACTCATAATTGGGTAAATTATTAGGCACTAGCGGAGTACTATGTAGGCGATGCCATACGGTACTCCCGACAAATAAATGATCGCAATCTACACTATGCGGGTCACCCTTTATCTCCTAACTATCCAATAAAAGTTGAGTCACCATGTTTCTACCATAAAATTCATCACCACCATATTGGATAAGAGTATCACGTTGATTTGCCACATAGTACTCTGGGAGCACGAATAATTACACTAATATTTGGGAGCTAAAAAACTTATTTTTGTTTTGTTCGTTGTTAGTTTTTGGATTTATTTTGTTTTCTTGGCAACCAAACAAAAACTTGGTTTGAGTTAGATCATAGAATTTGTTAATTAATTTGCTTGTAGTTGATACTTCAGAATTTGGTGAGAATTTGGAAGCTAAGTATTTTTAGGAGGTTATCTCGAGAACTTGGCTTTCTACGAAGAAGGAAAAAATAATTGGTTTGTGGAAGTGAGCCAATAAGGGAGTTATTTTTTTTTTTTTCAAAATGTCTTATGTGCTATATATTTTTGCTGAAATTTATGATCAAGATTGGTTATCACAAAAATGTGTTCCCTCTTCTCTCTCTATGACCGTCGAATGTTTGAGATACATTTTGATTTAAATTTCAAGGTCAAGATTGGTTTAAAAAACGAGTTACTAAAATCATCTTAATTTGACTGATAGCCAAATTAATTCCCATTGAAAGGATATTTACTCCCAAAATATAAAAAATCACTTATCAAAGTTTGATTTATAATTCTATTTTAAAAGGCTTATAATTTGTAAAGTAAAATATAATTAATTAATTTAATATTATTTATAGTTAAAAAATTATTTTTCACGTGTTTTTATGATGTTCAAATTATAAATTTATAGGTTAATAATGTTTGTTTCATGAATAATTTGTTATTTAAGATCACATAGAAAAGAAAATGAGAATAATGAGAATGTAGCATTATATATATAATTTAATAATATCATACGTAGTGCGTAATACACGATAATTTATTCAAATATCACTTGGAGGTTGAGTTTTAAATGAATACTAAAAAAGTAATGTAAAGTCTCGTATTAGGGTCAGATTAAGTCTAAAAGTGGCTTTAGGCACGAGCAATTTGCTTGTGTGCGTGTGTGTGCTTGTGTGTATTTCCAAAAGAGAACTCAATGATTATTTGTTGGCCGGAATCAAAAGTAAACATTTGGTAGATGGAGATCCAATAAAATCTTCTATGCATATATATTTACTTACCAATGGCCCACTATCATCCAAGCAACGAATTGCACCAAAAATATTTGCAGAAATATGTGTGCAACATGAATTGCAGGATGCATTATCCTCCAATCAATATAAGCTTCGAGGAGGATTAAAATGGAAAATAAAACAATGAAAAGCCACCAGGTAAATTCTACTGTTTCGAGATCTGCTCATTACAATAACTATAAAATAGGAAAACCTGTTATAGCTTATTTCTATACACGAAATCCTACACTGCAACAACAATTCAGCCCAGTAGCAGGATTTAAACTGCAACAACAATTCAGCCCAGTAGCAGGATTTAATTGGATACTTGTCTAAACTCAGTTTTTTTTTTCCTGAAAATATTTTGAAAGGTTCCTCATAAAACTTCTTCAGCAGATCAACTGCTTTCCTTTTCAATTTAAGATGAAGTGACTAAGAAATGAGGTTCCTAGCCAAATTTAGAGCAACGGGAGACAGAATCATTGAATAAAAACACGATATACTCAGTCTTGGAGAAACTGCATTTTCTAAAATTTCGTTCAAAAATCTATAAAAACAATTTGACAATAATGTGAAGTGAAAAACACCTTCAAGCACACAATAGAAAAAGTATGTCCGAGATAGCTTGTCTCCATATCAACCAATCCAAATTCCCTTTGCTTACTTTAATGTTAAATATTTACATTCAAGCATACCTTTGGACTATACACAGAATGAAGCTTACCCAAAGTTGGCATCAATTTGGAAAGGGGGGTGTGCAGCGAAGAGGTTACTGTAAAGTCCACCTTTAAAACTGATTTCATGATCTGGATCCACCAAGGTGAACAAATGCTTGACCATCCTATATGAATGCTCACTGTTGTGAAGACGTGCCCATAGAGCAATTTTCCAAGTGGTAGACCATCCTGGACCATCCTCCCCTGTTTCCAGAATCCAGAGAAAGAAATGTTGAACCACAGTGTACCAATTTCTGAATCACTCTTGATAAGATGGACAGGAATTATAAGGATCTCAGATGATAACATGAAGTTTAAAGAAAGAAAGAAAGAAAAGAAACAAAAAATAATGGTTAAATGCCCTGTAATGCAAATTGACATAAATATAAGTGAAACTAGTCTTTCCTCACAGTCTAATGTTTCTTCTACTACTACTACTACTACTACTACTACTACTACTACTACTCTTTTTTTTAAAATAGTATAACCATTATCATCTATGCAAAGATCATTTAGTTAATTGACATCATTTAAATCTCTGCAATCAAAATTTTAGGTAACCCTTTCCTTCTTTCATAGCTTTGTCATTTCAGAAAGTGGGTCAAGTTTGAATATGACAGTGGCGAGCAATGACATTGAATCATACAAATATTGATTCAGTTTGGTAAAGGAATTCCGCCCCCCCCCCCCCCCCCCAAAAAAAAAAAAAACCCCCCGGGGGGGGGGGGGCCCGGGGGGCTGGGGCTGTATGCATGTACAGTCAGCAAGAGTGAAACAATCTTCCTATACATTTTATACACAAACCTCTTTTGTAGAGGGTATAAGCAGCAGCTTTACATAGGTCAGGAGTTCTCTCAGGAGTTATTGTGTGCCCTGGAAACAAGCCAAACAGATGTGATAGATGCCGATGATGCACATCTGGGTCCTCAAAATCCTGGGCCTGCCATTACAGAGACAAATAGGTTTCTTATTTCTCAGCTTAGAAAAAAGCCGGCAAATTTTGTTTATCTTCTTGACAATTACACAAGACGGTCGTCTTCAAAGCACCAAAACTACAAAACCTTGGAAATGTAAATTCAAGTACTTCACATACCCATTCCATAATGGATCCATCCCTAGCAACTTTTGTTGGATAAAGCCATGGTTGAGCTTTCCGAACTCTTTCAATCAGATAATCCTCAGTTTTATGCAATACCTGTTCACAACTCTTTTCTGTAAAGCATCTAGTGTAAAAAGATAGAAATAGTTGATAACCTTACCCTAATCAACCGACTTTATCGAAAAAATGTATTTTTTGCTGATTCAGAATAGGAGCTTTACCTCAGCAGCACTAACAATTGCCGAGAAAACTTCTCTTATGATTGCCATATCCATGGTTGATGAGTAGCTCACACTAGCAGTCTTACCATCAGGAGCAATAAAATCATGTTCTGGAGAGGTTGATGGGTTGGTTTCAAGGTATCTTCCTAGGCCTTCAATCAACCAGTCCAACAAAAATGAAGTACATCCTTCTAGCAAGGGGTATGCCTTGTTTTCTAGAAAATCCTAGTATTTCAAATGTCAAAAGAATTAGTGATAATTCTGAACTTTTAACTATTATGAGCAAAACTAATTGTGCAACTTAATACATACTCTATTGCAAGAGCAAGATGATAAGAATGAGATTAAGTGATGAACAGTATTATTCCCATACACGAAGGACATTGCTGAAGAATCTATACAGAAAGTATAATTCATCTCTACTTGGAAAGTGGAAACTCTAGCTAAATACTATTAAGCCTGGATCACAAGGTTATGGATTGCCATGTCCTCTACCACAACAAATCTTGACAGCTTCCAATAACTTGTTCAAAAATTCAAACAACCATTCACTTGGGGCTCTTCATATGAATCTTTTTTCTTGCCGTTCAACACCGTATAATGCCAAGTCTCCAGATAGATCAGGTTATCATGTGTTTTTCTGCAATGAGATCCTTCGCTTTGGTTACCCTGGGTTACGAATCCAAGCAACCAATGCAAAAGAAAAAGGGAAAAAGCAAAAAAGAAAAAGAGAGAGTCGGCAAAACAACTGCAACATAACTTGCTCTAAAGTCTAAACTAGCGGGAGTATTTTTTACCACATATCCAAGCACACACCATTTTCTACTAACATTTTCTTTTTTGAAAATCATTGATTCTTTCAGTTTATGATGAATTTGGCCCTTAAATCTGAAACAGTAGATCCAAATGCAGTTTACCAATCTATCAAGTTTTGCATGACCAACCTAGAACACGGCAGTATGGTGATCTCTTATAATGTTCTGACAAATGTAAGTAGCAAATTTCATGCCAAACCCACAGTCAGAATAAGTTAATGAATAACCATAAGATGACACTTTGATATCTCTCTTTTTCATACATCACTTAGATAGCAAGAGCATTTATCCTAAATGTCCAAGTTCGACAACAAGATAACTCTGATGTGGAACAAGAAGTACCACCTCACGGGTTATTTGTGTTTGATCCTGATGGACATTTGAATTCTATAATCTTTATCTGTTTTAGATTTTAGTTTATTATTTTAGGATTTATCATGTTTCAGAATTACTTTTAAAAAATTTATTTTGATAGCCTTTGATTAGATAGGATAAGATTATTTCTAATTCATGGTTATCGTTTTATTATCTCATGAGTCTATTTACAGACTCCTACATTTGTATTTTGGATACTGGAATGGTTGAATAAAATTACTTTCTCTAGAATTGGTGTGGATTCCAATTTGTCCCTATAGGGATTCCTAAGCAGTGATTTATGATTGTCCTGCATAAGATTCCCATGTTATAGCAACAATTCATATCATTTCAGCGCCAAAATATAATATCCATTCCAGGGCAAAGGCTACACTGGCAAACAAATCCAGCTTGCAATAGTCTACAAACCTACTAAATACTAATAATCTTTTGCAGAATTTCAGATACCATACTTTCATATGGTTTCAAGCATTACGGTGACTATTGTATCAGTGTGGTGCTCTTACCCATAAAATTAGGCTTCTGGTATTTTTGGTTGCTTGTAGATTGGACTTTGACCGACTTTGTTCAATGAGTTAATTGTTTGTACACATGCTGAACAACCAAACACCCTCCACCGCCACTCATTCCAAAAATAACGCCATCACATGCTACTATTGGATTAAAAATCATGGGAAGGAATAGAAGTGAAAGAAAAACTAAATTTAACCCCCAAAAAAATTGATGGTTTCATATTGCATATATTATCAAATCAAAGCAAACTAAGCTTTTGTCTCGATCAATTAAAGTAGGTAGGGATGGCAATTTCTCCCATCCCTGCCCCACTTCCCCATCCCAATTTGTGAGGGTTTTTGCCGCCCCCGTTAGGTAACCAGTAGGGGCAGTATTTACAATTTCCGCCCCGCCCCCCGATTAGATAAATTAAATATATCTAATATATAAACATGTATATAAATTTTATTTTTTAACAATATAATATGACTAAAATACAAAAATATTATACTTATTTTAAATTTTTTTACTTCTATTTCTTATTTTTCTTTCTTTTTCGTTCTAATCGCTGATTAATATTATTTTAATATCTTATCATATCATTATTATTAGTATTATCTCTTTTAAAGTGAAAATAATATTTCCAGTTATTGAACCGCCCCCACCACTTCCCCAATTAGTTTTTCCTGGCTCTACTCCGCTAGAAAACAGGGTGGGAGAGGGGGAACACACCCCCGCCCCGTCACCATCCCTAAAGGTCGGTGAGAAAGGCCCAATAATGCATATTTTTATATATATTAATATATGTATTATTGCATTCTTTTAATAATAATCAATTCCTACAAATATAATTAATTTTGTGATAAAACTTATTTTTTTTCATTGCATGAATTAAATTGGAGTTAGAGGAAATATTTGGGAGCTTGGAGCATATTTGAAAAGTATTGTATTTCAACTTTCAACATGTGAATATGGGAGGAGAAAAACTCAAAATTTAACTCTAAGGACACGAACCCAACTTAGGCTAGTACCGAAGGTCCTTATTTTAGTGTTTGGATTGTTACAGACCATATAATTTAGACCCCCATTTAATATTACGAATTTTACTATATTTTTAGGAAATAATAGTGTTTTAGTAGGATGAAATTCTTCTTAGAAGTAGGAGATCTTTAGGTTATCTTCTAGTATATATAGAGTAGGTAACCTTTTATTATATCCATCTTTACTATTACTCTTCTTCCTCTTTCCTCTAGAAATGCTAATTCTTTCTCTCTTTCATGTATTTCTAAACTTCGTTGCTAAGACTAAATGAGGAGCCCCAATGGATTCATTGTTTATTTTACTAATTCAATAATGATTTCATCATAAGGTTAGTTGGATTAATTGATTTAATTATTTTGTTTGGGAATAAAAAAAATTGTCCTGTAAAATCCTTTGTTTTATTGTTGACCTTGAGCATAGTAAAATCTTTGAATTCCCTTCGAGTCAAATAACTTGGGTTTGTATTGGTAAAGGTCGATCAATCAAATTAATCTATCTTCAAAATAATTGTTTTTATCTTCCAATTTGGAAACACCTTTTATGCAATTCTCAATTAAGTTATACAAATTAGATCAGCAGAATAATATATTAAATATTGGTGGTGAATCCTTGGTACCTTAATACCATCTTATTTATTATCACCTTCACCTTAATTAATTTTTATTCGACTAAATTTCTCAAATCTAATCAAGTTTTTCAATCAAATATTTTATATTTTTTTACCATTGATTTGTACTTTGAAATATACAAATATCTGTGGTTCGACCTTAGACTCACCGAGACATATTACTTTGCAATATCTTGCACTTGGGATTGTATTATTAAAGTTGCAACAGTTAATTACATGAATCTTTTTAACCATTTTACTCTGTTAAAGACTATATCTTCAATTAATTTTAATAAATTCACATCTTTTTTTAATACGACGTCACATGTCAATTTAGTTCTACTCTCCTTTAGTGTTTTCATTACCCGTAATCTTGTTACTTTTCTTGACTACTACATTAACTGGTCTACATTATTTGTGTCCAAACAACTTTAATTTATTTTCTCCCAACTTATCTTCAATTGGTGCAACTCCTATTATTCCCCGAATCTTTTCATCTCTAATTTTATCTTTTTTTATCTTACCACACATCCATTTTGACATTATCATTTCAGCAATACTTATCTTATTTATGTGATTTTTCTTAATAGCCCAACATTTTGTCCCATATAGAATCGTTGGTCAAATAGTTGTCCTATAAAATTTTGCTTTTAATCTTTTAGATATCCATCGATCACATAGAACGTCGGAAGCACCTCTCCATTTGAGCCAACCAACTTTTATTCTATGGGTTACATCATTTGCAATTTGTCCATCTTTGTTAATAATCAAGCATAGTTTATGAAATATTTTCTTAAGTATCTCTTGATTTTGAATCTTTAGTTTTTTACTATTAATGCTACTATTACTGCTAACATTACTTTTGCACTGTTAATACTTTTTCATTATTGGTATATTTCTACTTATTCAAAACACTTTTAACTCCAACATTTCTCTCCACATTTCTAACTTAGCGTTAACTTCACTCCTAGTCTCATCCACTAACACAATATCATCAGCGAACAATATACACCATGAAACATCATTTTGAATATGTCTAATCAGTTCATCTATAACCAAGGCAAAGAGATAAGAATTCAAAACCGAACCTTGGTGCAATCCTACTGTAACCATAACTTCACTTGTTTCTCTTGCGAGTGATCAAATTATCATGGCGACTTCATCATACTTGTCTCTTATTACATTAATGTACCAATTTCTCACTCCTTTTCTCTCTATAGATGTAATTATCTAGGATAGACCAGAGTAGTGGAGCTTGGGAAGGTGGAGTGCACCATGGTGTCTCAAGAACACTGGAGGTGAGGGAAGTGAAAGCTTAGGGCAACCTTAGAGAGAGAGAGAGAGGGTGACAGTGGAGAGCAACTAGAGATATGGAGAAGTTATATCTTGTGGAGAGACGGTGAGATTGGAGATGGTGTGTTTTTTGAGGGCTAGAGTGTACCCATTTATAGCACCTAAAATTGTCTTTATTTCTATCATTTTTATCACCTTTTAAAACATTCATTCTTCACTTTTACTATGGCTTGGACCTCGTCATTAAACCACCAAATTTCCTTACTCATAAGACAATTTCCTTTCAACTATAGCATATAATAACCATTTTAAGAAAAATCTTATGATGGAATACATGGAAATAGAATTTATGATCAGGAACACAAAGTAAATGTCAACAACTGTGAGTGAGAGATAACAGCAATGTGCCATCAATATAAGGCTTTTTCACAAGAAGCAAAAGTTCAGTGCAAAGTAGGAACTAAAGTATAGAACCTCAAGAAGAGGGGGAAAGGGACAAAGGAAAAGGTGAAGGAGTAAAGGACAAGCTTGCTCACTTTGTCCATTGTGTAAGCATAATGTTCCCACAGATGAGTGCAAAGCCATGCTCCACCCATTGGCCATAATGCCCAGACAGCCTCCCCTTTCTGTGCAGATGTTTTTGCCCATATATCAGACATATGATGTACCACCCAACCACTTGCTTCATAATTCACCTGTAACATACTATGACTAACTAAAATGATAGTGTTCATACAGAATATGTACATATGTAAAAATAACTTATGGAAACACTAAGAATAAAACTAAAGACACTCTATTTTGTATTCCATACTCACACAAGTTGTGGGCCCCACAACAAGCGCATGTCACATAAGTTGTGGGCCCCACATTAAAGGCGTGTCAAATAAGTTACGGACCAATAGTTCATTTGTAGTTAGTGCATGTCACTTTCCTAACAGAAGAATAACAAGGCTAACAGCATACTAATGACTAGTTGACAAAATAGTGCCTCCATGGTGCCACCTACCAAGTATGATGTAGAAATTTCACTACATGCATATTAATGCTTCTGCTCCCAATGCTGTTTCAAAAAATATACAACCTTTAAATGATGACATGCAGCTTCTTTGAATTGGTAAGAAGCATAAATCCTTGCAGATATTTCTCCATGCAATAATATAAGATGACTAGAATGAACAGTTCACGATTATAAATGTACAATGGGTAAAAGATAATCTTACTTGGGCAGTTTTACTCCCATTGACCGACAAAAATGACATGTAATCAAACAAGGGCTCCTGGCACTCGTGAAGATTGCATGGAAGAGAAGGCCAATAGTTCATCTGAAGATTAATATTCAAGTGAGGAGCCCCACTGAGAGAGAAAATAAAAAAGGGAAGGAAAAAAAAAAGGTAACTTTCCGGATAAGAGGTTGATGCAAATGGATGCAAAAAGTGAAAGGTCTAGATAACTTGATATGGAATCATAAACATGAACAGTTTAGTCAGGTACATAAAATGATGAATACAAAATGAAGTAGAAGAAAATGCAATGTTGCTCCTTATATGGATGACTATCTTTGGAGCTCTAATTCTCTCCCATCTCCTTTTGAAACCCTCTAATGCAAACCTTTCACTGAATGGGAAATATAATTAGCCAAAAATAAAAAATAAAAAATAAAAAAGCAACAGATACTATACACTGTCATCGGTGTGAAAGTCAAAAGGAAGTAAAATTTCCAGCCTCTCTAGAGAAGAGGCCTTGGACAGCAATTGTCCCCTGTTCTCCCACCAGCTATATACAATTAGAAATAACTGCCATTAATGCATCTGCATGCATCATTCTTTTAACAAGTTATGAAGCATAGGATATATGAATTCATAGTATGAAAATTAGAAAGGATAGGAACAAATTGTTATTTCCTTATGTTATGTTAAAAAATTTTAATTGTTAATAGGAAGTAGAAAGAAAGGCAAATAAAATTACTTGCGCATTTTTATTTTATTTTGAAACTGCAATTAAAAATAAATAGACTTTCTGACAATGTCTATGCATTTCTTTTAATTTCTGTAATTCAACCAATAAAAGAAAAAAAAATGATCATATTTTATTTCATTTTATCTTCTCATCTCTTTTCATTTCACAGACTTTGAGTTGGGTTTCCTAACAAATTTAAAATCTAGACATAAGTGCATGGTTAGTCATTTGCCAGGTTTGTAATTAAGCACGTAGAAATTAGAGAGAACTGAACTTAGGCAAGGGGCGAGATTGGTTTGGATTGGAATATTTGATAAAAACACCTAAAATATTTTTAAGATATTTATTTTTTTTTAGAAAAAGAAGAAAAAAGATGTTAAATTGTTCGTTATAAAATGTTTATAGTAATTTTTTCATATTTTATTATAATTTCTAAAATATCTTTATTGTTTGTTTTAAGCTATAGTATCTGGTTTTTTAAATTTATTTTTGAAAATAGAGTTAAATTTTTTAATTTAGGATATTATCGTTATTTATTTTTTAATATTTTCTAAATAAATTATATACATACATATATATATATATATATACACACACACATAATTAAATTAACATCAGTAGCAACACAATTATATCACACTTTCTGAAAAATAGATTTTAATTATAAATAGTGTCCACTTAATTAATATTTTATGATTAATTTATTTAATATATATATTATAAAATCAATTATTCAAAATATAAAATTTATTTAATACAATCCCACTAAAATAGATAGTAGGCCCTTGTTTGATAGGAGATTGGATTATCGAATTGCCCCTTCCAACAACCATATGCTCTTTTTCTTTTTCTTTTTAAACTATTTGTATGCCTCTGCCCAAGTGGGTTTAATAATTGTGAGACTGCCACTATCTCATTTTTTTAAAAATAATTTTATTAAAATTATATCAAAATCAAACAAATACTATTTATTCTTAAGTTATATTACTCACAACTAAACACATTTTAATACAAAAATATTATACTAATAATTTAATTTATAATATTTTAAATATTAATAATATAAATATATTAATTATTTAATAAAAATAATCCTTCGACAAAACAAACCGGTAGTGTCTTGGATGACAACATATAATTCCAACTCTTGTAATTACAGGTGGGTTATTAGTTGTATTTTATTTTATTTTATTTTATATATTTTTTATTATGTTTTCTCTACCTGTTTTTATTTGTTACGGAATTTTAATTATTTAATTAAAATTTTAGATAAAATAAGAAATAAATAAAATAATATAAACTGCAATTATTTCAAAATGGCTTGAAATTGCTGTCACAGCTCGAAGCGAGGGATGGGACTTGCCAAAACAAAAATGGAGGGAAGGGCACAATAATCTACAACCAGTAGGTTACTTCAGAACCTGTTTGTTGAAAATGTTAATACTTTATAAATTATGATTTATTGATAAATAAAAAAATAATTAAAAATTATAACAAAAGATATAATTATTTATAATTTATAATTAAAAATAATAACAAAATTTTTTTTTAAAAAAATGTTACCAAACACCCCAATGGATATTGCTTTATTTGTTTATTTAATAGCATAACGCTTTGCTATGCACGTGATTTTAATTATAAAAATATTTTATTAATATTTTGTTTATTTATTTATTTAAATCATTTTTAATGTTAAATTTATTGAAAAATAATTAAAAATCCCTAGAGTTTAAAACAATTATTTTAATAAATGAAGAAAATACAATCTATTATTGATTAAACTTTAAAATCAAAGTCCTAATTAATTAAAAATCACATATAATATTATTAACTTTATTTGTCCCCCGTCTTCGCTCCTGTACTCGTTTCAGATATCTTATTATTTTCATCTCATCCAACGTGGGTTTAGAATCAATGGATAATCAAAATTCTTTATTCAATATGCTTTAACTGTTTTATTCATAACTTATAATTTTTTTTTTATTTTTATAAAATTTATCAAATAGTTTGATAGATATATTAACAAATTTACAAAATTTTAAAAGAAAATAAAATAATTGTAAAAATCAATAATATAATAACACACTAAATTATTACAGATTTAAAATTACCAATATCAAAAATTGAATTAAAAATTATGTCCTTAAATATTCTATACCGTGTTGTGAAGATACGTAAAGGATGTGAAATCTTAATTCATAGTTTAATCTTGACATGTTAATATATTATGTACATAATAAATTATATTAAATATAGGCATAACATTTTTAATAAGTAATTGTGAAATATCATTAAGGATGGCAAGGAATTGAGGGTAATTTGTGGTAATCAATTCTCTCTCTGTAATAATTTAAAACAAAGAAGACAAAAAAAGTGTTAGATTCATTTAACAAAAAAAATTTGTAAGATGGTACCTCTGTCAACGCTTCTCTTTAACAATAAACACATAAAAAGCTCACATTTTTTGATCAATTTATGTATTATGTATTGTCAAGAATGAAGGTAATTTCTCATCTTAGCTTGTGAGTCATTGCTTCTATAATTGTTTTAGGTGATAAAAAAATAATATTTATAAGTTATTGTAATAGTAAAAAATTAACAAATGGGTTAAATTTAACTAAACACTCTCTAACCATGGGTTAAGGGTGATCAAACTAAACGGAATGATTAAGCCCTCACACTCTTTATGTATAATGGCTTTCCATTGATAGCAAATGTATAACATTTGAACTCATCTCTCATAAATACTTTTTCTCTCAAAATTCGTTTAACTTGAGCGACAGAAGACCTCCCGTCAATCATCGGTCGAAAAACTTATTTTGTAAGTATACCAGGACACTCAGAGGCTCGATCATCTTCAACATCATTAGCTTCTTCATCATAATTGAAAAAACAACTATATTTTATGTTTTATCATTTATAATATGACAAGTACATGATAATAATATAATCTATGAAAAATATTAAGAAAAGATTGTATTAATTTGAAATCTTAAAAGATGCTAGACCAATCCGTTGTAATCTTATCTTCATTTTCAATTTAAATTTGGAAGCTTTAAAATAATTTACAAGAATTAAAATAAGAATTTGGGCCAATCAAATTGTGCTAATTAATTCCATTCAAACCCAATTTGAAATGATTCAAATCCGCATAAATTAAGGATAAATTATATTACTTCTAAAATTTAAAAGGATTGAAATAATAATTTGAACCAATTAAAAATTGTGGCATAGAACTTTTTTTAAATTTCTAAAAATATTAGAATATAACTTTAAAACTCAAAGTGCCCAAAATTTTTTATTTTATATAAGTGTATAAATATAGATAGGTAAAGTTATAATACAATACATTTAAAGATAAATATCAAAATTCTAAAATTGATCAATTAATCTCAAATGTATAGACTTTAGAAAAACTTAAAAGATTAATAAATTTTTTAGACCTCATACAAAATTTAGTCTAACAACTTTTATTTTAAAAAATTTAGTTCTATTAAATTTAAAATAATTATATTATGTTTAATTTTTTTTTATTTAAGGATTAATCTTTTTCATTTTGGACAAGCAAAAAAATCTAAGCAATACATTTATTAAGCTATCATAATTATTAAAAATAAAAAGTAGTATATTTTTATTTAACTAATATATCAATTTTATGAACTGATAAAGTATCGCTTCTCGCATAGAACTAAAACGGTGAAAAAAATTACTATGAAACTAAAACTCCATTATCAGTTGATAATAGAACTTATACTAAAATTACTATAGACTTCATATTTTAAATGCATTCAAATTTCTATAGGATTCTGAAAGAACATAAAATGTAATAGTTCTTTAATTAATGATTAAGAACAAGATCCTAACGAGGTTTAAGAACGACCGAGCTCCCGAGTGCCTCCGTACCGGCATACCTGCAAAACAAGCCTCCTGGCCGGTGACCAGCGAAAGGCCTTCCGATGTCCAAATTAGACGGGTCTTGAGAGTGCGAATATAGTTAGAGAGAGGGAGTGATAGTCTCATACATTAGTAGTTGATGGAGGGCAATATATATAAAGAGCGTGAGGGTTTGCCTCTCCTAACCATGGTTAAGGGGTATTTGGTTAAGTTTAAGCCTTTAGTTAAGTTTTTGTCACTACAATAAGCCCCTAGCTTCTACATGCTCTGACAGGGGAGGTAGAAGCTACATGTATCCCGGGTCGTGTATCAAGAAATTCCATTTAATTACGCTACCTTTCAACGTAGAGTTGAATTAGAACTTTTTGTACCTAACCGAGCTAGGATTTTGGCATGCCTTGTTTGACAGGATATGTTGAGTCATTTCAATTTGAGGGCCTCTCAACATAAGATGTAGAAATCTCAAAATCGCACATTTGCAGATTATCATGACTTGTGCCTAGCAACGATCCTACAAGGCGATTGCGATTTTTCCTGCATAAGCAAGTAGCTTTTGTGCTTAGACTTGACTCCGAGGTCAACTGGAACTTTTCATTGCCTAGCCGAGCTAAGGCTTTTTTGCCCAGGCTTAACCCGAATGTCAACTGGGACTTTTACTGCTAAGCCGAGCTAGGGCTTTGTGGTTAATGCCTAGCATGCTAGGGCTTTAAGTGTCGTTGATCCTGTAGTCGTCAAGAGGCCTTCGTCAGGGATAGTCTCTACGATGATTCCCGAGTTACTTTGCTGAGTTGAGAGTCCGAGCTGAGCTTCGTAATAATCTGAGATAATCTGTGATGCTCCGAAGGCTCTGGAGAGGTCAACCCGTTGAACTGGGATCTTTGTTACATTTCCCTGAACATGCTTACTTCATGGATCCGGGCCAGAGGGGAGATAGGAGCCCCCAATGTTTTGGAGAGCTTGAAATCTTCAAGTTCCTTCTCTTTCTCAAGAAGGAAGCCTCGTCGCCGAGTTAGAGGAGACAGGTACTAAATTCCCTTTTTGCAATGTATTCCGTCATCCAGCCCATCAAGATGCCATTGAGTTGGATGACGGCGATGTTGCCAATGATGTTCGCCGAAAGGTTGCCCGTTGTGATAATTGAATCGGACGATGAAGAGACAAGACATCAGAGAACTTTTAACCCGTAGTGCTAATAGGATTTTCCGTTTTGAGCCAGTTATTTTGCTGGGTTATAAAGTCTTTTGTTGTTGTAGAGCCACTTTGCCGCACTTTTAGAGAGAGAAGCCTTGTCCTTCCTCCGATGCATAATTATGTGGAGCTTGAGGAGCCAAGCAATGAAGCTTGAGAAGCCGAGCTTTTGCTGAACAATGCATCTTGAGTCTTTGATGCCCAAGTTTGAGGTCGGCTGAGACTTTTTTTCCAAGCCAAGTTAGGACTTTCTTCCCCAAGGCTTGACCCGAAGGCTAATTGAAACCTTTTTGCCTAGTCGAGCTAGGACTTCATGCCCAGGCATGACTCAAAATCACTGGGTCTTTTTTGCGTAGCCGAGCGAGGATTTTCTGTCCAGGCGTGACTCGAAAGTCATCGGGACTTTTGCTGCCTATGCTATGCATCTTTGGTAGCATTCTTTTGTCTTCAGCTGGCATTGGGTATTCAATTCCTCTATCTTCTTCTCATATTTAGCTGTTAATCCAGTTTTGCATCGCCTTCTTTTAAGTTGAAGGAACTTCATCTTCAATAGCACAGTCGTTGTAGCTGAGCGTCTGAACTGGTGATATAATACTTTTGCATTTGATTTGTTTTGAACAGTAGTCGAAACATAGATGAACTGAGATGAGCTGGACAAGTGCCGAACTGAGTTGTCAAGTCGGGAGGCCGAGCTTTGAAGGCACTGTGAGCCGAGATAAGCTGCTGGCTTTGACGAAGGCTGAAGCTCCAAAAAGTTGGGCTGAGTTGGTATGCTTCTGTGCGCCGGGATTTTGTGTACCGGGCTCACAAATGATTTGAGAGATAAGTGCCGAACTGAGCAAGTTGCCAAACAGATCCTAACCATCGGGCTGATTCGGTTCTAAACATAGGTGCCGAGAAAATCCAGGCACTGAGAGAAAATGGTCGATCTGTAGATATGCTGATTTATAACCTCAGTGGCCGAGCAACTGTGTTGAGTAATCACTGGAGCTTTGCCGCAAATGATTTTTGTTTGCTTAGTTTCATTTCTGTTACACACCCTCAGGATTACAAGCTGTTTGACAACTTGGGATGCCTCAAGTGCAAGAGTCACATTGTCCGGAAGCAAGTAACAGAAATATTTTTCTATAAAAATCAGAGAAATTCTATATATGTATAGATATGAACATGCACAAACGGAACATGAAATGAAAATTTTACTTAGCTCTTGATATGATGTAACTTTTGATGTTGCTGCTCGCGGATTAGACGCAAAGATGTTAGGGTGGCTGTCAATTAGAGTGAGAGAGCCTCCAGGGGCGAGACCCACCCTATCCAGGCTGTGGAGCATGCGCCGAACAGAAAAAGTCAGAGCAGTAGGGTTTGAGAAGCCAAGCTTTACGAAAAATCTGAGCTTTGATGTGTGAGTTTACACTGCTCTTAAAAAGGGTTGAATTGCCGAGCCCCCTAACTTGTGATGGGACTATTGCTCTTGACATGGTGGATATGGGAATCAACCTGTTCGCTATCTACCATGTGTAGCCATAAAGCATTTGCCACTGAGGAGTTTCTCAAATCTTTACTTCAACTCTTCACTAAAACCGCATCTATTTTCTTGTAAGTGGACTGAACTTTCAGGATGGCTGGGTTGCCGAACTCCGCATGTCGGACCCCGAGCTGCTATTGCGTGCAACCATTAGACGTTTTGCTGCTGTGCTGCTGAGAAATCACCCCCGACCTTCGTCTGCCGAGCAACTTGAGAAGTCTAGCTGTAAATCGCCGAGCTCGAGAGAATCCATAGCTTGAACGACAAGCCCCTGTTGCCACTCGAATTTTAGAAGATGATTTGTCTGGTTGTTTTGAACATGCCGAGCTCTGACAGTACGAGCTGAGCTGTACTGTATCGAGTTCGGAGTCGCCGACCAGCTGAAGGAGCTCGGAGAACGTCGGAGACATGGTGTGTTGGGGCGTCGTTTTCTCTCTCAGTTGCCGGCGATGAACAAGCGCTTCCCGGCTGAGACATTCTTATCGTAACTTTTGAAGTTTCTTTCTCAGTTCTGCAACTTCAATCTACACCAAGAGAAAAGGAATGGACCGAGGTGCTGAGCCGAGGGCTCCTCCGAGTGCCGAGCTGAGATGTACCTGGGGCGATACATGA
>JAOTRH010000010.1:12820640-12837863 GCA_034768845.1 Heliamphora exappendiculata | reverse complement strand
CCGCCCCGGCCCATCCAAAAAAAAGGCGTGGGGCAAAGAAAAGCTATGCATCTATTTTTAAAAAATTGCCAACATGTCCAACCAAATTAGGAATTCCTTCCTAATGTCATAGTAGCAAACTTAGGAAATGCAGATAGCATCACTATATTCAAAAAGAAAATGAGAATTAACACAAAATAATGTGCAAGACCGGAGAGAGAGAATGTTTACTCCCATGCTGGCTCAATATCCTTGTTCCATATTCCCTGCAGGTTTGCCACCTGAGTTCCAGGCCGTGAACAAGAAATAAGTAGATATCGACCATACTGGAATAAAAGCTCCACCAAAGAAGGATCTTCATTAGCTTGAAAAGATTTTATCCTGTCTGCAGTTGAAATTGTCTCATTGTCCCTACCTTCTAAACCAGACTCCGTCGCACAAGACACAAGTTTTGTCATCTCCGAAGACTTATTTTCCATCACACTCTTGGAGCTTTTTGAAAGCTGCAGTGAGACCCGATGGAAAAGGTTTTGATAGTCATCCAAATGACGTGCATAAAGATCAGCATATGACAATTTCCTGATTGCGTTCAATGTGGCCAAAGACTCTGAGGTAGGATCCCGTTTTGAATCTACGGGTTTAGTGAACGGCCCATCAAAGGAAGATGACGCCACCAGAAGCATAACAGCCCAATCTGAACCCTCGACCTTCAATGTCCTGTCATCCATAGCATGTATACCACCCACGCCATTACTAATCTGCATATCAAGAACTGCAGAAAACTGAATTCCCTTGAGATTTTCATTTTCGTTCACTTTGGGTGGGATTCTTTTATCAGGGCAACTTCCTTCCATGATTATCTGATTTTTTCCATTTACATGCAAACGATGTTGTAGCTTGCTGTCTAGAGATACCGTAAAGCATAGAGACCCTGAATTGCTTCCAGAAACCCTTGTCACAATCACTTGATCCAGATTTGAAGCAAAATGCTCCCTCATGAATTCAGCATCACCTACAGAGTATTTCACTTTTGTTGTCGCAGTATCCAAGTCTAGCTCTCTCTGATATGTTTCTTCATTATATGCAGCATGAGATGCATCAAATTCTAGCCTGATATCGCCCAGAAGCTGGTAAACCTTCATCGCGACAAGAAAAAATACTATGATATAATCTAATAATGATTTGAAGTTTTCTTTTATAGCATGAATTGCGTGCCATCAAGTTAGATGGTTGTGAACTTTGGCTCATAATCAGGAATATCAACACAGATAAACTGTACCTGTGTATACCAATCAAATACACCTTGTGCACCAAATAGGATGCAGTAATCATAAGATATAGTTTCAGCTTCAGTAAGTCTAGAAAGTCCCTAATTAGCTAGCTGTTGTGCAAAATTATTGTTTATATCCTGCTTGAATCACCTCAGTTGTTTTACTTCGTATGGGAGCTTCAATGAAAATATCTGTTTGTAAATAATATAATTGCAAATTTTCAAATGTTACGACACTGCAAAACCACCGCTGCATGAGCCTTACAAGGAGATGGAGGTTGTTAATGAAAAATCAATACAGAAAATAATCTGTTTGCTAAAGGTATCAGTTATCAAATCATCCAAGCATTTCACCGCAAAACTGGAGGTTGTTTATTTGCCCCATCATCAAAGCCAAGGGATAGCTTATTTTAAATCTTCCGGGGGAAAAATTCTAGTTATGAGACTGGTTAGTTTGTGGGATATTCACTCGGTGGTAAATATCCCACAAACTAACCTACCGAGCATAACATTGGTGCTTCAATTTTTACTTACTGTGCTTCAATTATATGCTGAACCCATTGTACCTATTAACACACACACGTACAAAATGCACAAAATTTCTTTAACCATGTGTAAATTCCTCTGGGGATTAGAACCTTTTGTTGGTCCAATGGTGATAGCTACACAATGGAAACAGTTGGCATCCTATTCATAACCCCTCTGATCCCAAATGAAGTTGGGCTCAGCCCAGTTTATGCTACCTCCACCAAGAGACTTTATTACATAAGCTAGCCGTAAGTTCTAAAGATTTATTAGGTTATACATTAATTAGGAACATGTATTGAGAATTTTGTAGTGAAATGAAGAAATACGGATGCAAAAAGATATAGTGAAGCAACATACTTCAGCAAGGCCGCCTAACAATTTAACCCCCTCAATAGTAGCTTCAGCATATTGACCATCATCAACAAGCTTTCTGACCTCAGATAGTGCCTTTGGAACATCTGGGTTCGAGTAGTTCCCAGGAATCCCAGTCCAAAGTGTGTCCTCTAGTAAAAGAATACAAGTATTGTGGGGTAAGCATAGTCACAAATACACTTTTCGATGTCTACAAACCATAACATATATGATCGAGTGTCTATTTGATTCCAATGAAAATTGTAGCAAATAAATTAACTTGAAATATTTAACTTGGCTATTTCATCTATTGGGAACCGAGACAATGAACTATTAGGCCAGTAAACTTTTCATTTCTCAAATGAATAATAGAAATTCTTTCTAGTAAGAGTTTCTTTTTTTGACTCTCAGTGTTACGATGCGATTGTTGTTTTTCCCCGTAACTATTCAAAATAGAAACTTTTACCCGTAAGGGTTTATGATATCCACCGACAAGTGGGTGGTGGTTGCAGTGGTTAGCAGGGACCCTTTTCATATTTCATAATAGCACAAAAGAACAAGATTCAAATAGCACAAAAGAAAAATATTCAAAATTCTACTTTCTTTTCTTTCCCTCTGTTTCACCTAGCCACCAAAATTAGTGTTGCCCAAATCACCAAATTTATGAACTAATCCACCGCAAATGTTATGATCAACTGAGCTCAAAAAGAGACGAATCAACAGACAATTCAATTGAACGAACCAAGTAGCATTGAACTAATTCCGAATTTCCACCTTTGAAAGAATTTTAGTGACGATTCAATGAAAAATGCATGAAGAAATTTTAACTAACAAAATGTTAAATTCATTCAATCCCAAGAAAGTTCTTTTTTTTCTCGTCTTTTCTTGAAAACCAAACAATTGGTGAGATTGTTTTTACCATTGAGATTGATAGTCTCGGATGCAACGCCGCCCCAAACCATAGCACCAATTCGGCCATTGCCGATCGGAATTGCATCAGTCCAGTGCTTCGCTGGCCCATTGAACCTCACTTTGAGAGCTTTCGAAGATTCTGTTTCTATCGAACTGGGTTCCCACGAGTCATTTTCTACGGGCCGTCGCACCAGAAGCCATTCACCATCTTCCATTGGATTTGGAGAGAGTGACTTTCAAATTGATAAAACAAAAAGGCCGTTTTAATCATTTTTTTTATCTTTTTCGGTATCTTTTTTATGTAGTTTTTTTTTAAATTTAGTTAGCATTTTTAAAGTGCTAGGCTTTCTTTGGGCTATTCAAAATGTTATTTAAAAAAGTAACATTTACGCTATGCCATTTGATTTATCTAAAAAGTATTTTATTTTTTATTTTTTTTAAATTATAAACACCCAAATATGTTAACTTTTTGTCTGAATAAGATAACAATAATACAAAAATAAAAAGTCAACTCTGTTATGATAATAACAAAATTTATATCAAATTCTCAAATAATACAATTTAAAAGTAAGAATAAAGTGTATATCAGATATTTTAACAAAAAAAAAACTACCATTAAAAAAATATCCCAAACACTAAGTTTTCTTTTCTCTACTTCTTAAAAAAACTTAACTTTTTAAGAGCTAAGTTTTTTAAAACGTTCCAAACGCAGGCTTGATTTACACATATATCATTTTAAGATCAAATATATTATAATAACCAAATTAATTTACCAGACGATGTGGCACTACTAGATGTGTTGGGTATAAGTAGAATTAAAGTATAATTCATTGCATCAATACTTCTAACTGTAATGCATCACTTAATAAATTATTTTGGTCATTATAATATTATTAGCTTAAAATTTACCTTGTTATAAGTATTTTTTTATAGGCTTGGTTAAATTTATCTTGACTAGAGTCACAATAAAAAACAACTATATAATAAAATGGATGGTTAAATGTCTTCCATCTGTACCTTCTTACTTGTCTTGGAGAGTATCAAATGTGCCAGAACATGAGCTCATCAATTATCTTGGCACTGAAGATAAGTGCACTTTGCATTCATAAAATGATGAAAATTGTATTTAGCATTTTCTATCAATGGTCTAATGGTTGAAAAGTCCTCGTATGTTAATTTGATAGCATTGATCATTTTAGGAGAATTGTCTTTAAAATGTATATTTTGCAATCCCACATCCCTTGCAAATTATAAAGTTTTTAGAGCTCCAAATGTCTTTAATATGGTCACTATTATTTGTTCTACTAATATATTTTACGCATGGTGTTATAATAAGATTTTTGTAATTTTTAGTGACAATTCCAATCTCGACTTTACCACTACAGCTCAACCAACAAAATTAACTTTGTAGTATCCTTCAATCGGAAGGAATTTTTTGATCTCATTTAGCAGCTTGTAGGTCATTTAAGATGGTTGTTCATTTAAGAAAACTAGGATAAGAAATCAGTAGCCAATTTAGCTACCTTACGCGGTTTTCCCTTAGTTTCAGAAAGTTATGGAATTATTGTTTAAACCAATTGTTCTAGTTATACTCATGGTATTTTGCCTTTTTATTTATTTATATTTTTAAAACTTTTTTTTGGTACCTCTAGTCAAGATTTTTAATATTTTTTCAAATAGTCTCGAAAATAAAAAAATTTAAATTTGTTTGATAAAATAAAATTATTAAGGACGAAAATAAATACTATAAAGTCCGACTAATTAGTTTTTTTGTCTTATTTTTGTCATTTCAATATTTTTTTTATATTATAGTTAAGCTTTTATTTTTTTGGCTCATGAGAAAAATTTATTAAAAATAAAAATAAACAAAACACAATAAATAAATAAGTTATTATTTCAAACATAACCTTATTAATAAACATTTACAATTTTTAGGCAATATTCACCATTCTCTATAAATATTGAGTTTTTTTTTGCAAAAGCCAGCTTTTAAGTTTGGATGTTTGGCATTTTAAAAAACCACCTACATCTTTTTATTTATTTTTAAAAAAAATTATTTTATACATAATTCAAAGACTTAATTTAAAAAAAATAATTATAATACTTTCAATTAAAAATTAAAACATCTTATCATTATTTAAAATACTATAATTTTAAAAAATAAATAAATTATCTTTTATAATTGTCCGGTTTAAATGTTCCCTCGTTACCGCTTTCTTTCAGTCATGCTCGTGACGAAAAGGCAGATACAGTCGTCACCAGCAAGTTTCCCTCAACGCCTCAAAACCGCCCGAAATCTTTCAATCGCCTCAAAACCTCCGAAATCTCTCAATCCCAAGCTTCAAGATTCGATCGAGCTCCACCAGAAATGAGCTTCGATTCGTCTCGCTCAGGTTCCAAATACAAATCCAAGAGAAGCTTCAATTCAATAACTTCTTCGAAACCTGCAAGAAATAGCAACAATACAAATAGCAACAACAATAAGAAGAAGAAGGCTACTCAGAAAACCCTAGGCATGGCTTGGGGCGCCAATTCTCTCTCGTCTTCTCGATCCTCCTTCCGTAATTCGCCCTTCTCCGATTTTGGCAGGCATGTTTGAATTTGACGAACCTTTTATTGCTTATCTTGATGGTCTTTGGATAATAGTACAGTCCGACGAGCGAGTTCATTGAGTAGAAATTGAAAGAGGAGAGCATTCAATTCTTCCTCGTCATTTCTTTCAATAGTAATCGGCAATTGGAGGATATGTTCTTTTACTTTTTTTTTTCCTTTTCTCAATCACGATGAGATTTCGAATGTATGTTGATTGTTTTTGACATTTGATTTCAGTTACATGGCAGTGAAGAATCAGAAATTACACGAACAGTTTGATGCTGAAGCTTCGAGTTCTTCCAACAGCGGTTCAAATAGCGGGAAGCCTATTTTTCAAGGGATTTCTATTTTTGTTGATGGATTTACGGTTCCTTCTAGTCAGGTTTTGATGAATTTCGATTATTTGTGTTGAATGCTTTCCAGGCTTGTCATTTGCCTAGAACTGCAGTAAAAGCAGAAGGAATTCAAACCCCTTTAGCACGCTGACATATATTGTATTTATTGATGTCATAAATGCAAATTTGCGTATTTATTTCACTGCTGCTTCTCTGAATTTATCAGGAGCTGAGAGGGTACATGCTAAAGCATGGAGGACGCTTTGAGAATTATTATTCTAGGCGTCGTGTTACTCATATCATCTGTAGTAACCTCCCTGACAGTAAAATAAAGAACCTGAGGTTTGCATTGCACAATGCACTGCACGGTCAAGTTTGATTTTCAAAACCAATAATCAGCATTTCTTGAACTCCTTTAAATTCCCATTATTGGTGTTTGTGCTCCAGGTCTTTTAGTGGTGGGCTCCCAGTAGTGAAACCTGCCTGGCTATTGGATTCTGTTGCTGCTAATAGACTTTTAAGTTGTAAGTTTTTAAATGGTCTTGTTTACTATTTGTACGTTTTCTTCTTTGGTTGAACTTTTTACAATTGGTCCTAGGTTTGGTGCTTTTGGTTCTATATAAGGAGGAAAAACAAAGCAGGTTGATTGGCAAGTGTTTGAGGAAGGAACCCATTTTATAAGCTCTGTATTCATCTCCCCGAAGCATGAACTACGCATAATAAAATGTCGTGGAATGAAGTGGCAATGGACTACATGTAGCGAGAAATCTATCTTAGAAAGATAGATTTGGATGTTACAAGTCCAAGTTTCTTCTTTTGTTGCTATGATTCATAAAAAAATGTTAAGTATTTTGAGTAAAAGGGCATGTTCAAATATTTGCACTGTACAATGCTCATTCCTTTGGATTAATTGATGTCACTCGTGTTTTGCAGGGCTTCCATACCAACTTGACCAGCTTTCCAGCGAAGCTCATAATCAACCAAAGTTATCGGCCTTTTTTGCTTTGAAAAGAAACACAGTCTCTACTGATCCTGCGATTTGTGTGACTGGTCAAATAAAACCTGAAATTGAGAATCCATCGTTGAAAGGTGGCACAATTAAGGAGGTGGACTTATCTGAACCGCGTCATTCCTTGGAACACTCAAGGTCATCTTGTGGAGAATGGGATGACAGTGTCCCTGGAAGCAGTACAGGAACAGTTATTGAGGAACCAGCTTGCAATGGTGGAAAATATAATGAAAGGAAGTCGGCCGAATCAAATGATATTTTAACAATAGATCATAAACGCTTTGGAATTCTAGATCCAGGTAGCCCCTCTAGACATTCTACTTCAGTTGGCAGCTACAATGCTAAAAGATCAGCCCGTTCAGCAATTGTTGGGCTTTCTAATCGGCATCATTCAACTCTTGTTGACCCCAATTTTGTGGAAAATTATTTTAAGGTACTGAACTATTGTTTTTGATTGATTGATTTATTTTTTATTATTATTTGTAAATCCTCTTAGTGGCCAAATTGGATAATCGTTTCTCACAGCAGCGAATCGGCTGCTAGGACTTGGATTATTTTGTCCAATATTTCATGGATTGGTTTTAATTCATATCATCATATGTAATATACAGATCGTATTTATTCTCTCTGTCAAAGTTGTTTTTATACATTTCGTATTGTTGTGAACCAGTTCCATAAGTCAGTTTGAAATATTCCAGTTCTTTGCAAAAAAATTTCAAAACTTGAATAAAAACTTCAAAAAGTTTTGGAGTTCCAGTATTTCTAAAGAGCTTTGGAATAATTTTGTACTTCTGGATTTTCTTCTGTTCGATTTTCCCAGTTTCCTAATTCTTATTGGAATGTTCACTGTTCATAGTTATCAGCTTGCTATCATGTTTTCAGTTTTTGGATTCTCTTCCATTGTTCAGAAGTATTTTTATCAGTAGCAGTTCTTCAGGACTTCTTGTTTCACAAAATCAGAGGCTTTTGCTCTCTGAATTTCCTGAAATGAAAACAGCATCACATGCTTACTGATTTGGCAGATAAGATTGTTAGATATTTACTTCTGTTTGTTAGGGTCATTTTGTAATTATTTTGGTTGTCTTATATAAATACTGGTGTGGTGTAGAGGTTTAAACTTGCCTACTGCGGCTAATGCCTATTCTCGCTTAATGCGTTCTTCCTTGGGTCACTCATCGGCTCCATCTGGTCCCTCTGTTTCTTAAACCTCTACACCATACCAATATTTATATAAGAGAATTAAAATAATTACAAAAATGATCATAACAAACAGAAGTAAATATCTAACAAAGATAAATTTCGGCCATTAGTAGGTCTCAAAATTTACTTCCATGTGGATTGTAGATCCTTACTAAGCTTTGGTTTTTGCAGAAATCCAGGCTACACTTCATAGGTACTTGGAGAAGTCGGTACCGTAAGCGTTTTCTCAGCGTTAAGCACACAAGTTCTAATGTTAATGCTTCTACTGGGAGGACTTCTGTTATCCATGTGGACATGGTAATCAGTACATTCACAGCTTTTGAATGCTATATGATAATCTCTCTCTATTTTGTGTTTACCCTGGGTAATTCATCTACTATGGAGTACTGTCATCATAATATGGGTTTGAAGTCATCCTGCAGGATTTTACGTGGTTTTCCTCTTTTCCGAGGGCATATTTTCCCCTCACATATTGAATATTACAGGTTTGCAACATGTTTTTTCCAGGACTGTTTTTTTGTCTCAGTGGTCATTAGGAATCATCCTGAGTTACAAGATAAACCTGTAGCTGTGTGCCATTCTGACAATCCTCGAGGAACTGCTGAAATTTCATCTGCAAACTACCCTGCTCGAGATTATGGTTAGTTTTGTGCTGAGTAATCTATATTTCAATCAGCTTTCCTGATTATGTTGGGGGTGGCTCTTCCTATGTTTAACAATAGTTTGTGTTTTCTCAGGAGTAGGGGCTGGAATATTTGTTAGAGATGCCAAGGCTCTTTGTCCTCACCTTGTCATTTTTCCTTACGACTTCGAAGCTTATGAGGAGGTAAACATTTGATATCCAATTTCATGGTTCAAATTGCATGTATAGGGACAGGATTGATGCTATTATTTGTCCATTTATCGTAATCCATGTTGTTTTATGATGTGGGTTCCTCGAAGTTATATGACCTTTTGGGTAACTTGCAGGTTACTGATCAGTTCTATAACATCCTTCATAAACATTGCAACAAAGTACAGGTCAGCCAGTGAAATTCACGAGTTCCAATGAAATCATTTGTCGAGAGGTGTTTAGCTGTGAGTTTGCAAATTTTGTTGAGAACAGGCTGTAAGCTGTGATGAAGCATTTTTGGAAGTTACAGAGTCAGAAGTGGAAGATCCTCAGTTTTTAGCTTCAGTAATTAGGAAAGAGATATTTGAGACTACAGGATGCACCGCAAGTGCTGGAATTTCAGGGAATTTGCTTATGGCCCGCCTTGCCACAAGAGCTGCTAAACCTGATGGCCAATGCTACATCCCTCCAGAGAAGGTACATTGTAAGCAATGCTCAACACATGTATCTATGATATACATAAATAATTTCTTTGGAGTGTGTAGTAGGGACCTGAATCTGTGACCCTATGGAGGTGCTTTTCCTAATAAGCTAAGCGTGCCTCTGCTATACCTCTAAATTGCAATTATAAAGTAAATAGCCGGAAGATGAAATACCTTATTGTTTAAGAATCCCTATATTGTTTTGTTGTATTTGGCAACTGCTTCTTGTTCACTTGATTTTAGATTTTTTTTTTCATGCTTAGTATTGTTTGCTTTTGACTTTTTATTTTATTTTTTTATTTCGGAGCTTTCTTTTAACTTTACGTTGAATCCATTTCAATTACTGATCCAAGTTGTGAACTTTTTTTGTCTAGTATGATATTGTGATATTGCAATTTGCATGAAGGCTGCAGTAGTAGGTACAGTAGCAAAGTTTATAATGAAACTCCCAGCTGAATAGACCATTGTTTATTGTATGGAACCTAATCGAAGCTGCCAATCAATCAGCTAAGGTGGACTAGCTTTTAACTTTTGGGATTTATGTTTGGAAGGCAAGATTAGGTTCAAAAATGGATTGGGATTGTGATGTTTGAGATTTTGGGATTGTTTTTTTGTTTGTTTTGTTTTAAGTTAAAATAAAATGAAGATTCATCACGGTTTAAGGGATGTAACTAAGTTGAAACAGCGTTGATGTTAGAAAATATTAACCTCGCGTCGGTTGGACGTGTCATGGTGATCACTTAATATACACAAGAGACCTCTCCACCTAATAACTTAAGCTTTTGGGCTGGAGACAGTTTCTATATGGTATGCAGTGTCCATTACACTCGATTTTTTTTAATAAAAAAAAGAAGAAACAAACCTACACCCCACGATGACAACTCAAAAAAAAGGCTGCACGGATGACCCAAAAAAGAGAGGCTACATTTGAAAGACCTCAAAAGTTGTACATGAGGGGGAGTGTTAGAGAATATTGATCCCACATTTGTTGGGGGTGTCATGAACAATCTCTTAATATACCACTTAATATACACGAGGGACCTGCCCACCTAATAGATTAAGTTTTTGAGTTAGATACAAAGTTTCTACAGTTGAATTGTGACGATTTCCTTCATTTCCTTCTTTGCCAAACAATTAAGATTCAAAATCTGTTGCCCTTTAAAAAAAATATTAAATATGCTTTTGGTTTGATAGTAAATCTTCTTCTTTTTCTTGGATAATTTGTAATTAAAAGTCTTTATGCAACTTGCAATTTGGTTGTGTTTGTATTATCATGGAGCATTGTCTTATTTTATTTGTTTTGTTGTCAAATCTCGTTATAATTTAGTTTTCAGATATTTGAGGATTTGAATCTGCTTCCCCTCTTACGTTTATGTTCTTACGTTTATGTTCTCAAAATTATAGAATCAAGATTCAAGAGTAATATAATGGAAATGTATAACTAGTACTTTCTTATAGAAAAATCAATACCTTTTGTGGTGATGATTACTGAGACATTATATGCATCTTGATAACGAGCGTCACTTATGAAATTAAGGAAGTTTTTTGTGATTTCAGGTGGATGATTACTTACATGAACTTCCAATTAAGGCACTTCCGGGAATTGGGCACGTCTTAGAGGAGAAGTTGAAAGGGAAACAAATTCAGACATGTGGTCAGTTGCGCATGCTTTCCAAGGTTTTTTACTATTCTATTTCTGAATTTATTAGTCTCTTTTATTGATGAAGTTTGCTACAACACTTGTGCAATATTTGCTTTTATCACTATAGAGGTATCTATTACTCTAGGAAAATTAGTTTTGAGTTTTGGTCTTGATTATGATACATGTTGTAAGGTTGCTCTAAGTTAGCATTTCCTACGTGTTTGCTTGTTTCTCTTGGAAGTTTGTTTTTCCTTTTAACTTTGGAAAGGCTAAAGTATTGTTATCTTTATTTACGGTGGAACTGGTACATTATTAAATTTTCCATTGGTGGATAAAAATTGTCGCAGATTTTTCTTGTTTTTCCACTTGCTCCCTTGAAGTCGGGAACACCAAAACTTTATGGGTTTTCGCATCCCTTCTCCTTTGACTTGGCCTGTTAGATGCAGGTGACCTACAATAGCGAAAATATCAAAATATGAAATATGCCCTTTATATTGGCTATTTTTGGTTTATCATATACCGATGCTCTCAAATCTCAATAACTTTAGGATATACACCTCTCCAAAATAAGCCAATGTCAAGGGCATGTTCATACTTATAAATTTTCCTTATAGCAGGTCAATTGTATCAACTGATAAATATTCCCCCCCTCCCCCTCTGCATATGAAGCTATATTAGGAATATGGGGACTTACACATATCTAAGGAGTTCCAGCTAATTGCATCAACTAATTGTCGACAAGCTTGTGGTAAATTCTTTCTACAGATAATGATTTAAAAGGGTCAATATCCAAGTGCCTTAATTTGCCAAATCAAAAGTCACGCTTCCACTCCTAAATTGGCAATGCAAATACGATGCAAGCCTGTGACCAATTTGCGAATTACGAATTGTGTGAGTGTGAATTGGAAGGAGTTGAGAACATTGGTTGATAATACTATCCATTTTATTTTTGCAAATTGAGTTTACCACAAGCTTGCTGACAACTTGTTCATCCCATCCTCAATAATTGCCTTTACGGAAGTTGTGTTTTCTTTAAATTTGTTCACTCTTTGGCGTCTCTGGCATTTAATCTTCCCTATTTACCTTATTACTTGTTAATTTATAGTTTTGTAGAAGTTACACGTGATATATTTATTTGTTTTTGATTTATTTTCTTGAATGTTTTAACTTTAACCTTTCACTCATTACTAGTTAAAACCATTTCACTAACAAATTGGCATACTTATTGAAGTTTCTGACAATTACACGGGCCTCCCTAGTGATTTTTGAAATTACACTGACCTCCCATGTCAGATTTGTTAGCTAACTGCAGTTAATGATAACTATATATTACCCTTTCAGCCTTATACAATGTCAAATCTCCACAACCCAAGTATGACATTTTTTTACATGGAAACAATCCAAATCAATTTTTGATTTCTTATATCTTTTCGGCCAAACACGCTCTCTCTCCATGTCCTTGGCCCTCTCCCTCTCTCTTTGGCGCAAAATTTCTCCCCGAACGTGACCAACTTAAATAAACAACCAATCTCTGATCACCCTAACCACTACCCCTCACCAACTTAAATAAACAACCAATCTCCGATCACGGTAACCACAAACTAGCACTCCCTTGCTGATTCGGTTACCCACCCTACTGCCCATCCCTCCCTTTCCCTTGTTTTTCTTTCTCTCTTCTCCCTCTGTTGTCATTGTTGCTGTTATTCCACCTGATGCATAAACATATACATATATAAACATAAATATACTGGGAGGGAGGAAAAATAATATATGCATATGACCATCATAAATATATGCATTTTACCACTCTCTACTAATATACAGTGAGAACCTTAAGGGTGTGGGCGAAAAGTGAGGCTCAAGCTCCATAAACTGCTGCATTTTTTCTAGTTTTCCAAAAAGTCTTCCCCTTTTACTCTTTCTTTGAAACCCACTTCAATAAATCTTTTATGATCAATCGATTTGGTTTCTCTTTCTCTTTCCATTGATTTCACTTTCTTGCAATTAATTTTCATTCTTTAAATGAAGCATTGCACACACATTGCGTGTGCTACGAAATCTAAGTAGCCCAATGGTACATACACCTACTAGGACAGGGAGAGAGAGCCTCCAACTGTCTCTGTCCTTTGCTGCAGCCTCTCCTACATCATAGACTGCCACTTCCATTACCAACTAAGAGACCAAAGTCATGCACAAACTCTTTCCACTTCTCAATTTTTAACAGTACTCGCTACAAATCCAACCAAACTAAACCAAATTAAGTCTTATATTCGGCTTGAAGAATCTTTGGTTATATGCTAACTCTCAATTAAAATTAATAAATTTATATTATTTTTTAAGGCAATATCACATATCAATTTCAATTTTCGTATTCCACAACTTGTCCATTTTCACTTTTTCTTCTTGTTACATTTAGTGGTTTTCATAATATAGGACCAAAGCATTTCAAATCTATTCTATCTTTCCTGGTCTTATTATACATCTATCTAAATATTCTCATATTAACTACACTTAGTTTATTAATGTGTTCTTTCTTAGCCACCATGCTATCTACTATTGCATCACTGGCCTTGATAGAACCCACCACAACACAACATATTTTGAACTAGTAAACAATAGATTATAGGTTTTTTGATGAACTCACGTCAAGCTATGATGAGAAGCATGACAATCCCAAAAAGGCAAAACCTAATTCCTGATCAAACCTTATCTCAAAATTATTTAGAGTTGACTATAATGTCATAATGATCCAGTCATAAAGATAGAAAAGGAACAAAAAACCAACAAATGGGATCATAACATACAAGAATTATTTGAGTTACTATGACCCCAACTTCCATAGTTTTTCTTTCCTCGTATTTTGGTAATGCTTCCTAGCCAAAGGAGGGGCAAAATAATATTCTTCAACTAGTCAATTATAATGAACCAGATACCAATTTTTACATTTTAATCGAATTTCAAAACAATATGCAAGCATTTGAAATCTTACTTTTTGCGTTTTAAAGAAACAAAATCAGGACCATGCATACGTGAATGTATGTACGTGTGAATACATATGTAAATAAACATAAATTACACAAAAATAATATAGGTGACTTTGGATGACTCAAATTTGAAATCACCCATTTTTATCATCTTTTCTGAATGATGAATTTTCACATTTAAAAGTTGTGCGAAACAAAATGGAGTCATTCAATTAAATGCATATATGTGTGGCTGTAGTTTTACATTGTGATGTAAGTTGGTTTATCTGGATGTTGCTTGGATACAACTTCTTCTGAACTAATTAGTGACTTTGATTTCTAGGTGCCTTCAAGAATAGAAAGAAGGGAATAGTTTGACAGAGAGAGAAGGGAAAAAAATTATAAAGATGGCGACAAAGGTTCTGATTTTTGTGGGCAGCTGTAGGCGGGTTGTAAGCTTGGGTTGGGATGATATATGAAAGAAGAAGGTAGTGTTTGGTTGAGAGTTTTAATGCCGATGAGAGGTGTTTGGTTGTGGGGATAGGCTTTGGAATAATATTGGGTTCACAAGGGCCTTTTTACATTTGAATTACTAGAAAATGACATTTTTGACATTTAGAAGCTCAAAATTATTGATATCAATAAGTTTTGTTAGCATCTTTGATGAGACTTAACAGAGGGCAGGTGCAAGGTAGTGTAATTTCAAAAATCATTGGCGGAGCTACATAACTCTTAGTGGGTTTAATTGCCCACTAGGACTGTAAGAATACAGTATATATATATATTTAAATAATACAATTATGCATTTAGAACCCACTTAAGTCCTTGAGGTTAATAAAGATTGCATTATGGAGGTTAATTTAAAGTTTAAACAATAACAACCATATGTGTAGTATATCAATTCATGCGTACCTTTTCTCTTCTAAACAAATTTTTAATCTATAAGCGTGTACTATAAGGAAGTTATTTTTATGGATCGAAATAGTTAGTTTTGCAAATTCTACAAATAAAAGGGTTCTATATTAACTAGCTCAATGACTACTCAAGAAAAATTTTGGCTGCGCCAGTGCACATGGGAGGTCACGTAATTGTCAAAAACCTAAAATTGTTTCACAAAGGAACTTACTCTGAATGTACTTATGTTCATTTGTAAAAATGTGGGTATATTATAGGCTGATGGGGTGTTTGGGAGAAATAGGCACTCAACTTAGTTGACGAGTCACAGGAGGTGGAGGCATTGAGAGTTAAGCATCCTTAGTACAAGACAAGGATGGTAGTAGTAAAGCACCATAAGATAAAAATGTTGAGACTTGAGTGCCTTAATGAGAAGCTCTCTTTATATAAGGTGAACTAGCTGGAGGGAGATAAATTGCATGCACCACACGACGTGTCTCTCTTGGTTCGATTTCGCTGAGGTATGACTATTGCTTGGTTGACAAATTTTGACGGTCGTATCGTGGGATAGTTGTGATCTTTCTACATCACCTCATGGTACGAGCTCCAACATAAGTCAAACACACCTTCTATCTTAAGGTTGGTCAAAAGAGGAACCAACCACCCAAGGGTGGTTTGGCCGAGTGGACTTGAAGATTCCTAGCTCTACCATTTGATCCACTTATCCTTTGGTGGTATGGAGCGAATACCCAGGTGTTTTTCCCAATCTGGGTTATGGTCATGTGGACGGCATTGACGTGTAACATCCTGGCGCGATGAGTCTAGCGTGCTAATGGGATGGCGCAGTCGAATGCACGACTGGTATAGTGGCCACGTTGCTCATGCGGCAGGTGGATCGGCAAGAGAGGGGTTTCTTACCTACATTTGCCAGCTGCATGTGTGCCATTGGTCATTGTGGGATCTCACTTGCCCAAAAATTAAGTTTGCATAAACTTCCATTCGAGGCGCAGGGTTTGCACTGTCATTCAAGTCGCACGATAGCTAGGGTTGTATTAGACCTGCTTGTTTCAATTAGCTTGGATGTTTTAGTGCATTTCCATCATTCCGCCTCCTAATTCGTGACCTACCAACTCTTTGGTTCAGTGGGAGCTAGGGTTTTCATTGTTCGACGTGATTTGGACTATCTCCATTTGGCACCGCCATCACCTTATGGATAGTTCTTTGGTGACTTCGAAGCTGTGACCCAACAACCATGTAACGACCTCTAGGCTCTAGGCAAGTTCTTGGTTTGGTGCACCCTCCACTCCTTGGCATCGTCATCTCTGCCATCATCGCTCGGCATAGCTGAGATTTTTCTTGGTGGGTCTTCTATTTTGGCAACTTCCATTCGATGACACCTGCAGCTTCTGCGGCGGGGTGCTTCTGTTCGGCATCACCCTTTTTAGTTTTTGCGGCTGGATGTTCTGGTGATAATACACCCATAACATGGAAGGTGAAGGTTTAATGACTGAAGGCAAATAGCTAAATTGTTTCCCCGCAATCTTAGAAACTTATGTTTTGCTTGCTCCTTGGATACTTTTTCGGTGTCTGAAGAAACTATCTGTTGTCCTGTATGGGAAAGTGAAATGTTGTGACCAACTGGTTTCAGTCAATTGTCGGAGCCATGTTTCAGTGTGAGATTGAGTAGAACACTATGATGGAATCTCCACCTGTTTAGTCTGCCGTGAAGGCATATCCTTGTGAAGTGTCCGCATAATTGATTGACAATTCGAAGTGGTCTCAACTTCTTTCTGTAAAGATAGTGAATGTGTCTGATAGTTTCTCCACTGCAGTATGACCTTCATTTTCATAGATAAGATATAGTATTCTCTCTGCATTAGCATTATGACTTTTTAAATTCTCCTAGTTAAGTTATATGCTTCGTGCTTGGAACTGTATTAGAGTTGGGTGCTCCTTGCAATACTTGCTTGACTTTACTGTGTAACGAAATGCAGAAATGATTTTAGAATTTATTTAAGGATGCAATTCTCACTATCCACCTTTTTTTGGCTTGCCCAGGAATATCTTCAAAAGGAATTTGGGATTAAAACAGGTGATATGCTGTGGAAATACAGTAGAGGGGTTGATAATCGGCTGGTTGGAGTGATCCAGGTTTGGTTTTATTTGATTAGCAAAGCATATTTCAAAATGTAACAATATTTGCATGCTTTTGATGCATCCAAGTATGGAAGTTG
>JAOTRH010000010.1:12799764-12819893 GCA_034768845.1 Heliamphora exappendiculata | reverse complement strand
TGACACCCTAGAACACACAAGCATCCCATACGCCCATGCTCATTCCTGGCCTGAGTCCATGCAACAAAGTGTGTGAATTGTATTTTAGTTACCTAATGGTATTTCTTAAATTTTCTTGTGTGCAAAAATGAAAAATACTCTGGTCAATGCGAAACACTGGTGCAGATAAAGAAGAGAAGACATGATGCTGAGGAGCCAGTGAAGTATATGGGTTGTGGAGACTGTGAGAACTTGAGTCACTCTATAACGGTAGTGATACATAACTTATAATTTTACAGTAGCCTGTAGGGATGTGTTTGGGTCATGAATTCGTGGAGGGATACATGGCAAGAATGGAAAAGGTAAAAGAAAAATATAACATGCTAAAATTTATTTCATTGGTTCCCTTGATAAATCCCTCCACAAATTTATAATCCAAGCACAACCTAGAAGTTTTTGGATTTGACAGTTTAGGTTCTGAGATTTGGGAATGTTACAGGTTCCAATGGCTACTGATGATGTGGATCTGATCCGAAGAATAAGTACACAGCTCTTTGGGTTATTTCATATAGGTAAGTCAGCTTTGACAAATTGATCTTCCTAACACAATATAATGAGTAGCGGCCATTTTATTTTGCCTATTTGTCCAAAGATATCATTAATAACTTTATCCATTTATTTAGTCATAGTATACCGTTGCACTCTATGCTCCTAGGTATCTTGTAATTTCTTGCTGCAAGCACGCACCATTTTTTTTCTACCTGCTGTCCTTATTCTACTTTACTGAAAAAGATTGAAAAATGAGTGTTTTCCTGACTAAATCATGAAAGAAAAATGAGTGCAGCATTGAAGAAGGTTGATTTGATTTGAATGGAGGTGCTACAAGGACCAGAAGAAGGCAACAAAAATGTGCTTTGATATTTGGTGAGAAAATGCACCCGTGATATGTTGGGGCGTATGGTTCTACTGGATAGAGTTAAATGATGAATAAAGATTCATGAGATTAAAGGGTTTACAGCCAAGGGCTACTGCTTAGAGAAGATAGTACCACATTCACGCCTTCACATGCCTCCACCCACGGTAACTGAAGCTAGAGAATAAAAAGGAAAAAAGCTTGAATCATCTTGCAGACCATATTCAAATTATTGGAAGAAAATGACGATTATTAATGGCTATCACCACTAAATTGGGAATATTCCCACTAAATGCTGCAAGTTCAATGGAGTTAACTCATTTCTTTAGGGGTCCCAACACGATTTTTGCACAGAGCCTAAAACAAATCACTTAATTATATAAATCTGGTCTAAGTATTTCCTTTTGAAGGCCTCAATAAAAATAGTCCATTAAATGTACTAAAGTGAGCATTCTATCTATGAGAACTTCTATACAGATAGTTACTGTGTTGCTTTTAATGTTCTGGGGAAATCTAAGAATTACTATTTAGTAATGGTAGAAGCCCAATAGAGCTTGCCTTTGATGGAAGGACAAATCACTCACAATGTAATGAAACCTTTTGCTACAATGGCATAATGATTGTATGAAATTTCCATATTTTCATTATTTTCCTCTACATGGCAGCAAGCAGCAACACATTTTGTGGGAATCAGCAGTGATAACTACTGCAAGAATTTACGGGCTTGGTAGGGCCTGTGATGTGAAGGCATGAACAATGTGGTCTTCTCTTCATTGTGGTATTGGTGACTATGAAATTGTAATCTGTAATCCAATTCTGTTTTCTATAACTTTAGGAAATACACCAATTTGTATTGCCACTGGTTGAATGGAGGGGTTACCATGTGAGAAGTGAGAACATATTTCATGTGACCATCCTCCTTTCCCCGACCATTGTCACCCCTCCCAGCCACTTCCAACACTTACCCTACCACCCTGCCAATCCCGCAAAACCCTAGCTGCCACCCCCAGCCCTCCAAAAAGCTAGTAGCAGGATCCTAAGCCACCACCTCGCCACCCCCTTTCCCTTTCATGAATCCAACAACTTCCACTATTCGGATAACTATAGAGAATGAATGTCTATATTCAGTTACAACACACCTGACATGTACCATCTATTCGAACCTAATTGCTCGCGATTTGGTTCAAGAATCGGGGTCGCGATTTGGTTTTCTCTCTTTCTCTCTCTTGTTTGCGATCTGGTTTAGAAATGGGGATTGCGATCTAGGAATGAAAATGGATACCAGGAGAGGAATTACTCTATTTGGGCGTAGGCATATTAATGCCCGACAACTGGCGATTAAAGGACTAAGAATAGAAAATTAAAAAAATAAATTCTAAACTAGCAATCGAAACTAAAAATTTAATTTGTATTTATCAAAGTCTGATCAATACATTGAATGATCACCTTATTTATATGTTTAAATCTTAATTAAAAATAGAAATTTAAATCCTTAACTAAAGAAAACAAAATCATATAATATCTTAATAAGATGAAAGGAAAAATAAAATAATATCTAAATAATATAATATCTTAAACAAAAGAAAAATGAATAAAATTAAAAAATTCAATTCCATATGTTGTCATTTCATGTGTTATCTGCATCACATATTTTTGATCTCGCGTCTAACTAGTGCGAGGTTGAACAAGCCCCCTAATTATTGTTTGAGCAAGCACCTAATTATTGTTTGAAGATAGTCAAGGCTAGACTCCCTAATAGAATGTTTAAGTGATTTGTCCAAATCCACTGAATTGGTACAAAAACTCTTTTTGGATTTTAATTTGGAAGAGGACGACCGCTAGGATTGATGCTCTGAAGGAATGTATGGAATAGATGGTTGGAATGGGGTCAGACTCTGTCGACGAAAAGGTGGGAGAGAAGGGGACAAGTGAAGGGAGGAGAGGGAGGTGTAGCTAGGGTGGAAGAGGGACGAGCAAGCAAAGGGGAAAATTCGGTGAGAGCGTGGGAGAGGCTAGGGGCGTTGCATGTGAATGGAAGGGGCTATTTCTCGAGGGGCTATCGGGGTGAGATGGAGGTTTGTGAAGGCACTGCCACAAGTGGGGAGAGATTCGAAGGTGGTGAAGCAGTCAAAAGGGAAAAAGGTGTGGCGGGAGGGTGGGAGAGGAATGGGAAACCGGTTGGGGGGGGGGGGGGGCAGAGGAAGGGGGTGTTGTGAGTCAACGGAAGGGGCTGTTGGGGGAGGGGCTATCATGGTGGGATGAAGGTGGGCGGAGGCACTACCTTAGGTGGGGAGAGGTCCAACGGTGGCGAGGCCACCAGATGTGGTGGTTGGGCTATTGTGGTTGGGCAAGAGGTGGTGCATTTAGAATTACCCCTTTTATGATTTTAATAGCAAGAGGCTTGCATCATTTTTCTTGCTTTTAATTTTGGCAACTTGGATGTTCTAGTCCAACGCAATTCAATCAAATATGGTCCATACAATCGTGTGTCACCATATTAGCTTGAACAAGATGCATCCATTTGATGCTCCGTTATGTGGTGGCATACACATTTTTATAAGGGAAGTCATTTCATTTGTATGCATTTAACCCAAGCAATCCCAAATTTAGAAAGTTTTGATTTAAGAAATATAAGTGGCATGCTAACAATATGAGGTGAATGTTCTATTAATACATTGGTACATATGTTAATATTAGATACTTGGCATAGTTCTCAAAAAACAAGGACCATTATGATGTTGTGATAAAATGTTGTTTTTGATAAGTGCAAATGCAGTAGAGGAGAAGGAGAACTATTTAGGTGTAACAATTATGTGTGTTATTAGATAAAGACATATCTTTATAATAGGCAGAATACCGCCACCCATTCATACTACGACACTAAAAGGAACTTATTTGAAGCTTCCTTGCAATGAGTTCTTTGTGTGAAACATGTGGTGATAATCTTTCATTTTATAATTTCTTTAGAATTGTATCCAGGGTATGCTCCCAGCCGCCAAGTTAGCTTCACGAATCATCTCATTGTTTGAGATTTCATCTGAATCTGTGGAAATTGTGAATGCAATGGACATTCCACTAGAATTTATAAAGTTACATCGTGTCTATTTTATTTGATTAATCGGCATTTCCATTGGTTTTGTGTGGTTGATCTTGAAATGGGAACCATAAGATGATTCTATTTTATTTGTTTTTTTTCTATACTAGTATAGATAGCTATAATTGGTCACCACTTGTTTTTTAGTTGAGTAGAACAACTCATACTAAATCGGCGATTCTTTCCAATAAAGTTCAAACTATGAAACAATGGAGCTTTCCGGTGACAAAAAGAACAAAAACAGCAAGAGAGGCGACCAATCCGATGAAAGAAAGAAAATAGAGTTTAACGGAATTAACCAGACAAATCGCTTCACCAACTAAGAACGACCATGCATCACCACCCATAAAATCAAGAAAGAGCTTTCAGTGTGTCAATCCACTCCTAGAGTGCGTACATAAAACATGCCTACCAGCGTGCGCGTAAGACAAGCCAAGGCATGGCATCGGGCAAGGCATGCCAAGGCATGGCATAGGGCAAGGCAAACGAAGCCAAGTGAAGTCAAGGCAAGCAAAGCCAGGGCATGGCATATAGCATGCCAAGATTGGTGGGCGTGCTGCACGTGCGCACTAGCGGTGCTGCATGTGCTCTCCAGTGAACATTGGAGTTTTTCAGTGAACGAGAGAGGTGACTAATCTAAAGAAAAAAATAAAGTCATCGACAATAACAATGGAGAGTTTTGCTGACGAAACTGAATATCATGGCAAGAATAGCAAGAGGGGAAATGAAAAGAGCGGCGAGTGAGGTAGGCGAAGCTTTTGGATGCACGATGAGCTAGAAGACAAAAGAAAGAAAACTTAGAAATTTAAACTTTAGGGTTTTGTGTGTAGGATATATATATATATAAATATATATATATATATTATACAAAACGATTTGGTTTGAATTGGACACTTTAACAAAAATCGAGAATCGTATTGTTCTAATTGGTTCTTATATTTTGAGAATTAGAGCCGAACCATTTTAATATTTATCCAGATCGAACCGCATCGATCTAGATCGATTTACTAGTTCTTATGGTTTTTTGAATAGCTCTAGTTGGAGATGAAATGTTCAACACTCAATAGATATTTGCTACCCGGTAGTATGAGATTTTTATGTAAAAAGAATTCTACTATTATTTTTATAAACCTACTGCTGCAGTAATCTAGAGGTGAGAATGCCGAGTCAAGTTTCAGAACTACCACTTTATGCTGATAATTTAGTGTCTATGATTTATCATACGTATCTTACGATTTAATACATTAAAGAAGTAAATCGATTCGTATTGCATATCGTATTTTATGTTAAATGTATTTTATAATACACATACAACACATGATCTGATTTGCGATATGTGATAAATAATGCAATACATACGATACATCAATACTTAATTTTTTAGATGGATTTAATTTGTGAAAATAAATTCTTCTTGGGAAAGTTTTGCATAATTAAGATATTAGGATTATTTTTTTCTTCAATATTTACTTGCCTTCATAAGTATCTACTTGTTTAAGTATCTTACGACATTGGTATAGTTTTTCTTATGAACAAACTAGATGAGAACTTAAGAATTGTATATTAAAATTTGTAAACCTAAATGTTATATCAACAATAAAAAGAACATATTATATACAGTAAATCTAGTTTTGGTTATAAGAATGCATTTACTTTGTGATATTTTTCGATGTATTTCTAAGTATTAAGCATTGATCCATGCATATTTAATTTTTGAGAACCATCTATTCACAATATCATTAATTAATATTATTTAATTTTTGCAAGATGTTTATATTATATTAAGTATGCCTATTTTTGACCTATTTTTAAAAATATGTTAAATATCCTACGATCTTTATATAATACGATACACGATTCAAAAAAAATAGAAAACCGATACGCGATTCGTATCTCAATTTGACATGATGCCAAATGCCTAGTTTGTACCTAGAACACCGCTGCACGTTGGTGGGGCCAAAACTGTGAAAGATCTTTTATCAATGGCAACAATACTATTTTGTAGCAACCCAGTATTTTTTTGTCTCTAAACTAGCTATAGCCCAAACTTACTGCAGAAATTTTGAGAAGTACTGATAAGAGGATGATGCCACCTTCCACAGGTGGGAGAGCTCAGATGGGACTGGAACCTTCAGTCACCCCCATGGGAAGCACTGACGTGGATTTGTTTTGATAAGCCTTCATTATTTTTGCTAGTTGACTTTAAGTGATTTAGGGGTTGAAAAGTAGAGCATATTGGCGTTGAACTTTAAAATAAATTGTAATTGCCCATTCTTTTCATGGTTCTTTTTCTGGTATAACGTTCTTCCAGGTTTTTATGTTCTGTCTTTTTTGATGGTACGATTGATATGATTTTGTCCAAATAATCTGTTGTCAACTTTTTTGTCTATGTTGCATAGATTTGAAGGATATTCGTGGCATGGGATTGCAGGTTTCGAAGCTTGAAAGTGTAAATACTGCCAAGCAAGGTTTTTTTCCCTATATCATTCTTATATGTTATTTTTCAATTGTAGTTCTTGTCTATAGGTTTTTCCCTTTATTACTGCTTTATATTTGTTATTGGAATCATGCTGGCCATTATTTTATATGGTAGTCTGTTTCTAAATTAGATCTTTTTGTATGGTAATGTTTGCAACTTCTGTTTTATCGTCAATTTATCTGAAAGTCCAAACTGTTCGTTGACTTGTGGGTTCAAAGGGCATGAAAGGAACTCTATTCATTCTTGGCTCGCCTCTGCCTCAACAAGTACTAAAGAGCAATGTAAAATTGATTCTCCATCCAAAGAGAGTGCTAGTAGAGGTACTCCGATTTCGATTTTCTGCAAACATATACTTACCAACGATAATAGTAATGTGGTTTTGTATTGCTAAGGTTGTTCTTCTCTTCTTGGATTATGCTATAAATGTATTACACTTTGAGATAGCTATTTTAGTTCCATTACGCTAAAAAATTGTGTAATTGTGACTTGTGCTGATAAAAGATTGAGTAATAGTAACTAATCTTTATTTTAATTCACGAAAAAAGTATCATACCAATCCATGTTTCAGTTTCTTGCCTTTGCCAATTTAAAACTTCTGAATGAGACAGTAAACTATAATGGAGAATAGGAAAAAACATGTATTATACTTATGCTAATGCTTGTAAAGGTTACCAAAATTTGCTCTTCAATTTCATTATCTATTAAGTTTTGTAATCAATTGTGATATCTGCCTAATTTTTGTTTTAAGTAATGATTATGGGAGCCTCTAGGCGCTGGCCCATGCAAAAGGTTATGAATCTTGATTTCTTATATACAGTAAGATATATATAACGACGGCAAGGTCTACCTACCAACTTTCTTCAACCCACTTTTTATCTGTGCGTGTTCACAATGGGTTTCGTTTGTCTTCGTTTTTTGCAGTGGACAAACTTTGGGGCTCACTCTACTCCTTTCTTGTGGCCATTTCTCATGCTTCATTTGTTTTATGTGATTAATAGTTTATTGTTAGTACTTTTATTATTTTTATTTTTAGAAACTAAATTTATTCTACAATAATTTATTATATACATATCTATATCTATATTTGTGCTTACATAAAAAAGTAAAAAGATCCGACGGTTCTTATCATATCATCAATGGTTAAAATTATAAGTTTACCCTTTATTTATTTTTTATTTTTTGATTTTCCTACCTACTGTCAAGAATTGCAATTGGTTGTGCCGAGCAAAGGACCCCAACTTTTAGATAGCCCAATGCACCTTATGAAAAGGAACTGTTTGTGACATATGGTCTTGCATTCTACCATTAGACTTTCTTCTATTGACTACGAAGTGCAAGTTCTATGTGTACGACACACGGTACAAGTATATTATGATGTAATTTCAAAAAATAAGATAGGAGTACAGGAAGGGTATGATGATAATTTATTTTTATATTATCTAGTATTGTACTGCTGATTCTAATTGATTGTGACAAATGCTTAGTTTAGTTTGATTTGGTTATCTAATATTGTACTATATATATATATATATTTCAAATACAAAATTACTTAGCAACATTTAAAAAATTATGGTCTCTCGCACTATCAGAGGTTGAGTTGGAGATCAAAGATCATAATATATTCTAAAAAAAGGTGGTAGTGAATTGTTGAGCCCTTCCACTGTTTAAAGTGGCTTTAAACCAAAAGGCAAAAAGTTTTGCTTAAAATTGTTATAATTTTTTAAATTTTATTTTTAGATAATTTTATATTTAATATGGATCTTGTTTGATAGATTTTGATGAGTAGATTTTAAAAATATAATTTTTATAAAAAATAGATGTGTATAATAAAAGTTATGATATTTTAAAAAAATATAAAAAAATTATATAAAAAGAAAAAAAGGCTAAAAACCTTTGAGTTGGGAAACAAGATTTTTTGGCTTTTTAGGCTTTTAAGCAAAAACGCAAAAAAGCAAAAAGACGGCTTTAAGTCGGTTGCCAAATGAGGGCTTGGTTTAATGTCGTGTTTTTAGCTTATTAGGGATTTAAATAAAATTTTATTCCAACTTGTATTAATAGTAAAGGAGGGCTTGGTTTATTCCAAATGAGGGCTTGATTTAATGTCGTTTTTAATGTTGTATTTATTATGTTATGTAGTTCTAGAAGTTTTAAAATAATCATTGAAGTACCAACTTACGTACCATTCGTGAACCCAAATGTACCATAGCCGTATCCAAATGTACTAGGGATGTACCCAAAAATCAAAATTAAAAACGATTTTTTCACATTAGCGAAATGATTGACTATTTTGAAGCCTGAGCGATGTCAGCAAGCTTTCGCTCTACTTAGGACGGACCAATCATAAAATTTGGCTTACTTAGTACAAATTTTGCCGTATTGGAGCTGTATCAATACGGGATGCATACACTCATACGCCAACATGTTAAAAGTACCAATGCTTCTAGCGTTTTAATTATCATTAACCAACTTTTGTGATATTTCTTAGAAAGGTGACATCATCAACCATATTCCTTTTTCATTTAAGAAAGACAATGGTTGATATGATAAAAATCTGATGATGACACACTTAAAAACTTATGGTAATATTTATTTGTTTGTTGGATGGATGGATATGGGTTTACAAAGAGCTGGGTGGAGCAAGGCAGATTTATGGATACTAAGAATTTGGTGTTTAGGTTTCTTGGGTTAACCTTGTCCTGTTTTCTTTTGTCTCACTGCATGTCCTTTGTATATTGGCTGACTTGTAGATTCATTGGCAATATACATAATAATATGTCAAGATAGAAGTTGATAACAAAGGCAACTCATCCTAGATTTTCCTGCATAGATTAGTGTTATATTGGTCCATAAATGCATATCAGAATATGTTGATTTCATTTCTTTTTCTTTTTATGGTGGTGAATCTTACTGAGCTAGTAGAACATGGTTGCCTTTCTGTACGTCTGTTATCTACATATTCTATTCCTGGCTTGTTTTATAATGCTAAGGTTTGTTGCCTGCTTCAATTTTTCTGGAGATAATGGAAACATCCAAAGTTGCTAGATCTATTTTTGTATGGAGAGCTCCTAAATGCTTATATTCCTTTTTATTTCCTTACTTTTGTTTTGGTTTTATTTAAGAAGCCAAAATTTTACATGCTACTTTTGCTTCCTAGATTGAGGCCAAAGAGTGTTACATTCCTCTGTTGGAGAAGTTATAGCTAGTATTTTGTGTGTTATTTGTGCGCATCTTTATTTTTGGATTGGTGTTAAATCACCTGAAGTCGTGTTTCTCTCATTACTGTTTCATGTTATATATTTTGAGAAACAAAACATACATTTGAACCCAGGTCAGCTGTGCACTGATTCAACAGGACCTTCTTTTCAAATTGGGACTTATTCATTCAATGCTGAAGCTCTTTCAAATGAGAATTTTTCTCTCCCAGCTTTAGGTGATCTTGATTTGGGAGTTGTAGAAAGTCTTCCTCCAGATCTGTTTTCAGAAGTTAATGATATGTATAATGGGAAATTAATTGATTTGATTTCAAAAAAGAAAGGGAAAAGTGTTGATGCCAGCAATTCTCTGTGCATACAGGAAAGAGTACAAGGTAACTTTTCTTGCCTACTTGTTCAAGAGCAGCTTTTCATCTTGTTACTGGTGCCTAATACACTTCTTGGTTTTGGCGATTTAGTTGTAATAAATGAGGGCAAGGGATCCTTTTGCCTTGACGCAGCCTGTGTAAATGAAAACCCAGTGGCGGATAAGGTATCATTCTCACTTTGCTTTCATTGCTTGTTTGCTTGAATTCTCTTCCTTCAGTTCATTAGAATTTTTACTAGCGGCTTCGATTAAAATCAGATGGAAGAATATGACCATAATTTTCGATAATAATGTTACATTCATATTTGTGGGGCTTCCATCTCTGTTAATTGACAATTAATGTCTTATGAGGCTGCTCAAGAGTTCAAAAGAATTGTGTTTTATTTGCACATTAGTGCAGCAAACTTAAAAAGAGGTTTCAGTAATTACTCTTTTCAAATTGACGTTGATTAGTTGCTGATGTTTATATTAGGAAGAAAAGTGTCGAACTGAGAAAATTCAGGTGGAGCCTATTTCTGAAGCGGGACCTTCAAATACGATCCTCTCCGCTGCAGTTCCTAATAAAACTGATTTAATGCCTTCATCCCTGAGCCAAATAGATATCTCAGTGTTACAACAACTGCCTGAAGAATTGAGAGTTGACATACTGAAGCTGCTTCCTGCACATCAGACGTCAGAATGTTCGTCAGATGTTCCTTTGGATCCTCCATGCAAATCTAAGCAGTCGTTATGTCTGAAGTGTCCTGATAATCAGACTGCTGTTTCATATAAAGAACTTTGGGTTGGAAATCCACCAGAGTGGGTTGACAAGTTCAAAGATAGCAATAGCCGGATCTTGAAAATTCTTGCAGAGATGTATTACAGATCGGGATCAACTGGCCGCCTGTCTTCCATTTTGCAATGCTCTCTTTCAGAATCTCAACTTCTTGTGGATGCAAGTAATGATGGATGGGATGATGTTCTGAGTTGCTTGTGTGATCTTCTCAAGCAGTATATTACGCTGAGAATAGAAACAGATATTGAAGAGATCTACTTCTGCTTTCGTCTTCTTAGAAGGTAAATGTGCACAAGAAAATCATGAAAAAAATATGCCGAAATATATTTTTTTGATGTCTAGCTTCTCCTTGAATGCCCCCCAACACGAATGCACATGGGCACTCGTGCAAAGAGGAAATAAAAAGATAGAAAATATCCTTAAGCTAATGGGACCTCCTTCAGCGTTGAATTGTTGAAAAGTTTGTTTTAACATTATTGGTCTCCATCAGTTAATTGATAACTTTCCTTTGGTGCCTAAATACGTTCACTAAGTCGCTAATAGGAATATATGGAATCAAAACATTGACAATAATGTGTTTCCATGAAGCGATAATTGGCTTTCTTGTCAGAGTTTGGACTTACAATCAATCTGTTTGACAGTGCTATTTTCAGTAGTTCAATATTTTGACCAATTTCATTCACATTTATCTTTCAATTCTCTTGCTTCAGAATCCAAAATTTTCATGTGGAAAAATCTATGCAAGAAATTTATCGGTCTGAACATTGCTTCTTCCAATATGGACAGAGCAGTTTACTGTACTCTCATTCTTTATTCTGGATTAAGATGCTGAAACCTTGACCTTTGACTACCTTTCCTTGATTGTTTTCATGGAGTATCTTATTGTATGGTTTCATTTCATGCTTATCATTTTTTGTGGACATTTACTTTTTGTTTAGCTACATTGATCATTTAAATGTAGTTTTCTTCCAGCAGGTTGACTATGAAATCAAATCTCTTCTTTCAAGTTTACAATGCCATCTTTCCTCACCTTCAGGTTTGCACAGCTACTTATACTGGTTTTTATTCTTGTTCTCTGGATGGGTGGGTCTGCATGCACTACGTAGCCTGGTTGTAGCTGGCATGGAAATTAGGCCATCTGAAACATATATCAGCTTGAACATTTCCTCTTTTTTTGATGCCATTCTTGGGTTATAGACTATGCAGTAGTTTTAAGGCACAGCTTCACCTTGAAAAGATCTTCGTTATATTCTTAGCATCAACGGTTGTACTATATATTAATCTCTGCATCCTTTTAACTACTTGGTCTATTGAGCTTGAAATTGAATTACACTTAACCTAGCTTGTTTGGGTAAACAAGTCAAACCAAGCTCAGCCAATATTGTTTGAGCCAAGCTTGAACATGCTTTGCTGAGCTTGATTCTTGCTCTACATGAGCTCACACCGATAAATTCTTCATACTGAGCTCAAACATCCCACTACTTGACTTGCCTACGCTTGTTTAGAACTTTCACCCAAATGCTTCTAGACAAAGTTATTTGGAAAACAGTATGTCCTCTCCAATAATTAAAATAATAATTAATAACATATTATTATTATCTACTCAAAATGCAAACCATTACTTTCTTTAGCTTATATCTCTGTTGTGAATAAACAATCATGTCATCATCATTTTAAAATGGGAAATTGTTGTTTGTGTGATGCCTTCTACAACTTCAGTTTGTAACTACCCACATACCCCAGTCAGACATTGTGACCGTCCTAATTGATACTTCCATCACCAGAATGAAGAGGTAAAAGGAAAGGTTGTCTCCTTTCTAAGACCTCTCGAGCTACTACAAATTTACCAGAATGGAGGATTCCGCAGAGGATATGCAAGTTTCACTGCACTTCGCCTAGTCCTGTATCCTTTCTTTTGCGTGTCGTGAAGTAGAAATCCTCAACATGTTATTGCCAGCATTCTTCGTATATAGCTTGTACATGTCCATTCCTCCCCACCTATCTTACATTTCATCACTCATTAACCTCCAAAACTGTGCCTAAAACTTGTGTTTTCTCAATGAGGGCGTGCATAATACGAAAATTGCATAATGCACCAGCTCCGTCAATATTTGAGCCAATACCTTAGCTGCCAAGTGGCAACTATAAAACAACACTCAAGTTGATTGGAACATTACATATGATAGTCCTCCTTTTTATGTGATCAATTCACTAAGGGACAGTGTATACCTTATTTATTTTAAAGTTACATATTTTATTCCTTCTGAAAATAATATGTTTTCTATTAATTGTCTAATGTCCTAGCACTTATGTTCTAGGCATCTGTTGGTGAAAACTATGGAGGAACATTACATATTCCAGATGGGAAGGACTAGTGCTTCTAGTCTTGCGACTTGTGCTTCCAATTTCTTTGCCGAAGGATGCATATGATTGTCTGGATTCTGTTATAAATCTTAGGGATCACCATATGCATTGCACAATTCGGTTCGATACACCAAGCTATCGATTTGTGTCTAGGGGTGAGTCAACATGAAGCAAGATTCACATCAAAATCATATGATTCGGAATATGTTTTGTGCGATTCCGTTCAGCATACCAAGCAGTCGATTCAAGTTTATGCATGATTTCTACTTGCAAAATGAATATGTTGCAGACATCAGGTAAGAGGTTTGAAGAAGTTTTATGTTTTTGTTGCAAGGATATGCTGTTGTCTTGTAGAATAATTATTTGGTTTGATAAATGTGTGAACCATAGGATAGTGCCTAGAAGGATTGTTATTTTGATAATGTCTTTTATTTTTATATTTACTATCACCCACCTTCCCCCTTCTGAAATTGTCTTACACTAAACTACATTTTGCTTAGCATTTTTAGTGTAGAAATCTGACATTCTTTTGGAATCATTAGTAACAGTGGCAGCCATCTCACAATAGACTAAACATTTTGACTTGTGTCTCGAAGGTAATCTAGATATAGTATAAGTGGTCAAATCTATATGTTATTTCGGGTCCCATTTTACGTGATACGTTTTACATCAAGTTCTCTATAAGCAATGCACTGAATCAATTCAAATTTATGGGAACACTGATACACGCCCCTGGGCCTCTCTCGTCCTTGTAATCGTCTATAATGTCCCATTTAAAATTCTTTTTTCAGCTTTAATTGCGGCCTGTTCCAAATGTTCTTGTGATTACTATCGACTTATGCTAATGACTCCATTTAATCGAATTTCTTGTTTTGTGTCTTAGGTATAAAGCAAATGATAATGAAGACGGTTGATCATTTCAAGTGCAATAGCTTTTGATGATAATGGGCAGTAGAAATAGTCTACCTCTGAGTTTCGGAACAGGGATGGGTGGAGAAGCGCCTACTTTATCTGATCAAATAGTAGAATGGTTCAACATCATAGAGAAGATCTACTTGGTTTGAATTATGGGGTGAACAAGAAACCATTTAGGTTTTTCCTTCAAATCCACTTTCCTATATATTTTTGTTGATGTTTGCATTCCTGATGCTCACAATATGCAGGAAGCATTTTCTTTTGGGACATCCATAACAGATTGAAAGGGATGTCAGTTCCTCTTCTGTTTCACATTTATCCTTGGATTGCAGATTTAAGTGGATGAGATATGGGGTTCAGGCTGTGTATGAACATTTGGTCACCGTGGACATCTTTGACAATTGATAGAGGTGCTCATTGATGTCCAGACTTAACAAAATCAAAGTTCATGGGCCCGAAACAGAGTCATGGTATGGTTTTGTGGATTTAATTCGTGTGCTAGTTTTTGGTTGACTTCTAATTCGTTCATGGGTTTTTGCATCAAAATATGAGAACCATATTTGTTTGTAAATTGATGAAAAGTACTGGAAATCGATAAAACCACCTTACTTATTTGACGGAATCACAACACGGCATCACATGGTGGTGCCCATTGGGCTGTCGAGGCATCAAAAAGGGCTGTGAATTGAGGGTGAATGATTTTAGAGTTTGCTAGTTGTGTAACATTTGGGCATGCCCTACTTGTCATGGTGACTGGCACTCATATATAAATTGGTATCGATTCAGGTACTTGACTATCTCTAGAGTCTGCTGCACTGGTTCAACTGGGAACGCTGTCACGTGTTGGGCGGGTTCTGTTAAGTGGAGTTATCATGCTATTCCCCCGTCTCTATCCGATTTGGAATTGAAGATGCCGACATTCTCCCCCCACCCGATAAAGCAATGCCTTCAGTCTAGACGGGCACTCTGCTACCCATCCACCTTCCTCCGAGGATGCACAACTGGTGTGGACACTACCTTCTTGTGTGGGTGCTTGGCGTGACATCGTACAATGGATTTGGTTAGTTTTTGCTACCACTAGTCACTGGTTAAGCTGTGGTTACCCAAAAGATTCTCTCCTACTTGATGTTACACGCAGCTTCGTCGTGGAGGGCCACCTTGCTACCCATCCACCCTAACTGCAGGTTGAAGAAGCTTTGAAATACACCAAGCTTGCATTTCATAGATCTTAACTTGCCATTGGGATGGAGGAACAATATCAAAGGAGAAGGGACGCACCACTGACATGGACACTACCTTTTGTGTGGGCACTTCGTGCGACATCATATGAGGGATTGGTTCGGTTTTGATACCGCTTGTCATGAGTTGTGCTTTTAGCCAAAAAAGGAAGTCTATTAAGCAGAGTTATCGTGCACTTTTTATATCCAAGACCTCCCAATGTGTATTCGATGACACCATGACAATGTGCCAATGGTATGGGTTGCATGATTAGGTTTTTCTACAGCTTTCACCTTTTGTGTGGTCTGTCCCCCTTCCCGGACCCTGCATGCGTGGGAGTTTAGTGCCCTGGGCTGCCTTTTTTAGCCATTATAGGGTTAGCAACGCCCAAAGTTATGCATTGGCTGTGTTCAAAAGCGTTCATGGTAAAATACTAAAGAAAAATCATAATTTCCATTATATTTGTAAGCTGTTCCATGTAAAATTTGAAATGGTGCTTATCGTCATTAATGATGATGGTAACACACATTTCTTGAAGTTTTCTGTGGGTTACTAATTGATATTTGTATTATATTTTTCCTTTTTTGGGGTACCATTGCAAAATTGTTGTGTACTGAGCATTGGAGCCTATTCCTTTAATCATAATTTCAGCCTTGTGCTTGGGAAGCCATTCATTCTTTCAAATTACTAACGGTTAGGTCAGTCCGGGTCAGGGGTCTTTGAAATATATTTAAATTTTTAATATTTTAGTGTGTTCGAGCCAGCTTATGCCCAGATTTTTACTTTCAGATGTAAGACCACATGGAAATCATTTTCCAAACCACTTTTCTGTCAAAACACTTGTGGCTTTCTTTCGTTATTTCTCAGGCATTGATCATTAAACCTGGAGCAAGTCTAATATATATATATATATATATATATATATATATATATATATACAAGTGTACATATATATAGTTATCATATGCCACTTTTGGTCAGGTAACGGGGCCTTCACTCTCTATAAACTGTATGTTAAAATTAGTTATAGCTTCGGTTTAAAAGCACTTTTAACACAACTTAATTCCTAACAAATAAGAATTTTTATTACATGAGAAAAGTGTCTTGATGGAACATTATTTATGTGACATTTTTTTTGTTTTATTTTATTTTTGATAACTTAGAATGTCCGGACTAGATTACGTGTAACTTGATTAATTTTTGACGGATTAATTTTACCGTTTATTTGCGAGGATTTTAATTAAAGTTAAGATAAAGTCATGTATGGATTAATTTTAAATAATTAATAGCACCTAAAAGGTTTTGAACTTAAAACTTAAGAGGAAATAAATTCTTAAGTTTTAAATTCCGACCACTTCTTTTGTTTTATGTGATATTTTTCTCTTTCTATTTCTATTTCTCTTAGTATGGCTCTCTGATCTCTCTCAAATTTCTCTTTTTTTCATTTTAAAACCATTTTTTTCTATTTGTTTCATCTCAATTCTTTTCATTATCTTTCATCAAAAATATATTTTTAATACATGTCCAAAAAATATAGTTAATTTTGAATATCTTTTAAGTTTGTACATATATTTTTTATTTTTTGTTGAAATTCTTTTACTATGCTGTTATTATTAATAATTTAAAAATTATTTATTATTTAAATTTAATTATACAATTAAGTTATGCTCAAAGTGTTTGTAGACACATAATTGTTAGGAAAAAGAAAATAACAGCAATTAGAAGAGAGAGTGACGAGGTGGAGAGAGAGAAGGGAGCTAAAGAAGGAATATGTTCGTGACAGAGAAGAGCAGTGCATGCATAGACAACGAAGACATAAGAATTAAAACTCTAAGTATTTAGAATTTATTGATAAGTTTCGATTGATCATCTATTATTTATGCAAGTATCATTTTTCAACAAAAAAAGACGAAAAAATTCTCAAGAGATGCTAAATAAGAAAAATGTTCAAAACTTATAGTATCAATAGTTAATAATGTTTTGGAGCAATTTAAACTTTTGGATTAAAAGCTAGATGTCACATAAGTATGTTGTATTTTTGCAATAGAAATTCTTCAAACACAGTTAAAAAAATATTTTGTACACGTACAACTAACTAAAAAAATTACAGAAAATTAATCTTAACTATTTATTTATATTGAAATTGATAAATATTATAAATTTTAGTACTAATGAATGATCATGATTTGATTTCTGTCATTGATTGTCTATATACATAATATTACTAATATAGTCATAGCCTAATTTTCTTTGGCCGAGTAATTATTTCGTGGTTGGCCAATTCATGATTCAACTCCTTAATGTAATTGGTGTGGGTTTCATCTTCCACAGATGAGGGTTGGTTGTTTCTTTTTAGTTTTTAATTTCTTTTTTACAATCATAGTGGCAGTTTTAAATATTTTGAGATTACACAAATTCATTCCCAAAGTTTTTAAAAAAAATTCTAATATTCACTTCTTAAAAAATTATAACAACTATTCATCCCTTAAAGAGTTAAAATTTTGTAGCCATCACTAAAAGTACCATCACTTTAGTTGGTGTGGAAATAGTCTCGTTATATAATGTAAAAATTAATAGTTTATAAATTATAATTTATATAAAAAATTGTGAGTATTTAATAAATATATTAAATTTTAATTAAAATATAAAAAAATAATCATAACATATAACAAAAGTTGTGAGTGTTTTAAAAAAATTATAATTTATTATTAAAATTAATAACAAAACAGTAAAAATTGGCTCGAAAAAAAAGACCAAACATATATATAAATTTATATATAAACATATATATATATTTAAGGGAGAGGTATTTGACCACTTGAATAATGTCCTGCTTAGAAAACAAAGTTGGTCCCTTATAAAACTGGCCTGATTAACAATAAATTTAAAAATTAAAATTTTATAATATTTTTTGTAATTTTTAACTAAAAGCTTAAATTGGGATCAAAGCAAATTATTTGGTAAATACACTTTAAGCTAATTTTTTAATGTTGATTAATTGAATAAAAAGTTAAATTTTTTTATTTTTTGTTCAAAATAAATAGTATTACTTTTCCATGTAAGTAATAATAACAATTATATAGTTGGCATTATTGATAGTAAATAAGTTATTAGGTATGAATATTATTATTATGCACTGTTTATAGAGAGAGAAAATCAGAGAGAGGCTAAATTTAGGCACATAATTTCTTGATCCCAAAATTTTATATTTCTATATACTAATTCATATATATGATTGACGACTTTTGAGGTATAAAAATAAAATAAAATGATATATATTAAAAAAAAGATTTTCAAGACTTTTATTTCAAAGTTATTATCAATAATTAAGATTTAACTGTTATGTAGGTTGGACTGCAAATAGATTTGAACTATTACTTTTGAATTATGAATAATTTTCTAGTTAAGCTTTCTCAGTATGTAGTATTATTGAAAACAAGATAACTTAAAATTTTCAAAATAGAAAATGCTACCTCTTATAAGTTCAAAGTTAACGTAACCAAAATAGTATTCTGAAAATTTTCGTAAAATTTAAAATGAATGAACCAAATTCTCTTGAGCGCGTGATTCAAACATATTCAGGGGAATTTGTTCCATTTATTTTAAGTTTAAAAATATTTTTTGAGTGATTTTTTAATGAAATTCTATCTTTTTTGTAACTAAACCCAACCAAATTGTTGACTTGGGCTTCATAATTTGCAATTACATGTCAAATTTGTTGGAGAACAATCTCATTCTTAAGATTGTTGGGAGAAATTCAACGCCACAATAAAATATACATGCTCGATGATCCAGAAAATACATCTTTATTAACTTTCAACAATTACAATAAGCAGAATTTATAAGAAACGAAATACATAAATTAACATGAACATAATATGCAAACCGAGTCCTACAAACGCAGTTTTCTTAAGAGTGATTCACTACCTACCGAGAGTGTTGTACATTTTCCACCGGCGTCACTCTCCCAGGATAAAATGGCTGACACGATTGTTGGAACACCGCCAAAGATCAGCTACGAACGTACCCCGTCTGTCTTTCTCTATCTTACTCCCACAGTTTTGGAATCTGTCTGTATCTCTCATTTGGTTCTTACCTTGCTGCTGTATTTCTCTCTTTCTCTGTCCCTCTCTATATTAGAAAACTGAATGGGATGACAGCCTACATAGACATTCTATCATGGAGGGGGTTACAGGAGAATCAATAACTATTCAATGGTATTAATTCTCAGAATTCATTTGCCAATTGAATTGGCCAATTCAATTGCAAATAAATTCTTATATTGAATTCTGGAATTCAATGGCTAATTGAATTCACAAAATTTCAACAATTTCCCCCATGAATGAAATTGACGGGAGTACAAACCCAGATTACAAAACTGACTGCAAGAGAGATAGACAACTGAATATCCCTGCATAGGATAGGTAGCAGTTAGCCTTGAACCTTCCCTTGTGAGAACCTATCGAATTTACCAGCAAACAAGTGGACTGTACCGCCTTGAACTGTGTCGCTTTAGCAGTAAACCGAGATAATAGGCTTCACACAATGACATCCACAACGAAGTTTTCGTTCTCACGGTTGTGTTCGTTTTGGCCATGAAACACATTTCCTGGTTTTGTAAGTATTTTTTTCGAGAATTTTGCCTTGTCAAATTCTCAAAAAAGCGGCCCCACTTCATACTCACATAGGTGACTTTTATCTAATGATATTTCTCTATACCAACCTGGCTCACTAGGAAAAGTCATTAAAAACTTATGCTTAACCTTAAATCACCGCTGCATCATAGGAATAGGTCAGAGTTCTCAAACTCCAC
>JAOTRH010000010.1:12786951-12799664 GCA_034768845.1 Heliamphora exappendiculata | reverse complement strand
CATTCAATTTTCATAATAACACATAAAAGTATACAACAATTGAGGAAAGGAATTGGAGACAGAAGGAAACGATAACCTGATTAAAACTGGGAGATAGAAATTCCTCTTTTTTTCATGGAATGACCGAACAAAGGAGCAGGAGGAACCATATAGGGCAACTTGTGGTGGATGGTAAGGAACTTGTCCTCCCGAATGAGATCAAAAGGGCTTGTGTTTATCATTTTTCAACCATCTTTAACGGGGAAACATGGAGAAGACCTACTTTGCTAGGTACTTTTAACAGAAGCTTGGATTCCATTGATAGGGACAGACTTCATGCCCCTTTCTCTGAAGATAAAATTACCAAGGCTGTTTACAATTGTGAATGAGGGAAGACCCCTAGACCTGATGGTTTCAATTTCAACTTTATTAGAAAGCTATGGCCTACCATTAAAGCTGAGGTACTCTAATTTATGTCTGAGTTCCATACCAATGGCAGGCTCCTTAGAGGGATAAATTCAAGCTTTCTTGTCCTTATCCCGAAGGTGGATGGTTCCCCTTGGTCTTCATGATTTTTGGCCCATCAACTTTGTTTCTTCAATAAATAAGATCTTTTCCAAAACCTTGGCTAACAGGCTGAAGGAAGTCATGCACAAGCTCATAACTAGTGAAGTGCAAGCTGCATTTGTCAAAGGCAGACAAAACCTAGATGGAGTGCTTATAGCAAATGAGGTAATTAACTGGTGGAAGCAGAGACGCAATTCAAGTATTATCCTCAAAATTGACTTCCAAAAAGACTATGACTTCATCAGTTAGGAGTTCATTGTGCAAATGCTAAGGAGATTCAATTTTGGAGAAAAATGGGTTGATTGAATTCTTGAATGTATGTCCACGGTTTTCCTTTCAGTACTAATTAATGGTAGTGTCACTGAGGACTTCCCCATGGGTAGAGGCATCAGACAAAGTGATTCATTATCTCCCTTCTTATTTAATTTAGCGGCGGGAGGCTTAATCATCATTCTCCAAAGATCTACGGATCTAAATTTGATCAAGGGTATTAGGATGGGAGAAGAGGGACCTTCCATTACACACTTACAGTTCGCTGACAATACTATCTTTTTCTACAACAATGACATTGAGGAGTTAAAGAATTTAAAGAGAGTCTTAAGGTGTTTTGAGCTTATTTCTGGGTTGAAGAATAATTTTCACAAAAGTTTTCTCACGGAGGTCTTGGTAAGGGATGAGAATATGCAGATGATAGCCTCCCAACTGAGGTGTAGGGTGGAGAAACTTCCTATCAAGTTCCTAGGTCTCTCATTGGGCGCTAATTTTAAGAGAATCAAAACTTGAGAGCCTATTAAACAGAAGTTTAGCAAGCAACTAAGCAGACGGAAAAAAATATTTTTATCTTTTACGGGAAGAGCAACTTTGATCAAAGCCACCTTAGCCAACCTGCCAACCTACTTTTTATCCATGTTTAAAATGCCAACTACTATCGGACTTGAGTTGGAGAAGATTCAAATAAATTTTCTGTGGGGTGAAAAAGATGACAAAAGAAAAGCCTACTATGTGGGTTGGAACAAGGTGTGTTCAAGTAAGCCTGCATTTGGACTAGCTTTTTTTAGAAATTTTTAGACTTTTTGATTTTTTGGTGTCAAATTATAGCTTTTTGTGTCAAATCATATAGCTTTTTTGCGAGAGAAAAAGTGAAAAAGGTTTGATTTTTTTGTGGAAACCCAAACGAAGCAACTTTTTTAAGTAAAAAAAACCAAAAAACCTAACTTAAAAACCAGACCAAACACAGGCTAAAATAAGTAGAGGTCTGGGCATTGCCTCCCTGGACACCAAGAATAAAGCTCTTCTAGCCAAAAGGTGGTGGAGATTTGCTAGTGAAAAGGAGTCTCTATGGGGTGTGACACTGAGCTAAAAGTAGAAAGGTAAAATGGGAAGATGGTACCCATGTGTTGTGAACGAAGCCAAAATATCAACAATATGGAGGACTGTTATTTCCATTGGGGATGCTGACAGTCCACCAGGTAAGTTAATGAGAAATAACCTATTTCTGAAAGTGGAAAATGGAAGGAGCTTCAAGTTCTAGGGTGATGAATGGTGGGAAGGGAAGTCTCTCAAGGATCTCCATCCAAGACTCTATGGGCTAGCTACCAACAAGGAGGAATCAGTAGCTATTATGGCAGGACTGATCTCAACAGAGGTGAGTCAACCTGAGGCATAGTTTCTCCTTTTTAGGAGGAAACTGTTTGAATGGGAAAGATGCGAATGGAACGAAATCAAAGAAAAGTTGGCAAGGATGAACTTGAGTCAGCATAGGGAAGACAAGGTGATCTGGAAGGAAACTAAAAACTGCCTCTTTTCAGTTAAATCTTTTTGCAGCTTGTTGTAAAATTTAAAAGGTCTGAAGGAAGATGAGTTGCACGAAGTTTGGAAAAACTTTGCACCTCCCAGATGTCAAGTTTTTGTGTGGTAAGCTTTGCTGAAAAGGATCCCTACGAGAGATTTGCTTATCAGGTGGCATATCTTACCTCATACATTAATCTCCCTTTGCATTTTCTGCAATTCTATGAGGGAAACTACAGACCACCTATTAGTATCTTGCTATTATTCATGGAAAATATGGTGCTCAATTGTTAATTGGTGGGGCATAACTTGGGTGAGTCCGGGATCCTTTAGAGGCTTGTTTGAATGGTGGTTTGGTCAAGAGGAAGATTTGGGAGGTTCTTTTTCTTGCTACAGCCTGGTTCATATGGGAAGGTAGGAACAGGGTGATCTTCAAGGGGGTACTCTACACTGTAGAGAACAAGTGTAACTGATTAAGTTTAGGACATCACTGTGGGTAAAAGCCAGCATGGAAGGATGCCCTTTCTCAATCAAGGAATTCATTTTTATCATCCACTCGGTGTTAGGCAACAGATTCTGATTATGGAAAATAGAGGCAGCCACTATATGGGAGAACTTGTCTACCTCACTTGCTGCTAAATGCTTGGCTAAGAGTGATGATGTGTATAAGCATGAAAGTTTTGTATATGGCCTTCGGTGATGGGTTGTTTTGATGCTAATATCAATTGGGTTTGGAATGCTAAAATCCTGGTGTTGAGGCATTCTTTCTCCCCGGGTACTTGATTACATATATATATCTCCCCTTCTCATCACCACCATCGTTGCACTGTGCTCTAAACCCTTTGCCCATTTCAATCTGTTACACAATTGCTAGTCCCATGAGTTGAAGCCTTGAGATGCCCAAATTCACCTCCTTCCACCACTTATCCACAGACAATTTGCATCTTTAATCAACTGTGCAATGTAAAATTCACTTCTCAGTTATCAGAACCATGGTCCTGGTCTTTTAGCAGCTATATTGCATGTTACAAGTCAATATAGATAGTTGGGGGATGCTTTTATACCAGAGCTGCTACCCTTTTGCTAAATGTTTACGGGCATGTTTGTGTTTTGGTGGTGATGAAGTAAGTTTCTTGTTCAAGACAAGACGCAGCAGCAGGAGGCTTGTTTTGCATGGGTGGGTGTGGAATGGCTAGGTGTTTTTTTCTGTTTCTCCATAGTGAGAGATGGCTGTGGTTTGTGTTTTACTAGTCCCGGTTTTATTAGCATTTAGGTTGAACTATTCACTCTAACGTAGTTCAATCAAAATATTTTTTTTTTGTTCTTTTTGATTGTTCTTTTGTAATTTTTATATTCATGAAATCAATCTAATAATTTGCTTTTACCATTCAAAAAAATTATTCAAAAAAAAGCATTAAATATTAATATAAGAATTTTATGGAATAACAATTTACTACATGAAATTTATTCCAAAATAAATTACCAAAATAGAACCGTAGAATAATTAGCCCATTTTAAAATTATAAATTTATATGGTTTTTAGTTCAATTCAATTTTTTTTAATCCGACAAATTACAAACATAACCTTAAATCGCCCCATCTTGTTTTTGCTATTTATTTACTTTAGTCAGCTACTTTTTTTTTAGGGTTGAATTTGCTGCTTTTGGGTTCCTAACGTAGCATGATGATGTTGAGGAGTAATTATTGGGTGATCTAGATTTTTATGTAACAAGCTTACGTGGTGCTCTAATCTAATATATTGATGATAAATTTTACGATGGGTACATGATGACTCATCTTTGTTGAGTGATTAGAGACAAATGGTAACCCACATTGTGTAAACTGCGATCATTTATTTGTCGAAAGTACTACTTGATATCACCTACATGATACTCTAGAAGTATCTAATAATTTTCCATTGTTGAAACCTATGGGGCCTAAATTGAATTTCACTTGAATTATCTAAATCTTTTATTTGTAAATTTTAGTGTATAGATTATTCATATAAAAAATTAAAAAATTAACAAATAGTCCAATTTATAGGTCGTTTACTATTTTTCTTCCAGCATAAAATATTTTAATAAATAAGGTTCATCTTCATACAAAATTTAACGCGCAAGATCATTTTCGGACAAGAATACTCTAAAATAGATAAATTTATTTGTACATTTTCAAAACTTGTATAAAGAATACAGATAAATTTATCTATCTTTTATTGAAAACACGTGTAAAGAAAAATAAATAAATTTATCTATTTTATTAAAAACACGTATAAAGTACAGATAAATTTATCTGTATCTTTTTAAAACATGTATAAAAAATACATATAAATTTATTTATTTGCATTATCTTTATTGATATGCAGATTGATAAATTTATCTGTTTGCATTATCTGTGTTGATATGCAAATAGATAAATTTATTTGTTTACATATTAAACAGATGAATATCAAACAGATGAATTTAACTATTTGCTATACAAAAAAGATAAATTTATCTGTTTATATGATATTTTCGGAAGAAATTACGCAATTAAACCTTATGCGTTAAAATTTTTGTTAATAGACCTTGCATCTTAAAACTTAATTTTTTGGATTTTTCACTGAAATCTCTTAAAAAAATTATGTTAATTAGATATTGTTGAATTCTTAGAAATATCATACTAATTTTTAAGAAAATGAATGGTAAATGGATCGCGGCGATTATTTTTTTTAAGGAAATAAATATAATTTGTTTAGATATTTATTAATATTTAATTAATTTAATTTTTTTATTGTTCAATAATCTACATATTAAAATTTACAAAATAAACAATTTAAATCGTCAAAAAAAGTTTAGTGTGAAAATTTATAAAATAAACTATTTAAATTATCAAAATAAGATTTTTGTGTGAGCTCCACATATCCAATAATACCCGTGTTGAAATTACACAAACTATTTTTTTTTTTTAATTCTTTTCCTTAACTCAGCTTTAAAAGAAATAATAATGTTAGAGATACCTACTTATTTTATTAAATTAATATTTCAAATGATATCGCATAATCACAATCATTAAATTTAAATAGAGTTTATGTGAGGCTCATTACATCAATAGTTGTGATTGTGTCATATTATTTGAGATATTAAATTGATAAAATAAGTAAGTATCTCTAGTATTATTGCAAAAAAAAAAAAAAAAACTACGATCTCTCTTAAGTCATTAAACATATGTTTGGATTAGCTTTTTTGAAAAGTTTTTTTGCTTAAAAATCTCTTAAAAAATTCATTAGTTTAACTTCAGTTGATTTTTTTACATATTTTTATATTTATTTTTTTACAACAAAAATTAATTCAAACACAAGCTAAGATGGAGGTTGACAAAATCACGCTTGTACGACTATTATACAAAAGGAAAAGATTCGACTATTATACAAAAGGAAAAGATTGATAATGATAATTAATTTGTAATATTTGGCACTCTTTTTTTTATCCCACACTAATTAGCTCTTTTACCTCTCATTCTCTCTTCTTTTAAAATTCAATTTTTTTATTGGCAAAACCCAATTTTTTTTCTCACTATTCATTTTAAAAGCAGCGTCTTTTTATTTCTCTTTATTATTTTAAACTTAATTTTTCTTTTTATCTCTTATTAAAAATATGTTTTTAATATATGTGTGTATACATATATACCATTCGAAAAATATAAATGGTTTTTGTACAAACATTTCTTTAGTTTTACATATATTTTTGTGGTTATTTTTAATTTAAATTAAGAGGAAGTCTACAATAATATTTTAAATATCTCCCTTAAATTTAGTAATTAAAAAAATTATTTTTTAGAAGCCTGATCCTAAATCGGTCTAATAATAGCCGGAAATGGGTTATTGCTTAAATGGCTTCAAGTTCAACGGATGAGAGTGTGCAAGGGGCTCGAGGAAAAGGAAAGGCAATTCAATAGCGCCACTGAATTGCCTTTGGGATTAAAACAAATTAAAAAATTCTCGGTTTTAATTAGATAATTTTATGGGAATTTTAGAGTTTAAAAAAGTAAATTTTAACGCGCAAAATTTACATATAAAATTTTTAATACGTAAGGTTTATTCGCCTACAACACAGATAAATTTAACACAAATAGATAAATTTATATATAATTCATATAGATAAATTTATATGTGTTATTTATACAGATAAATTTATCTGTGTATTGCCAAAATATGTATCAAATACATAAATAAATTTATCTGTGTTGTTTATACAGATAAATTTATCTGTGCATTATCAAAACATGTATCAAGTATACAAAAAAATTTATCTGTCTTGTATACATAAGTAGACAAATACATTTATCTGTATGAAAAACAGTGTGCCTTTTTGAAGCACGTATAAAACACACAAATAAATTTATCTGTATGCTTATTTATGCAAGACAGATAAATTTATCTGTGTCTTTTCAAAACACGTATAAAGTACACATATAAAATTATCTATATACTTATTTATGTAAGACATATAAATTTATCTGTGTATTTTTATACACGTTTTAAAAATGCACAGATAAATTTATCTATTCTAGGGTCTAATTAGATCTCGCTCGTTAAAAATCTTGTTGGTGGATAAAAAATAAAAATGCCGCTATTTTAAGAACTTATGACTAATTTTTCATAATTTTATTCTACACGTAATCAAGAAAATGTATTTGAATCAAATATTTAATTGTTATTATAAAATAATGTTTTTTTTTATTTGTTCAAATTACTGTTTTTATATGATAGGATAATATGTGTATCTCATTTGTATGTGAGAAATAATATTCTTACTTGTGCATATTTTTAAAAAAAGAAATTCAGAAGTCGAGTCATCATTATCGACTTCTAATGTTATTACTTTAAATTGCCAGCCAATAACGTTGAGCCTCTATTTATTAAAAATTGTCATATGAAAACTCAAAAAATTGATCAATAAAGTTATTATTAATTGTTTGGAGCATGATTCAAATTTGCTTTAGGTATTTATCATTATTATGTTAATCAACATAATAAAATTTGACGACTTTACTATAAGAAAAAAATGCACATATCAACATTTACTCAAAGTTAAAAGAAAGTTAATAACGGAAAATGAATGTGCTTTTTTAAGTCATGCGGGTAAAAATTAAAACTTTTTTCGTTAAATTTCTCAAAAGAAGGGTACGAGAACTTGATCGATATGTCACAACACATATAGAGAGCAATTGTGGTGATATGGTGGTGATAACAGCGATATGAGGTAATAGTGGTGGAGGTATGGGGGTGATAACAGAGGCAAACAAAAGATGGGGATGGTGAGAGTGTCGGTGGTGTCGATGGAAGTGGCAATGAAAATGACCGTGGTGGTCGCAATTGATGTTGGTGGCAGTTGCAATGGAAGTGGCTAAAGAAAAGTCAACAATGGTGGTGGCAATAATAGTGGCAACAAAAAAAATAATTACAATAGTGGCAAAGTGATAGAGTTAGGGGTGCATAAGGGATTCGATTTTAAAATTAGTACGCAACCGAACCAAATCAATTGTACACTCCTAAATAGAGCTGGGAATAGTGGTGGAAATGGTTGGGATAGGTGATTATGAATTGGTAGCAGTGATAGAAGTGATAGAGATGTGGCAGTTCTAAATAGTGTGACGATGGCGAAGGCGATTTGTGAAATGTAGATTTTTTGGCTGAGTAAAGAGTGATGAGAATGTATTCATGTTTGATATTTGGGATGGAATATGAGACTTTAGGATTTTCATGACTAAATAATCTTGGAGCACAATTTTGATTGGCTTGTGTATTCTCTCGTAGTTTAGTCTCATATTTATTTTCTGGTGGAATTAAAAAAGCAATTTTTGGTGAAATGTCCGTAACTAATATTTCATACAATATTACGTGAAAAGTCTATAAGTAATATTTTATATCATATTAAGTCTAATAAAAAAATATTTTAGCTCTTAAAATTTATTGTGTAAAATTAAATCAAAATACCTTCACTACTCTAAATACTCATCATTTCACATCAATATTTTATCCTTTCACTTTCACCTTTGGCGACCTCCAGCTACCATTTTCAATAATTAAATAATTATTTTGGTGTTTAAACTAAGAATATGTTTTCCTTCTCAAAACACCCTAACTACTCTAAATACTTGTCATTTTACATTAACACTTTATCCTTTCACCTTCACCTCCAATGACCATTTCTGACAATTAAATAATTATTTTGGTGTTTAAACTAAGAATATGTTTTTCTTCCTAAAAAAAGGAAAAAAATTAAGTATTTTATTTTGTAAAATGCCCTATGATACGTTAAATAGCCCAAACTTTTAAGCCAAATGGTTTTATTTTTTAAAAAAAATTACTCCAACGGAGCCTAATCAGAGAGAGACTTTTATTGGTATTTACCGAATTATTACCAGGATGAGGGTTTTGGAATCTCATTAGGCCTATAAAATTATTTTGAATCCCATTAGGCCTATAAAATTATTTTGAATCTTTTTTGTGCATCGTAAAATATGGACACAAATTTTATTTTTTTTCATAATAAATAAATAAATTTATCTGTTTATATATAAATAGATAAATTTATGTGTTTATATATATACAGATAAATTACTAAGCAAAATAAATACAAATTTATCTGTTTATATACACACAAATAAATTATTAAGTAAAATAGATAAATTTATCTATTTATTATGATAAAAAGATCAAACAGATAAATTTATATAAAACAAATATATTTATCTATTTACTTATTAATTATTAAATAAAATAAATAAATTTATCTATTTATAAATTATAATTTAGTCGCATATTTTTTAACAACTTCACTCACCTATTGGTATAAGACAATCCAATAAGTTGTCTCAATTCATTCTATAAATCACTCATCTGTAACTCCAATCACATAACAACAACTATCCAATCCACCAAGAACACTTTCGAGATGCCCGTTGAGCCACGGCGGTCACAGGTCAGGAAAGAGTTAAATGAAAGAAGACTAAGAAGAAGAAGAAGAAGTCGTCGTCCAAGTTTAAAAGTCTTCGCTATGAAACCAAAACCGACTAGGAACGTAAGGAAGAAGCTGAGAAAAAGAAGAAAGAAAATTCAAAGGAAATATCTCCGTACCCAGCCGTGTTCTCTCCATTTGGAATCTTTCATTTTGTGGAAAGAAAAAAAAAAAAAAAAGCCGTCCCAATTTTTTTTTAATAATGGGTTGACTGAGTTCATCTTGGTTAATTGAACTGTTTGTATTATAAAAAATGGGTGATTTATCCGCAAAGTCCTCTTTTTGTGAGTTATTTGTCATTCAGTTCTAATTCAAAAATTTTAATTTAAGAAGTTTTATTTTAAAGTTAATGTCTCAAATTACCCTCTTTCTTATTTGGTATTCATCCCACGCTAATTAAATATAACCCAATCACTCCTAATACTTGGCATACAACTAAATTACAATTCTTAATATGAATGTAACATTACCGAAATAAAGTGATTTGTTTTATTATTGTAATATTCAAATTGTTATCATTGCAAAGATCTTTCAAAATGAAATATTCTATTATGATATTGTTATTATTTTTAAAAAATAATAAATATTCTATTCTGTTATTATACATGGGAATTTTTATAGTTAATGATGCATGAATTTAAAAAATTGTATATTTTAATAATATAGACTTCATGTAAAATGAATAATATGATCTTAATATTATTATTATTTAAATAAACACAACAATTATAAAAATATCCTCATTTTCAAAGTTATAAATGTGCTAATATTTAAAAAATGGTAATGTTATGAAAATATGTAGTGATAATATTTTCAATATTTAAATATATAAATGTTAACATATTTTAATGTTCTCATGTTTTCATTATTTGTTAGTACTCGATTATTTTCATTATTTGTTAGTAAGACTTTAAATTGGGACATAACAGTCTAAATTTATTAAAGAATTTAAAAATAAGACCTTGTAAAATAACCAGCTTGTAACTAAAATTTAATTCAATATATTTAGGAGATATGAGTTTTTCGCTAATTAACTCTCGAAAAATTATTCACGTGAAAGATTAAATAAATTAGAGATTGATAACTAAATAATTAGATTACAGTAATTCTTAAAAAACTGTACAGTCTATTCTTAAAATTATATTTGTCTATTTTTTTAAGATAAACGTGTTTTGATCATAGAATAAATGATGTCTAATTAACTTATTTTTTAACTGTATAATCTTCACTGTACCTTTCACAACATAAACTCTTCAGATCATTAATACAAACCGCCCAATATATTATAAATTAGATCTCTTCATTTACTCTTTTTTTTTATTTTAAATAAGAGAACCTAGACCCGTGTTATCCGCGACCAGGTCAAAGAATTAGTTACGAAGTCGGACAATTCTCTTTTCCATTTATCTCCTTCAAACACAGCAATAATCATAGGCCATCCATCTATATATAGATGGCAATGACGGGTTAATATTGCAAAACCAGACTAGCTACCAAGAGATAATCATGACTGGCAAGATGTTTTTCCTTCCTTTTCTAGTGATCCTAACAGCCTTCCAAGCAACCCATGCAGTTGACTACAGCGTGACCAACAACGCAGAAACCACCTCCGGAGGAGTCCGGTTCACCAACGAGATCGGACTCAATTATGCCAAGCAAACACTAGCCTCCGCCACGGATTTCATATGGGGCCTCTTCCAACAGTCCTCCGAGGCAGACCGAAAGAACGTAGCTCAAGTCAGCTTGTTCATCGACTCCTTCAATGGAGTCGCCTATGCTAGCAACAACGAAATCCATGTTAGCGCAGATTACATAGGTGGGTACTCCGGCGATGTCAAGACCGAGATCACCGGAGTGCTGTATCACGAGATGACACACGTGTGGCAGTGGAATGGAAATGACCAGGCCCCCGGAGGACTGATAGAAGGGATTGCAGATTTTGTGAGGTTGAAGGCCGGATACGCACCGAGCCACTGGGTGAAACCCGGGGCAGGCAACCGCTGGGACCAAGGTTACGATGTCACTGCCTACTTTCTGGACTACTGTGAGAGTCTATTGAATGGATTTGTAGCAGAACTTAACAAGAAGATGAGAAGTGGATATAGTGACAACTACTTTGTTGATCTGCTGGGGAAGACGGTCGACCAACTCTGGAGTGACTACAAGGCGAAGTACAATAACTAGACAAGGTTCATGAGTGTCATATATATGAGAAGACAGACAGTATTGTTCAACTTGTTTTCTATTGTAGATGGTAAATAAATTTTTCTGAATAAAAAGAGAGCAAGTATCATCCAGATTATATAAAGTACTATAGGTGGTTTCTGTATTCATTTTTCTTCTTTTAATCAGCTGCAGATTTTTTAGATTTTCCTTTCCACAAACGAACACCTGAACCGAGTGATAGTTTGGTACGCAAGAATAAGGCTTGAATGGTCATATACCATTTCAGCTTCAAACTTCCCTTAACATGTTTAGTATGTATTTTTAAAGTAAGAATAATCATTCCATTGGAATAGTTATTCCAACAAAAAGTAAAAATACTTGTTCTTTCCTATAATCTAAGAAATAGGTATCTTATTTCAACATGAAATCATACTACTCACAGCAACATCACCGCTATTTCCACCACCAACCGTCACCGCCACCATCACCACCACCCACCACAACCACCACAATTGCCATCACTCCCCCACCCCCCCCAAACCCAACAGCCACCACTGGCATCACTGCCATTACCACCACCACCATGCCACTGCCGTTGCCACCACCGCACCACCACCACCACCATCGTTTCCAACGCCACCAATACAAACACTACCACAACAACTAACACGATCATTTTCAAAACCGCAACCAAACACAAGAAAACATTTTCTACGGAATAGACTTCATGTTCTTAATGGAAATATTTTTTGTCGAAACAAAAGTAGCGATAATTTGTTAAATTTTTTACTTTTCATTCCGTTCTACATATCAAATACAGGAATGGAAAAATCATTCCTAGAAATTTGCAAGGCAAGGGTGATATCCAATGATGGGATTGCTAGAGGTGAAACCTACTAGAAAGCAAGACATGAGATCATCAACACCACCACCAGAGAAGGGTGAAGCAAAGGTGATAAAAGGAACATGTAACATTGTAATCCAATGATGGGATTGCTAGAGGTGAAACATACTAGAAAGCAAGACATGAGATCATCAACAACACCACCAGAGAAGGGCGAATGAATCTCCTGGCACCGGAAAACCACATCGCAGGTGATCCCACATAAAATTTTTACCAAATCTGGGATTGTGTGAGAGAGAGAGAGAGTCATGCACCTATAGGCCTACTTGATGAGAACAAAGATCAACAAACAGCCTAGTTTGTTTGTT
>JAOTRH010000010.1:12772936-12786851 GCA_034768845.1 Heliamphora exappendiculata | reverse complement strand
CATTGCCGACCCCTACACCCTCAGTGCCGCCGCCCGCCTCCCTCACCGCTGACCCCCACACCACCGTCGCCGCCGACCCTCGCCACCGCCTCTCTCTCTTTGCCCACTCTCTCTCTGTTATATCCTCATCTATCTCCGTGTTATATATATATATATAATAGAGAACGCCTCCCTCCTCAAATGACCGGCGCAACCACCGACCGCCAACACCCACCGCCAATCGCTCCACACACCGCCGGCAGAAAGGAGAGAGAGAGAGACGACAGAGGGAGAGAGAGAGAGGGGGGGCATAGAGTAGAGAGAGAGACAGAGAGACAAAGAAAGAGAGAGAGAGCAGAGAGAGGGACGGCGGTGGCGGGGTCGGCAGGGACGACGGTGTGGGGGTCGACAGTGAAGGAGGCGGGCGGCGGCGCTGAGGGTGTGGGGGTTGGCGGTGATTTTGAGGTTATCGTGGTTTGGAGGGTCGTTTTGGGGTGGGAGTGGTTTTGGGAGATGATTTCGGAGGTGATTTTGGGGTGATGGTGGTTTTGCGGACGATTTTGGGGTGGTATAAGTGATTTTCGTTAAAAATCTTAATGGTGAGGTGTATTAGATGTTAAAATTAAATCTGAAAAGAGGTTTGTGTTATTTTTAAAACCACATTGGGGTTTTTGTATTTGTCAAAAATCTCAGCGGTAATCAGTGAAATTTACCTTATTAATTATTCATTCTATATAAGAAAAAAAAGGTTGAAAACCAAAATTGATTTGCTGCAATATGAGATTTAATCACGAATTTCTAAAGATAATCGAACATAAATATTTATGTACAAAAATATAAAGAAATAATTAATAGAAAAACTTTCGTGCATGATTTGGATCATGTCAACTTTGGTCTACAAACAGGAAAAAAATTCTATTACGTCGAATGTAAAATGGTATAACCACTCCTTTCTCTTTATCACATAGCATTTTTATTTTTTCCACACCTAACCCTAGAGCTAGCTCTCACAAATATGCTATTTATAGGCACACTATAAAAACTCTAAACCCACGAGCTCAAATAATTATAAACAATATTTACATTGAATTCTTAGTGGGCTCTTAAGCAGGCTAATCTCAATCCAAGACAATTACATATAAACAAATAATATTAATACAATCTTATAAAATACAAGATACACTCCAACTTAATAGTCATGAATAATTTGTTTATGAGTTGGGAATTTTCCATCCAAAAAATTCTTTGTCTAATTTTTCTAATGAACTAAGGATCGTTGTCAGTTGTTTCGAAACCTAAGACTCTCAAAACATGATTCAACGGACTATAATGCATTGAGATAGAAGAATATAAAAATTTTAAAATATAAATTGTTTTGAGACATAAGAATCTTGAAATATGATTTAACGGGTTCTAATACAATGAGACAAAAAACATAAAATTATGAGAAAATAAGGGTCTGTTTGATTGTATTTTTAAAATTGTAATTTAAAAATTATTTTAAAAAAATAAATTTAAAAATTATTTTTTAATATTTTGAAAAGAAAAATTACATTTGGTGTACTGTTTTTAGAAATTCTAACATTAACTCTAATCCTAAGCCTAACGTCGATGACCCCATTGAGAGGAATCAGATCTCGCGCCACTACCGGCGAGTATCAAAAAACCTATTTGCGACGTCGATGCCGACGACAACAACGATCTGTGTTTGATTTTGTCAGAAAATTACTTCTCACTTGGCCACGATGACAACTCGGTGATGGCGATAGCTTGGTTATGACAATGAGAGGCCGGCGATTATAGTGGATGCCCGACAGGGATAATAATTTGCGATGTTAGTTGAAAAAACGATGACGGCCACAAGACGACGCCGACGACGAGCAATCTAGGCCTAACGCACGATCCACGAACAAAACGACGCTGAGCGACCCACGAGAGGACGACGATGGCGAGACTTGATGGCAGCGGCGACGGTGGCGAGACTCAACGACGGCGATGGCGAAACTTGAAACCCTAGTATGGGAGGTGGTGAGCTCCAAAATTCAGAAAACAAATTTTTGTAGTTGTCATAATCAGCCCATTTTTTAACTCTTTGCATATGAATTTTAAAAATTTTTTTTTGAAAAACTCTACCAAATGCATGTTTTTAAATTTTGAACTAAAATTACTCCAAAAATTAAGTTTTGAAAATGGAACCAAACTGAACCTGAGTTCTTTGGCAGCGCTTATGTGCTATTATTATTTTTCATTATTAAATAATAACAGTTGACAAGTGTCATTGTATTTGTGGAAATCAACCACAAAGTAATGATATTATTTAACAATTTTATCTGGTTTTATCAAAAAAAAAAAAAATTTTAAAAATGGCGGTGAAGTGCAAAATTAATTCCAAAATGAAAAAAAAAATATTTAAGTGATCAAATTGTACTAAAGCATTTAATATCAATAGGACTTTGATCATTTCTTAAAATTCGACAGAATGGTACGCTGACCTTTGAAAATAAAATAAAAATCACGTAAAAGAAATGGTAATGCCACAAACATTAACTATCGTATTAAGCCATGTTTGGATTATTTAAAAGTTATTTTATTGTAAAGTTTTTATGCTTTTAAATTATACTATTTGGCATAATTACAAAATTTACTATTTTTTATGAAAAAACTTATAAATACATCAAATATTTTAACTTTTTAAAAATAAAATAACTGTAATATTTTTAATTAAAAAATTAACTAATATAAGCAAACAAAAATATTGGACCATTATTCTAAACACTATTATAACTTTAAAATAAAAAATAAAAATATATTAAATATTTTAACAAAAAATTAAAAAAAATCACCTTAAAATACTTATGTCAAACAAGTAGATTTATTTTCTTTTTTTAAAAAAAATTTAAATTTCTTAAAAATCTTACTTTCTAAATTAAAACTCTTAATTAATACTATTTATTATATTTTTACACACTTTTTAATATATTTTTAAAAATTATTCAGTATTTTAAAAATAATATTATGACGACCGCATTTAGTAACTACATTAAAATAACATATAACTCCTTAGATCGGGAATCGGGAATGTTTGGCAAAATTTTATATCTTAATTTTTAATTTTTATTACTAATTTTAGTTATAAATTATAATTTATTCTAAATATTTATAATTTTTATATTAGACTATAATTATATATATTTTATTTTATTACAAATACTCAAAACTTATGCTACATACTCTAATTTATAAATTATTAATTTTAAAATTACAAAACACTATAATTATCTAATGATCTTATTATTTATAATTTAAACACCACATCATTTTATATTTAAATATAATCACGAAAATATATTTGCATATTATTATTGGTATTTTAAAGTTATCCTACAAGTATTCATCAAAATCCTAATTTCCTGTCCTGGAATTGCCGATTATCTCCTCCACAAACAACTGGATATTCCGGTCTGACGAGCCACCGTCGGCCAGTGCTTCCCGAGCAGATACCTTTAGCTCCGCCGCGTTTTTCTTGAACTCCTCCGAAGACGGCCCGCATAGAACCTCTTCTATGCACCTCTCCAACTCCTCGCCGGTCACAACACCGTCGTGGTTTGGTCGGAGCCTCACTCCCACCCGTAAAACCTCCGAAATGATCTTCGCGTTCGTCGGCTGGTCCGCCCACTGCGGGTAAGCAATAACCGGCACGCCGGCGGCGATCGTCTCCAACATGGAATTCCACCCACAATGACTCAGAAAACACGCGATCGCTGGGTGCTTTAACACCTTAATCTGTGGACTCCAGGGCACGACAAGTCCTTGTTCTTTCGTCTCATCTGAAAACCCTACCGGAAGTTGTCCTTCGCCGTCGTTAACGGGGTAGTCCGGCCGCTTCACCACCCAGAGAAACGGGCGGTTACTGTTCTTCAGCCCAGCCGCCACGCTCTCCATTTGCTTCGCCGATAACACAATAATACTTCCGAACGAGACGTAGACAACGGAAGAAGGCGGTTTCTGGTTGAGCCAATCGATGCAACCGTCTTCGGATCTCCACATCTCGATGCCGACATCGACGGCTTCATCTTCTCCCAAAAGCTCCGGCGGCACCAACGGACCGATCGGGAGAACAGGGTGGATCTCCGACATGGATCCGATGACATCTTTTTCGAGCTCGTGGAAAGAATTTGCCAGCACCCACTTCAGATTCTTCATTTTTTCGAACAGTCTGGCTAATAACTTCGACAAGCTTCCTATAGAATTCAAAGGGAGAACGATAGAAGGAAGATCTTCTGTGCGTAACAATGGAAGTCCGGGTAATTCTACGCTCATGGAAGGATTTGTTAATGTAGGAAAAGGGTTTAGATTGTTGTAGAAGCGAAAATATATAGCGTAGAGCGTGCAGGGCTGAATCCAAAGCATGGCGCATGGGATTCCGTGCTCCGCCGCGACGTCGGCGACCCAAGGGAGGAAGGGGTTGGCGACGACGCACGAGAACTTCCGGCCGCCGCCGCGAGAATGGTGGTGGATTATAGCGGAGAGATTTACGGGTCCGACTATGCCAAGGGTGTCGACGAAGTGGTCGAGGTTTTTGCGGCGGTCGTAGTCGAGGGATAGGCCGTCGGAGAAGAACTCGAGGTGGATTCCGCCGATGGAGTTGGCTGCGACGGCGGTGGTGGTGGCGGAAGAGGAGCTGAGCATGCGGTGGCGGGCGACTTCGGTGGTGGCCAGGGTGACTTGAAGTCCCTTGGAAAGTAGGCGTTTGGCTAGTCTGAGCATGGGATTTATGTGACCTTGAGATGAGAATGCCACCATTAGTACATGAATTTCTTCTTCTTTCTTTTCCGTGGCGGCCATGAAGACAGAGAGAGAGAGAGAGAGAGAGAGAGAGAGAGAGAGGAGGTGCAATGGCCAGAGGTGGCAGTATTGAATTTGCTTAAATATTATTGGCCTTGATTGCTTCACCGAAAACGGGATTGGAATCGACAACAATACATATGGGACCGAGGTATCCAAATTTTGTCTCCTTATCCCGCGATACACTTAGGACTGATAATTCCGTAAATGCTAAATTACTAATATTTTATTTATGATAATAATAATATTATATTTTTTTGATATTATTAGTATTAAATTTTAAATTATTTTTTATTTAACAATTAGAAAGAAATATAATTTTTATCTTATTTTTTATCTTATCTTAATTAAATATGAACAAATTTTTTTATTATATACATAATTATTTTATAATTTTTTAGTATTAAAAAAATCACGTAAGATTTATAGTATTACTTATTCTATATGTTCGTTCTAATTCCATTGAAAATACTAAAGAAATCCTCAAGTAAAACTGCGGTGGTTATGGGTTTCTTTTCACTTAAGTTTTGTTTTTTTAAGTTAATTTTTAAATTATATCATTTGGTTTTTAAATTTTTATTTATTTATTCTGTCTAACAAAAAAAATTATACATATATCAAATGCCTTAACTTTTTAAAAATAAAATTATTATAAAATTTGATTAAAAAATCAACGTTTCTTACAAAAATAAAGCTTGCTGTGCCAATATTTTAAAAATCATAACTTAAAAATAAAAAATAAAAGCTTATTAGATATTTTAATAAAAATCTTAAAAATAAAAAAATTACTATAAAAAATTATTTCAAACAATATAATTTTTTATTTTTTATCTGTTAATTAAATTTATTGATCAAAAGATTAAAAGAATTCAAAATAAGTAAGATAAATTTAGTTTATTAATTTATTTTGATTTATTTTTATCTTTTTAATTTTTTATATATAATTAAAAAATTATTCTTTTATAGATTTTTTTCGATAAAAAGAGTTTAAAAGTATAATTATTTGATTAAATAATAAAAATATTACTAAAAATTAAATTAAGTAAATAAATAATTATCTCAAATAAGTTTATATATTTGTTGATTTGGGTAGCACATGACAATATATTTTATGCCTAGTGTTTTTATCATTTTAAAAATTTATTATTTATTTTTAAATGTTATTATACATAAAATTACATATCATATTTAAATGTTACTATCAAAATATGATCACAACTACAAAATTGTAAATAGAAAGTTTACAAAATGAGAAAACAGTTCTAAAATCAAACTCAAAATTTGAACTAAATGGTAAGAATTTAACTTCATATTTTGGTGGTGTTTTGCGCTTTTAACATTATGTTATTAATTTTAATTATAAATTATAATTTTTTTTAAATATATATAATTTTTATTATAATTTTTTTTATTTCAACTATAAATTATAATTTTTTTAAACACTCACAACTTTTACTACAAATTACAATATACAAGTTATTAATTTTAACAATACCAAACACCACTTTTGTGAAAGTATATCTAAATTCATTATGGCTCGTTTGGATGATTTTGCTTATTTACTTATTAATTTATAAGTCAAAAAATAAGTCATATCATTTAAGTATCTAAATAAGTAAATAAATAAATAAACTCGTTTGGTAATCAAATAAGCAAATAAGCTGATTTATAAATTAAATAAATTAACTTATAAATAAATAAATAAATAAACTCATTTGAATAACTAATTTATAAGCAAATAATTCACAAAATCATTCAAACAAATTAACTTAAATAAAATAAATAAATAAACAAGATTCACCCTGCCCTGTATTTGTACTACGTGCACAAACAATTAATTACTAATTAAATCATAAACAGATAGACCCTGGGTGGTAGACTCGAACCAATCAGAATTTCACTCTTAAGCCCCGACTAGCAACTTGATTTTTTGGTTTTTTAGTTAAAAATAAAAAAAATTTAATTTTATTTATTTAAAAAAAATAAAAAAAAAGTTAAATTAAAATATAAATATATAAAAGGGTAAAATTGTCAACTTTAAACAAAAAAAAAATTAGTTTTTTGTCCAAATAATCAATTTTAGAAAAATTAGCTTAAAAATTAGATTATTAAATAACTTATTTTCAACTCAATTTAACTTTTTAACTAAAAATATAAAAAAATAAAAAAAATAATTTTTAAGCTAATTAGCAATCGAGCCTTAACATCTATATGTGACTTAATTAGTCGGTTATTATTCATATAGCATTTTTTAGCTCTTTATTTCATTTAAGTAATTTAAGTCACTTTTTTTTGTTTGTAAAAGAACACAATTGTAAATATTGGTGGTGTTAACATTATTTAAATTAGTGGTTTACAAATTATAAATTGTAATAAAAGTTATAAGTTGTAAATATTTAATAAAAATTATAATTTATAATTAAAATTAAAAAAAATAATAAAAATTTATTATAAAAATTATTACTATTTATAAAAATTATAATTTAAAATAAAAATTAATAACAAAAAGTTAAAAGGCAATTCAAGTGTATTGCCCCCAATTAAAGTCAATTCTCGTAAGCAATGACGAAATCACAATAATCCAAACACTAGTGTGGAAAAATTATTAGATGGTCCAAAATAAATTTGTTACAGCTCCTGTCACATTGTTAAACGGACTAGTTCAGTTACGTTTAGTTTTAGCTCAAAATAAGTATATATATATATATATATATATACTTTTTTTTTTTTTCAGCATGTAGTATAAAAAAAATTAAGTTGAACAAATATTATAAAAAATTTAAATAAATTATATTTGTATTAAAAAAATTCATCGTTAAGTTTAAACATAGGCCTTGTTTCGAAATTTTGCTTATTTGTTTATTTACTTATTAGTAAATAAGTTAATTTAATAATAAGTCATTTCGTTTGGGTAGAGTTGTTTATTTTTTTATTTTTTTATTTACTTATTTATTTATTTGACTACCAAAACGAATTTATTTATTTATTTATTTATTTTTGATTTATTTAGCTACTCAAATAACGTAATTTATTTTTTAGTTTATAAGTCAATAAACAAATAAGCAACTTTGCCCAAACATAACCATAGTTTATTTATTTTTCTACTTAATTATATCCTATTATTTTAAATTTCTTTGTATAAATTACACATGGTGAATAATAAAATAACAATTTGAATTATTAAAATAAATTTATTTTAAGAATTGGACCAATTCAGTTAATTGAAGGACTTAGCTCCCGTCAATATATTTGCTCAACGCATCATTAGGTAGCACGCTTTATTTGGCAGGTTAATAATACATGCATATTCTTTTATTGATTTAATTTATAAATTTTAATAATTTAAATTATACGTTTAATTATTAAATGGAGATTGTAAATTTACAATTTGTACCAATAGTAGAGTGAATACTATTCATCTGTTATGTAAAGTATTAACAAATGTAGCATTTGAATTACTTATTTATTTATTTATTGTGAAATAAGTAAAGGCAAAAATAAATAGCATGGTTTGGCTATTTCGGTTTTCAAGTAGTTTATTTATTTATTTGTTTATTTTTATTTATTTTTTTAAATAAATAATAATATTTAGCTTAAATTTTGCTTAAAGATTACTTATTGACTTAAATTTTACTTATTTAACAAACTAAATAAAGTTACTTATTTAATTTTTTATAAGTCAAATAAACAAATAAACAAGTCAGTCAAATAAAGCCAAAATATAAGGATAGTAATCTCTCCCATTCCGTCCCGCTTATTATGAATTTTTTTGCTCTTGCAACATCTAGGACGGGAAATACAATACAATTATATATAATATATATAGATAAAGTTTATTTTTTAAAATGTAATAAGATTAAGGTTTCGTTTGTTTTGATATTTTTTAGTATGAGGTCACAATAGTCCAAACGTCTTGAGATCCTACGATTTAAGAGATTCGAAACAGGGTCCTCGGAGTTCGAGCTATGGAGTTTGGGTGCTCCAATGTCCTAGGAGTTAGGAGTTTAAGGTCTCAAGATCCTACGAGTCCAAAGTTCATGGGTTTAAGAATTGCTGTGCTGCTATCACTGTTATCATTACCACAAATTGTAACACTATCACGTTTACTAGCACCATCTTGACAAAGTTAAACCAAACACAAACAAATATTTTCTAAAAACGAAAGAAGCATAAAACATACTATATATATTGTATTTATTTCTCCCTTCTTCGTCTCTATTTTTATTTTTCATCTTTTTAGTTTTAATTATTTATCAACTATACATATATATATATTACTTTTTACTTACTAGATTATCTATAATTATCATCAGTATTACATTTTTAAAGTTTATAAATAAGACACTACATTTTCGTTTTGTTACATTATCATTTATATAATAAGATATAACAAATTGATGTAATGTTTATATAAGTGTCAAATACAACCTTTAAAATGAGATCATTTTGAAACTTTCTTTTGTTCTCTCTCTCTTCACAAGTTTTTCTACATGAAAAAATAAAAAATATATTTGTTGGTATTTTTTTTCACTAATCCAACAAAAAAATAATTTAACTGTTATTTTTATTAGCTTTTTTGTTTATCATTTTTACTTCCATAAATTAGTAAACTAATAAAATAATATTTTTAATTGATTAGTGCTTTAAAATTATTCAATTAATTAATTACTAAATTATTAATATATTTTTATACTTTAATTTAAAATTATTAAAATTAAATAATTAAATTAGTTTTGACACGGGTCATAATTAGTTTTTAACAAAATAGCACTGGGTCGAGAAGGCTTATGAATGTTTTCAACAATTTGTGTAATATTCATATTTTTCATGTTTTGAATAATTGGTTGTTTGCTTATATTATTCGGTAAGTTTTTGTTTATAATAAATTTTTTTCATCAATAATTAAACTATTTAGACGAATGGAAAAAATAAATAAATTAATAAGTTAAAATAAATTAATAAATTGAATCTTGACCTCGTTTAACAATTTAATTTTAAATTAGATTTTTTACTTAATACCATTTTAAGTCTAAAAAACTAAAAATTTGTTTGGGAGAAGTATGAGGTTATTTTAAATTTTTTAATTTATTTTTATTTTTAATATAAAAAATTTATTTTTAAATAAAAAATAATTTTTAAATTTATTTTATCATACGAGTCATAAAAATAAAAATAAATAAAATAAAAAAATAAAAATTTAGGCCAAACATTTTTTAAAATTCAAATTTCTCTCTCTCCCTCTTTCTCTCTCTCTGACGGTTGCTTTTATGAAGGTTGGCATTTTCTCCATTACAACGTGAAAACCAAGCACGTCCACTAGCGTCAATATCATAATCAGCGGCGGCGTACGACTCTATTATTGAGGTTAGATGCTCGGGAATGAATGACTTTGGTCTTGTTTGGATTAAGTTTTGATGGAAAATGTTAATTATCGGTTGCCATTGAATAATAATATGTAAGAGTTTAATTTTAATTAATTAAAATTTAAATTTTAATTATTCAAAATTTAATTATTATTATTATTATTTATTGCCTAATAAACTATAGTTAGTAAGACTGAATTTTGATTATTTTATTTATTTTTTGCCTTTTTGTTAATGTTTTTAATTTCTTGACTTTATTTATTTTTTATTATTTTTTGAGTTGTCTCAATAAGATAAATGAAAAAAAAAAGAATTTTCTTCATCAAAAAATTAAATTATTTTTTTACTAAAGATAAAAATAAATAATATAATATTTGGCTTATTTTTATTATTTTTTATTTTTTTAATATTTTGATGAAAAATTTACTTTTTAAATTTGTTTTGACGAGAGAATTAAAAAAATATAATAATTTAATTAAATAATAAAAAAATTTACTAAAAATAAAAATAAATCAAATAAAATAAGCAAATAAGAAATTATTATAATCGGAGCCATTAAAATGTAAACTCTAAGGTCTTATTTGTTTTGATGGATTAGAAAAAGAAAAATTGAAATAATAGATAGGGTCTATTCATTAAAAAAAATAAAAATTCTTTTGATATTGGCTCTGTTTGGGTGATTTTGTTTATTTGCTTATTGGTTTATAAACTAAAAAATAAGCCACATCGTTTGGATAACTAAATAAGTTAAAAATAAAAAAATAAGTAAATAAGCAAATAAGCTCGTTTGGGTAGCTAGCTTATAAACAAATAAGCCAGGTGCCACCCAAACGAATATGCTTAAATGAAATTTGATTTATTTGTTAATAAGCAAATAAGTCAATAAACAAATAAGTAAAAATTCACTCAAACGGGACCATTGTAAATTTTATGTTTCTATTGGGAGACTTGAACTTACCGTCTGATGAATAAAAAATTACTAATTACTTATTTAGGTCTTATTTGATTGTGGGATAATACATATGGGATTGGACTATTTTTAATTAGTCCTTTATATTCTTACGTTTGGGTTTCATTTTTAGTTAGGGGGAGAATCCTTTTAAACTGAATTAAGCATCTTTACGTAGGATTATTTTAATCCCATTTGATGAAGAGTTTAACTATCCCTGCATTATAATGAAGCTAGATTACCAGATTTGCCCTCGATGCGAGACAGCTTTTACCCACCTGCCCACCCACCACCGGCAAATCATTCTTTTAGAAAATTTGTAAGGGCATTATCGTAAATTAATAAATTTAATCCCACTTATTTATCTCAATCCCAAACAACGTACTATTTAGTCTTAGGTTATCCCATTATCAACCAAACGCCATTCAGTACAAAAAAATATTACACTAATAATCTAATCTATAATATTTTTAATACTATTAATTCGAATATACTAATTGTCCCATAAAAATAGTCCGTTATCTAAACGATGGCTCATGGTATTATTAGTACTAAATTTTAAATTAGTTTTTGTAAGGACCCGATTCTAAATTATAGGATTACTGACGGTAAACAGATAGGATTTTAGGTCATAATAAGATTAAAATCTTAACAGGATCAAAACCAATGAATCAGACCCCGAGAATCAAAAATTCTTTTAAAAAAAGCCATTTAATCTCGAAGATCATTAAGTTACTCTAAGAACACTCACTCAAAACTCTAAAGAGCTAAACTTAGAAATAAGTCTCCGAGTCACAAACCCTTCTTAAGAGATGCTGACATGGCCTCGTAACTTTTCAAACCCAATAATCTATATGTATTGTCCTATTACAGTAAAACTCGACTCTCAAATCTAAAGAATAAGAAAATCAAACCCAAGTCCCAACGTAAAAAGAAAATTATACTCAAAAGTCTAAATCCCGTGACTTCTAATAATCACATTTCGACATCAAGTCTTTAAGATAACTATACTTTCATTATAAAATACTAAAATTCATAGCAAATTATCAATACCGTAAAAAAATACTTAATTCCTCTTTCAGATTACAGCCAATAGTTCCTAAAGCTCTCTTAATATCAATTATTACATACTAGTCCCTTACGTCTTTAAAATTTCACAAAAGCTCCTGGGATATTTCTCACCCATAATTTCTTACAATCAACATTAATATATATATATATATATATATATATATATATCAAAAGGAATGGCTGCAAAAAAGAATTAAATAAATAAAAAAATATAATAATAATAATAATAATAGTAATAATAATAATAATAATAAACAAGTCCTAGAGTGTAAAACAAGTAAGACCCAAAAATAACTTTATTATATACATATGCAAACATACAAATCTCTACAACAATAACATTAATATTTTAATTAAAAGTATGCAACCCAATAAAATATATAATTTAATACTAACTTGTATGTTAATTTAAAAAGAGACTTAATACAAAATATAATAAATTAAAGAGTGATAAAAATAATTTAAGGATTTGAAATTGAGTTTTAAAAACTTAAATTTATCAAATTAAATTAAAACTAATATAAAGGTAATTACAAATATATATCAAGTTATTAAATTGTACAAAAATTAAAATTTAGCCCAACCACCATAACTAAATAATGCTATAATTAAACTAAGACGTGAAAATTAAGTACAACACCTAAAATTATTGTATTAATTCAAATCTTTAATATTCATAGTTAAAAATATACATTAAGTTAATTTTTAGATATAATTCTTGAACAATGTAGTATATAAATATATCATTAAATATACAATAAAGCAATATAATATAACAAAATTCAAAATTAGAGCCTAAAAACCCCCCATGGCCAGCCACTTTTACTTCCCAAATACTCAATCTCATTTTTATATACATATTGTCATACATGCATGGGTTTCTAGTGGCCCTAACCTCCCAGAGGTCTTACACATGTATTATAAGTCTAATTCTAGTTACAAAATTTATTTTAAATGACCAAACACACCCCTTCCCCCCTCATTTTGGTCCATCCCCTCTCTCTCTCTCTTTGTATTTATTTTTTATTTTTAAGTTTTAGAGAAAGAAAGTGAGAAAAAATTAGTGTTCTTCAAGTGCTCTTCAATATTTTTGAATTCTTTTTCAACGAGCTCTCAAATTCATAATCCACCAAGCTATACCAGGGTAGCAACAATATTTTTATACATTTATTTTTATTTATAAGTCTTCTCTCATATCCTAATATCACCAAAACTCAAAATTCATGCTCAAATTCATGTTTTCTTTATACTCAAATCTGTCCAGAAAAAGTTTTTGTCAAAAATTTAATTTTTTCTATTCTTTTGAGCGATCTAGACTTATTAAAAGTTTTTAAAAATTTTACTGTAGTTTCATGTATATGTTCTTTGCATGCACGAATTTTTTTGAGATCCAAATCATTTCCCTTATTTTTCTAAAAATAGAGAAGTAAATTGAGTTAAAATGCCTATTTGGACAGACCACTTTGAATTCATGCCATTTACTGTATAAGTAAGCTCTCGGTATGATTTTTATGTGGTTGGATAGATAAAAGTCTTATCTTTCTAATCTAACTGGAATCAACCTGTTTGCATATGTATAGAGAAAATGGCAACAATTCTTCCAAAGTGTGTCGAATCTAGACACTGTTTGATAAAATATTCATGATAAATTCAAGAAACATTAAAAAAAATACAAGGTCAAGTTTCAGAGCTTCTAAACTCATATATC